>CP139506.1:346113774-346442729 GCA_021014915.2 Artemisia tridentata subsp. tridentata | reverse complement strand
GAAATGAAGTCCAAGTCGTGCAGCTTCGAGATCGGCTGACATAACCAGAGCGATGAAACCACGAAGACAGCCATTTCTGACAAATGCAACCAAGTGGTCCAGCAATAAGCTTGGCCTTCCGGACCCATCGGATGGAGCCACGCAGAGGTTGCCCAGAACATATGCTACCTCTTTTTTAACGTCAAATGGTGCAGCAGTAAGAAGCTGCAATAATAGTGATACTGCTTCACTCTTACATATCAGTTGCTTGTGAGCAACTGAGCCTGCAGCTATGTTAGATAGCACCCAAGCTGCTTCCTGAAAAACCAAACTTATTTTAGAATGTTTGATAGAGGTGGTAAATATGACACCTTTACTTATAGTGGGAGTTACGTTGTGATACACCAACAGGTCAAATGCGTCAAAATTGCCGAATGTGAACTTTAAATGCATAGACGTCCGAAATCATATTCTTTCGAAATGATAAATTAGGACTGTTTATAAAAAGCGCGAAAATAAGTGTATCGGGTCAGCCCAACCTACCCGTTTTGACAGCTACAAAGTTTTATTCATTTTAAATGCATAATACCTTGCCAATCATTTTTATTTGAACTTTATACTATAATAGAAATAATATAACTTTTGCCATCGTGCTTCAAACACAAATTGTTTATAAAGTTAGAAATTTAGGGGGAAAAGTGTTTCGGGTCAACCTAACCCAGCATGACCCATCTTGACATGTACAAAATTTGACCCAGTTTGAATCACTACCCAACCCGCCCATCTCCACCTCTAGTATGATGGGTGTGTGTAAACCAACTCATATTTTATAGAAAGTATACCTTCTTCAAGAAACGATGCTCGCTCTTCAAACATTTACTCAATGATCGTATAATACTGTCTGCAAATTTCACAAAACATCTAGATTCAGGCTTTAAATCTACAAATCTATATATAAATAGAGATGCAAATCTGTAGACGAGCCAAAAATATTTTTTAGCAAGTAGAGAATAAAACTAGCCTGTGATTTCATGTCCCGGAACAAGAACGACACTTGTGGTGTAAGCATCACCGGCCATGAGATTACCTAAGCTTCGTAGCAACTATATACAATAAAGTCATAAAATTACACAAAAGAACGATTCACCAGAAACCAATAAAATTTATCATTTATATGAAATATAATTACTTTATCAATTAAATTACCGGAATGAGTGATTGTAGACTATTCGAGACAGCCAATCGGTCCACAAGAACTTGAACAAGATTGGTCTTCATTAGTAGCACACTTGTAGCAACATCTGAACCCACCGATAGATAGACAACAACCCATGCTACTTCTGTTGCTAATTCAATGTCCCTGTTCAATAGATTCGGTGTATTAGGTTTTATAAGTAAAACCGAGAAAAACGATACCAAAAATAGTTTTCGTATAAAGTGTAGATTATGATATCCATGGTCATTTTTATTGCGTTTTCATATATCATCACGTTTTCATATATCATTTATTACGTTTTCATATATAATATATACAAGTAAAAAAACTTTTATGATAAGCAACAGCTTACGATTTTTTCAAGTGTCGTAGTATGGCATCCACCACCCCATCAATGTTTAAGAGTTTGGTTGCAGCCTCCGGGTCTTGTCCCTACATCCACAAACATCAAAAATGAGAATTTTTTATAAAATTTTCACATTTGCTAAAAATGTTTCTTTACATAAAGGTCTTCCTTTATTTACAGAAATGTGACAGAAAACTGCAAAAGACTAATGTCTCATTCTTTTTTAACCATTCAGTATTATTCACCTTGAATCCCAGTTATACAACCATGAATAAAGATGCGACTGTGGGTCCCTTTTACTTAATCCAAATCTATATACATATAGGACCCACAAATGGAATTACTAGTATAAATTTTGAAAACCTTGAGTAAATTTGATAATGCCCAAGCAGCTGTTCGGACACTTGAACCGTTGTCTGACAACATCATTCTTCCAAGAGGACGTAACGCTCCTTGTGAAATAAGAAGATCCTTTAACTCTTCTCCTTCAGCCGCCACATTTCCTAATGCCCATGCACATTGTTCGGCTACAGATAATGAACTTTTTTCTACAAAAAAAAAAAATAATATTCATATTAATAAATAACTAAAAGCTGATACAATAAGTTCAACCTAAAGTGCATAATATGTCCTACACTACTGCATACTTTCCTTTTGAGATGTCCCACACTCCCACACCAAGTTCAATGTAAAAAGATTTTGTTCCCACTTTCTGAATTAGCCCGTGATGATGAACTAATAAAGATACTAATCATTATCAAGGATTCAAGGTCCCGCGTTACTTACGGAAGCATGCTAGATACACAGTTTATATAATAAAAGGAAAAAAGTAAAGCAAACTTGCAATGTTACCATAAAGTTTATTGATATTTGTGTCATTTACAAACACAATAAATCAAGTGGAGCGTAGAAAATTCAGAGAATATGAGTCTTTTACTGGAACGCCAAAGAATCGTCACATCAATAACACTTTACAATTAAGATTAAGGGGTGTTTGGATTTGCATTTTGAAATTAAATGACCTAATTCATACACGACATGTCTCTTTTTTCCCCCACAAATGTCGTATTTGGTATACTTATATTCCAGTTCTTTAAGATTAGATAGTCACTTCCAAAGCATACATATAAAAACTTGCCCTAAATAGTCTACGGACGTTCTAAAAACGTCACAATCAAACAGAAACAACAAAGAATTGTCTTAGAAATTTAACTAGCACGTCACTAACCAAGATGAGCAATAAGTAACGGCAATGTCGGTAACAAAGCTTTCGTTTCTTCAGGTTTCCCAGCAGCTATGTTTGTAAGACACCAAGCTGCTTCAAGCAACTGCATTGTGGACATCAGTTTTCATTTTATATTCAATCCTGTAGGCAAGCATAATGGAATACGTGTTTATCAGAATGAAATACAAAGACTAATCATTACCTGTTCATCTTCAGAGCCATATTTAAGACATTGACCAAGTAGAGGTATCACTCCACGTTTAAGAGCAATTTCAACAAAAGGAAACTCGGATCTTGACAATAGCCGTCTTAATTCACGTAAAGCATTCACCTTTTTCTGAACCTCGTCATTCCCCCTATAATAAATGAACTATCAATGATCAAACGAACCACGCAAATTTCACTAAGATACAATTATCATAAATAAAATAAAAAAAAACTAATCTTACTTAAAAGAGACCGCAAGCTTCAATTCTTCGACAGCAGAACCCATCTGAGCATCCAAAACTGACGGCTCCTCTTCAATCACCATACCACCATCACTTGCAACATCCATATCAAGACTAACTCCCTCTCTACACAATCGTTTCGCCCGAAAGGTAGCCTCTCGTCTTTCTTTCGCCACAGAAACAGCATGCTGTCTTCTCCTTTGCACAGCCGCATTCCCAACTACAATCCCCTCAAACAAATTTAAATTTAACACATAACTTCTTATCAAAATATAAATTTAAACACAATCAAGATCAAAACTTTACTTCACAAACTAACAGTATACTTTCTAATTATAATCATTTCCCCTAAACCACACTAAACCACATAAAACCCAAAATTAAAATTTTCAAATTGCATATAAATTTTATTAACATAACATCTTAATCAAATTATATATATTCACATAAAACCAAGTTCAAATTTTTTTTTATCACAAACTAAAAATATTCCATCTAGCAAAAAATCATTTCTCTCAAAACCCAACAAAAACCCAAATTAAATCTTTGAAATTCAATCAAAATTCAATCAAACCATTACTACTTAAAGATAATCAAGTTCAAAGCTTTATAACACAAAATTTAAGCATTCTACGTAACTAAAAAAACCCATCAAAACCTATATAAATCTTGAAAAAACAATCTAAAAACAAAAACAAAAAAACAATCTTGATGCATAAAAGGGGTTAGTTTAAAGAGCAAAATAAATAAAAACATGCCTGTGTTCTTGATGGGTTCTCTTTTCTGAGAAGGTGGTGTTGTTTCACCGGCCATTTTGGTGATTATTAAAATGTTTTTGAAAGGGGGTTTGATGGCGCGCTGTTGTATTTTGTCTGTGTTTGTAGTTTTTGTACACACACTTGTATACACCTCAATGTGTGTGCTTTTTGGATGGATTGGTTTTGTTGTCCCACTTGGAAATTAGGTTAAAAACTTTAAAAACCATTTTTTTTTTTTTTATTGTTTTTTAAATTTTTGTCAAGTTTAAAATTTTGTGTTGTGAGTGCTTTAAATTGTCAAGGCCATAACTTTACGAGATAGGCATACATAAATTCCAATTTTAGAGAGTTTTATTTTTGATATTTTTACGCACGTGCCGAAGGCTTCGAGAAAAACCCTAATAGAAGAAAATCTTCCTCTTTAATTTGGTGAATATCTTGAACTCTCTTCGGTCTAATTTATACTTAAAAAAACCATAGTCTTTTTAAGAACTTTCTAATGTTATAATTAAATGTGATTAGAACGTTTCGCAAATTAACCTGTGAAAATAACAAAAAATGACGAATGTATAACTTTTACCAAAACAAATAAATCAGGTTTGTTTATTACTATTAATTGTGGTATACACAACCTTCTATTCTAAATATGTTATTGGCTCGTTACTTTGGTTACACTCATAAATATATACACTTACAAGTTAGCAAGCAACAAATTATCCAGATAAGTAAGTCTTCATGCCTGGAATTAGGGATGTGAAGCCTAGGTTGGTCGGTTCAAGTAAGTTTAGGTTGATGCTAAAAGACACACCCAAACCTTACCATTGGTTAAATGCTTTCAGATCAGGTCTATTTGGGTCCATTCGACGTTCTACTAAATAAAAGTTTACAAAACGACCAAATAAATAATTTTCAAAAAGTTTAACATATATACATCAAGAGTTTAGTTATTTTGCATACCCTAAAAACATAGAAACTAAAGGGATAATTCTTACCATCCATCTAACAACATTTGATGGCTTAGATTAAAAAAAATAATAATAATAATAATAATAATAATAATAATAATAATAATAATAATAATAATAATAATAAATTGAGGGGCAAAAGGGTACATCTACCACCCCCAACAAACATGTGATTATCAGCAACACACAAAAATAAACAAAAAACCACACACACACACACACCAGCAATCAAATAACCTAACCCTGTATCTAAAAAAATTAACCGTAAATAACCGTTAAAAATCGTTAAAATCACTTATGTGGCGGTTGCAGCACCGAAGTTTTACAACCCCTTAGGCAGTGTACCTAACCGTTATAGTGTAGTATAGATAAGTCCGGAGGTTTTATCGTTCTCTAAAGGAATAGTGAGGTATGCTCGAAATGTATGATGATTGATTTAAAGGTGAGGGGATATTCTTTTTTCGTATTTTTATATTTTATTGAAAGCAAGTAAATTATCTAGGGTTTAAGAGAGTTTGTTATTAAGACTAATATTAACCTAAATGCAAGAAAAGTAAATGTTGGTGTGAATCATTTGAGGACCAAACTTTTTTTACATACCAAGGGACTAATCTCCACCCTCCATCTTTATTTGATCTAATGGATGAGATTAATCCCAACAATTTAAAAAACCCACTTTCATCCTTTTTTTTCAAATATTAATATCTTTCAAACCGTTAATCGTTAAGCGAAAAAAAATATGCCGTTACGACGAGCATTTAATTATCTTTCTATAGATAGGCAATTTGATATATTTTCGACAATTTTTTTTTTTTTTTTTTTTTACGTTTTTTTTCGTGCCGAAAAAATCATATATGATATATCATATATGATACGGAGTATTACATATCATATATGATATATATGATATATCATATCTGATATATCATATATGATATTACATATCATATATGATATTATATGTAATATCATATATGATATATCATATATATCATATATGATATATCATATATGATTTTTCGGCTACGAAAAAAAAGTGAAAAAAATGAATTTTTTTTTTTTTTTGTCGAAAGTATATCAAAATGCCCGTCTATAGAAAGATAATTAAATGCTTGTCGCGATGGTGTAATTATTTTCGCTTAACGATTAACGGTTTAAGAGATATTTAAATTATAAAAAATGGGTGAAATATTAAATGCTTTTAATCTCAACCATTGATTTCTTTTTAGATGGATGGTGGGGATGAGTCCCTTGGTATGTGAGGAATGTTTGGTTTCTAAAATAACTCGACTCTATTAACCTAAACGCAAGAAAAGTAAATGTTGGTGTGAATCAATTAGAGATAAATGCGTAATTACCTTTTAGGTTTTGTATCAAAATGTATTTTTTTGGCAAACGTAACTAAAATATCATTGTTGTAACTTGTTACAAATTTATTGTCGTAAAGATAAATGATATATCATTTTACTTTAGATTCATATTTATCTAAAGAGTGTTATTAAATGTGTTTTTTTTTTCTTTTGTTGGCCGGATAAAGTGAGAAAAATAGGAGAGTGAGTAAAAAAGAATTATTAAAGGTGACGTTTTACTAAAAATCTTTTGTTTAATTTGATTAAGTAAGTTTGTTTCAATCTCACGACGTGCTTCACACGCACACTCTCTTCTGAGAAGCCACATTAGCCCCGATCACCATTCGTATGCATTACGTTCTCCTCTCACTAAAAGCATGGGTGTTGTAGTGCCTGTTCGGCGCTATTCCGACGTGGCCAGCCCAACGGCGCCGCCAAGCCGGCATTACCATACAGGACCCCGCCGGCACTATTTATGGCGTGAGTAAATTGGCGCAGCGCCAATTATGAAACAACCCTTTTTTTGGATTTTTTGTTATATTTTAGTTTGTTGTGTGTGTTTAAGGGTTTAATTTGTTTGCACGAAGCGTATGTGTGCAGCCAAAAAGAAGAAGAAGGTGAGAATGAGGTAGTTTTTTTAATTTTTTTAAATGTTGAATGCTAGAAAGGACGTAGGACCCGCAAGCAGGGGGTAATTTGTATTTGTTTTTGTTTGAGTAAACTGCAAAAATCATCCCTGTGGTTTGTGTATTTTCGCAAGAATCATCCATATCTCAAACCTTTGGCATTAAACATCCCCAAGTCCACAAACCTTTGGCACTAATCATCCCTGAGCACTAACGTCGTTAGTTTTACCTGTTAAGTGTTAAATTTGCCCATTAATCCCTCCGTTAATATTTTTTGCACCGTTAGTCCTCATTTTTTAAAATGAATTAAAAAGGGCAGCATAGGCTCGAACTTGGGTTTAAACTCGTTTTTATCCATTTTCTATTTAACCTTTTTTTGGCTTACACTCGTTTTTATCCGTTTTCGTCTGTTTTTATACGTTTTCGTCTGTTTTTATACGTTTTCGTCCGTTTTTTTACGTTCTCGTTTGTTTTTTACGTTTTTGTCTGTTTTTTTACGTTGTCCGTTTTTTTTACTTTTTCGTCTTTTTTTTTTTACGTTTTTGTCCGTTTTCAAGAAAATGGTCGAAACATATAAAAACGGACGAAAATATATAAAAACGGACAAAATCGTAAAAAGCGGACAAAAACGTAAAAAAACGGACGAGAACGTGAAAACGGACAAGAACGTAAAAAAACGGACGAAAACGTATAAAAAAAGACGAAAACGGATAAAAACGAGTTTAAGCCAAAAAAGGTTAAATACAGATGAAAACGGATAAAAACGAGTTTAAACCTGAGTTCAAGCCATGATGCCCTTTTTAATTCATTTAAAAATGAGAACTAACGGTGTAAAAAATATTAACGGAGGGACTAACAGGCAAATATTATTTTAACACTTAACGGGTAAAACTAACGACGTTAGTACTCAGGGATGATTAGTGCCAAAGGTTTGTGGACTTGGGGATGTTTAATGCCAAAGGTTTGAGGTAGGGATGGTTCTTGCGAAAATACACAAACCACAGGGATGATTTTTGCAGTTTACTCTTTTTGTCTGATAATATTTATACTCGATGAGTATCTGTGCATAGCAACGTGATTTTATAGCGACAGATCGTTTAGTGATAAAAAAAAATTTATGGGTTATAAACGAAAAATAATAAAGGTTTGAAGATTTGAGGATTAAACATAATGTTTTGAAACCCGATTCGACTCGGGTGGTTCAACCGGTTGAACCGTTCACGTCGAAAAATGGGTCGATTTAAACCGGGTCAACCCAACGGGTTGCGTCGAAAACGGGTCAAATTAAACCAGGTCAACCCGCCGGGTTTGAAGCGTCCCGGGTCAATCCAGTTTTCGATGTGTATTAATAGCTTCCTTTTGAAAAATATGTTTTCAACATTTCCTTTTTTAGTTTCAACTTTTCACTTTTTAGTTTTTCCTTTATATATAGTATAGCAGGGTACTCACGCGTTGCGGCGGCGGGCACCTTGTGACGATTAACCGGAGAAATAGATCTCGATGAGGCCTGATTCACCAGTTTGTATCGGTTTCAACGGGTCCTCTCTGGTTTGTTTTCGGATGGCTTTTATTGGTTAGCTGAATCGGTGGCGACACCGGTCCCCGATTGAACCCGTTGGTCCAGTCCGGTTTTCAAAACTATATTTACCATCTACTTGTCAGCTTGTATGAAGCTTTGTGTGTTTTATTAATTTGTATAATGTGTATAATAACATGTACTTTTCATTTTAGGGTGTTTTAAAAATAACAGTAATTAGTGTGTTTAATAATTTTTATATTTTAGATTATGTTGTAGATTGTTTAAGTTGTACATTGTGAAAATTTTATTGTACTTTTTCGTAAAGGTTGTTTTAATTGGTTGTATTTAATTTGGTATATATGCTTTTAATTGGTTGTACAATGTGCATAAATCATTGTACTTTTAAGTGATGAGGTGTTTTAATAAGAGTATTAATTATGTGTTAATTTAATGTCTTAGTGCATTAAAAAGTTGTACAATATGTTTCTTTGTTTGTATGTTTCAATTTTCAAGTTTGTAATGTCTTAGTGCATTAAAATGTTGTAAACTATACATTTCTCTCACCTTTGACCATTTTTAACTTTCGACATTTGACCATTTTCATTTTATAT
The DNA here is from genome assembly GCA_021014915.2 of Artemisia tridentata subsp. tridentata. Lineage (NCBI taxonomy): Eukaryota > Viridiplantae > Streptophyta > Magnoliopsida > Asterales > Asteraceae > Artemisia > Artemisia tridentata. Next base: position 346,433,686 of record CP139506.1, on the reverse strand, counting down.
GTAGTTTAGATTTGAATTAATGAAAAATTAGTTGGTTTGAAAAAATAAGAAATAAAATAAAATGATTGGACTCAAATGGGTGAAATGACTTGAGTAATTTGTTTGGGGGTATCTTGATGTGTGAATGTGAAAAAAATGAATGTTGAGGTGACGCCGATGTGACGAAAGACTCAAACCATCATACCCCTTACTCTACAATAAATAAGATAGTGTGTGGGTCTGTCAACCCCACTAACCAATTTTACCTTACGTTTTCACTTAACTACTCACTCTGTTGCTGTCACAAATTTTATCGTCTCATACAATCATCCGAACGACCTTCTACGCCACACGCTCTTACATACACTATTCTCGGAAAGTCATTAATCGTACCACTAAACTCAACATACTTTACCATTACTTATGAACTTCTACGTAACTTTAATTAATTTCAATAACATACATAAAAATAGTAGGCATACAAAATCTTGTGTGAATTATATGGATCGTTTATGTAATCAATGTTGACTTGCACATATAGTTAACGCCCTTCCATAACACATAAACGTTAACACCCCGTAACCCTTCCATATAATGTTCGTAAATTTCTTTCTTTAAAGGCCCTCATGTTAAGGGTCATTAGACGGAGGGACTACAAGTGCTAAGGGGTTTCGAGTTATGGGTATTATTGACAACAAAAAAGAGTCAAGGGGCCTTACATATAAGTTAACGCTAATCACAAGGACGACTTGCATAATATATTCTAGACTTTTAGAGGTGTTTGGAATTGCTTATTTTTCTATTTATTTATGCTCCTAGTTAAAGATAAGTAATTCTAACCCTGTTTAAAATAGCTAGCGTAGGCGACTCGGCGTTAAAATTTGCTTATGTTCTAAAAAAATGCTTTCATACCTCAAAAACATAATTAAATGTTGTAAAACTTTGTAGCTTCGAGCTCGAACACAAAAAAAGATATTCAAGTTTGAGCTCGAACAACTAAAAAATATTTTAGTTTGAGCTTGAGCTATTTTATAAAAATTCATTCGAGCTCCAGCCGAATAGTTATTAAACAGGAGAAAAGAGTAATCGAAAGCAATTTTGACTATTCCAAACACTCCTTAGACTGGGAGGTATCATCGAGCCAAGGGTGGCGCTAAACCCATTAGCCCAAAACGTAGAACGGCGCACGAATACAAAAATTCGAATGTTTTAATGAAGAGTAGGACTTTTGGCAACGGTAATATTACCGTTTGGAGGCATTGAAGACCCAAACAAAAAAAAACAAAAAACAAATTTTACCCTATAGAAACCTATACTTCACACACACTTTCATTCTATGCTTCCACTTTCATTTCACTTTCATTCCAAACAAAATGAATAGAATTTGGAGCCAAGAAGAGGAGTCTCTTTTGGAGGAGTGTTACACTCAAATATTCGAGAATCCAAATACGAGTGCGGATCAACAAATGAATTCGAATACGTTTTGGGATAAAGTTCTCGACGCATACAACACGGAAGCGAGGAAGCGCAACTACCGTATTCGTACCAAGAACATGTTGACGGGAAAGTGAACTTATTCCCTTGCTCGAAAAGCACGAATCAGGGCAAATAATCCAAACCAAAACTAGTTAACTTTATGTAGTTTTAACATATAGGATTTTTTGGAGGATATATATATGAAGAAGAATGAAATGCGGGAGGATATTTATATCTCTGTCATTCATTTCATTATACTTCACTATATATATCCTCCAAAAAAACCCCGTATGTGTTAGTTTAATTTTCGTATTGTAACTTTTATTTAAATTTCGTATTGTAACTTTTATTTAATGATCGTATTGTAACTTTAATTTAATTTTCGTATTGTAACTTTTACTTAAATTTCGTATTACCTAGCAAAACAGAGTAACTTTTATTGAAATGAAAAGGCAAATACAAATTATAATGAAAAGTTTGAGTTTTCTCCCTCGTCGTAAGGAGACTCTGCATCCGCAAACTTGACCTCATAATACTCTCTTTCGAGAATGTCAAACAAGTTGTTGTGGCGGTATTCTGCGTCCCTTGCTTCCTGCTCCATACGAGCAACTTCCTCACGTTATTCGTTTTCTTGTATTTCTCTCAGTACTTCCTCATCCTGCTCAAGTAGTCGGAGTTGTTCCTCAGTAGATTAAACGGATTGGGTTGGTGTTCCACAACCGGTTCATTTTCCGTTGGGAATACCGAAAAGATATCTGTCGGTGGAGTGTGAACAATGTTTTGTTCACTGGGAAATTGTTGTGAGTTGTTTTCTTCACTTGGAAATTGTTGTGAGAAGTTGTGTTCACTGAGAAATTATTGTGAGAAGTTGTGGTGACTGGGAAATTGTTGTGAGAAGTCCTCTGTGGCCGGAAATTGTTGGGAGAAGTCTTTGCGAGACATTATTGATAATCTGTGTGTGAGTTGTGTGTATGAGTTGTGTGTATGAGTCTGTGAATGGGTATATATAGGCAAATTTTTGAATTTGAATTTGAATTTGAATTCGAAATCGTACTTTGAATCTGAATTATTTTATGTAAATGAAAAAAAAATTATAATAAAATAAAATTGGAGAACGGCACCATATTTTCTGGTGCCAACGGTAACGATACAAAATATGGTGCCAAAGGTTTTCTAGTGCCGTTCTGTGTTTTGCTGACGTGGCACCATTTTTGGAAAACGGCACGAGGAGAACGGCTCCACAATACCCACCACTCTTATAAAAAAAATAATACCAAACGCTTTTATAACTCTTCATAAACCGCAATATCGAAGAACTAACCATGATCACCGCGAAACAACACGGCAAATTCATGGCAGCATCCGCCATCGACTCCGACCTAGACTTCGCTTATCGCTTACAGCTCGAAGAAGCCATCATCACCACTCAAACCCTAACAACAAACCCCCAAATCACACATCCCCAAAACGACGTCGTAATGACCGACGCCGAAACTGAACCCGAACCAATGATCATTAGTAGAGGTGGCAAAACGGGCGGGCATGGGCCACGGGTCAAACGGGCTAAATGAGCGCGGGCCAAACGGGCGCATGCTATATGAATCGCTTTAGAAAAGACCCAAAACGACGAAATAAATTCCTCAAACGTAACACCTCATTTATATTTAAAAAATTAAATATATTATTTCTAAAAGTTTTTCTTTAAAAACAATTGTAATGTTATCTAATTGAGAAAAAAAGAAAAAGGCTAAATGTACCCAAATCTTTTAAAAATTTGCCCAAATTAACAATTTTTTTTTTTTTTTTCACAAATTGTCACCTCTAATCATCAGTGAGGTAATTTATATTCCACACGGCGAAGGCTCTTCGAATACGAAGAATGATGAAGATGAAAAGGTGTTTAGGGTTTATTTTAAGGGAATTGTGAGTGAGGAGAGTTGGTGGAATAGGAGGAAGGTGAATTTGGCGGGAATTGGTGTCGCGATATGTGATTGGAAAGATGAGGTGGTTTTTGAGAAGAGGAAGGAGGTGGAGGTGGGGAGAGGGGAGAAGGTGAGTAAAGGGAGCGTGGAGGGGATGGCGGTGATTGAGGTGTTGAATTGTGCGGTCTTGTTTGGGGTTAAGAGAGTCGTCTTGTGTTTTGATTATCATACCTTGTTTCAATATGTGAGTTTCAACTTTGTTATATTCATTGTGTACGGCTTTAGGTCTCTCAATAGTTAAATGCGTTTTTGGTTTGAAGATTGTTGGAAATTTAGGTTGTCTCGTTAGAGTATTTTAATGGCATTTTGCTGTCCGTAGGTTTTGTTTTGATTATCATACGTTGTTTTAAATATGTGAGTTAGTTTGTTATATTGATTGTGTATTTTCCGTTTCGTGTTATGAATGAGCAAATGGCGTAAATGATTGATAAGGGATCCACTTTTTCAAAAACACGGGCACACAGGTTTAGGCATCAAATTAGTCAGGTTTCTCAATAGTTAAATGCATTTTGGTATGACGATTGTTGGAAATTTAGGTTGCATTTTGGTATGACAATTGTTGGAAATTTAGGTTGCCTCATTAGAGTATTTTAATGTCTCTAGGTTCAGTTACTTCAATAAAAATGCACTAACAGTATTTAGGATTGCATACGGAAAGTGTTTATTAGCTTATTGCGTTTTAAAGGAAATTGTGGTGTTTGGGTAGTTTAGTGCGTACGGTTGTTTTCTTGTATCTTGAGGAAATAAGAACATGGAAAAATGCACATGGATGTGCTTATTATTCAAAGGCATACACATAAGCCAAAAAAACTGCAGCCTCAAAAATAACCCCTTAGTGTCTTCTAATGTTAAACATAAAAGTGATGATGAAAAATTGAAAACCGATAATATGAATATACATATATAGGTAGCTGTCTATCTAGATGGAAATTGAGGATTTGAGTCTGAGTTTGTAATGGCATTTCACCATACATATTTCAATTTCCTGCAAGTCAAGGAGGCCGTTTTCTTATGCTTCTTAATACTGATTAGTTTTTAAATGTATGTCCTGTTATTTATAGATATTATAATGATTGCAGTTGATCATTCATAATTGTTACGAGCTACGGCCTAGGGGTCTTCTAACAGTTGCGGTATCTAATCTGTTACGAGTCATGGATGCCATTTTCTGCTTTGACAGTCATCTGTTTTAAGTGTATTATAAGATACCTCGTAGCTATAACAGGCTGTGAACTAGCTATCAAACTGTTCTTAATATGTGCTGGCAACTGCAGGTAAGTGGGCGGTGGCAACCAAAACGACAAAAGATTCAGACGTTTGTGGATGAAGTGAATCTTGTGCGGAAAAATTTCACACATTGTGAGCCCTCTCTCATTGCTAAGAAGGATGTCAAGCTTGCATATAAACTCGCGAGGGAATCAGTATCTTCGCAGATAACCAAGGCAATGGAATCAAGTAAAAAAATTGAAAATTGTGTAATATGTTTGGATGATAAATCTATGGACCAATTCTTTTCAGTAAAAGGTTGTAACCACGAGTACTGCTGTGATTGCATGAAGCAACATGTAGAGGCCAAGTTGCGTGATGGTATGATGCCTAAAAGTCCCCATGAAGGTTGCGAGTCAGAACTAAAAATTGATGGTTGTGAGAATATTTTGACACCTAAATTGGCTGAAATGATGAAACAACTATTGAAAGAAGCTTCAATTCCGGTGACGGAAAAGTTTTATTGTCCTTATCCAAAATGCTCGACTCTAATGTCAAAAACAAAGTCCATCAGCTTCCTAGATCTATCTATGAGATAGGAGCAAGGATTTGTGATTAACGAGGGTTTAAGCCCGCGCTTCGCGGCGGGATATTTGGATGCATAGTTATTGAGTTGCGGGTTTGACAATATAACATCAGAATACAATATGAAACAAACTAACATCTTGCCCATCTTTATCAAACTTACACTTGTTTATAACATTTCTTTTCGGACAAAGTTTGTGAGCAATTCTCCCATCATAATGATGGTACCACATGATACAAACGAGGTGAAGGCCCCCGCCGCGTTGCGGCGGGGTACTTTCTTTGTCACTGTTTTTGTTTGCGCGCTAATTTGTGCTAACTGTCGTTAAAAGTTTTTTCGATATTGTAATAGCTATTTAGGTTCTTTTGTTGATCATATGTGGTTGTCGTCGTGAACTGCTACTATTCTTGTACCATTCTGTTTAGCTGTTTTATTACAATCGTTGTTATGTTGGAGTATGTCTTTGATTAGTGGTTGTGTTAATCTGTATATCATGTGTTAATATGTGTATCATAAAAAGGGAAATAAAAATGCAGGCCATGTGTGGATTTTAACACATTGGGTTTGTTGACATTTAAGAAGGTGAGCTATTCATATAAGCAGATAGCTAGACTGCAACTGTGGGCTCTTGATGGGCTCAAAAAAAAGGCTCAAAGTATATAGTTTTTAACCATTGGCGTTGCAATTTTTAGTATGCACGACGATGGGAATTAATATATATAAATACAATTTTTTAGTATGCACCGACGATGGGAATTAATATATATAGATAATTGGGCCAATACTGTAAATTAAATCATTATACTTGATCAAGTGTGTTTGATGATGTCTTAAATCGTATATGTTTGTACTCATGCACTACTCAGTCACTTGTAATCACACGTTAGTCGCGCCATGATCATGTCATGCCAACCTCTAGCATGTTTGGCCAAGTATACAGAAAATTAGCAAAGTCTGATAGTCTAAGCATCACAATACGACTCCACGAGAAGTCGAAAAATATGTTCCACGGTTTAATATGACGTGCATACTTTAAGATATTATTGCGATTGGAAACTAACTATTGTAAAAGAATATTAAAGTCCCTTCATCTTGATCATAGCTCATCTAATCCAAATATAATTGCTACAAGTTAAATATGAATACGCAATTTAAACCAGCATCCAAACACCATTTGTAAGGTTTGGAAGGCATTAGCCGATAAGCCATATAATTGTAAGTGAGGGATGGATAATCCTAGAGAGTCTAGACTCCTTTAAATTTTTTATTTTTTTTTATTTATTTATTATTTTTTTTTTTTGAACTTAAAAAAATATTTTCTAGTTAATTACGCCAACAAGTAGTAAGCGCCCGGCGCGTTGCGGCGGGTTTTTTTTTTTTACCATATGTCAACATTTAGTTTCCCGTAGATAATATCGTGATAATATTTTTTTTAAACATCTTTTGAAATACTTTCATCACTAACTTAAAACTATAACTGTATAATTCGAAAACACAATTAAGTAAAAGTAGTGAAAACATGCAACTCAAGTTTTAAGTACAGATTGTAAACAATTTGTAACGAATATCATACAACCAAATCTCAGTTTGCTAGCGCAAAGCAGCTTTGAATCAGTGAATGGGCATTTTGCCACTTCTAAGCTAATTTAATAAGATAAGGTAATCGGTTAAACCTTACAGCCGCAGCTAGGCATGCCGCAACGCCACAAGGACGGATGGTCAGGTTTGGATCATTTGTTAACTCAGCTCCGATTACTCCCGTTGCATTTCTGCGTGTCACTGGCTTGTTTGCTGGTAGCTTTAAAGCAGGTTCCTGTTTCACATAAATGGCCTTCAGATTCTTCTTAATCAACATTACACATAGCATGTAAGGAAATCTGATATTTTTTTTGTAATTACTGTATTACTTGATCAAACTGGTTATTTGATTATTTGATGGCCAAATAAAGCCATAACATTAAATTGAATAAAAAAGCTCTAAATCATGAACTGTGTTATAGTTATATACACATAGCATTGACTTAAAATTATGTTCCCTTAAATAGTAATTGACTTGAGGTATGTTCTGTTTATGTGCAATTTTTCCAAAATATAATCTTGAACAGAAAACAATAAAATTGGAGCTTAGTTAGCTTCATCTACATCCCTCATTACTAATTATTTGTTACTCCTCTAATTATATACTTTCTTTCACAAAAACTACGTAAGAAAATTCCATATAACTTGTCAGAATAAAAAAGATGAAGCCTTTTAAAAATATTTTTTCATTGAGGCAGTTTGTAAAATAGTTCGTGGGCATTCAATATAGAGCATACTACTCAACATTTGAATATTTGATCTAACTTACACACACAATTGATTCGATAACAAATGATTTCTTATTTGTAATATAAGAATGGATGATAGAGTGCCGTTAGACAAATCTTCATTTGTACTGCCTTACCATTAAACTCAACTTGTGGTTTTTGGAGGTTAAGAAATCTTCAAGACATAAGCAATAATTAGTCACCATTATATTTTAACCAACTTAACAATTCAAACCAGATTTTGATCATCTAATTCTCAATATTCGGGAGTCGATTTCATATCTTAAACATTTATAATCCTTCCTATCTTTTTCAGCTTCATGCATATGTTTTATGAAAATAACCCGTAAGTGTAATTCATGTGAAAACAAATGTAATGAAAGATGAAGCATACACTAACCTGCAACAGGAGGTTGCACGATGTCGGGGGGTCCAGCAGTAATAGCGCCATGAGGCATTGAAGGATTATTAGTTGCCATCCAACCAGCAATCGCACCCGCAGAAGGAGACACAACAGGCTGGAATGGCTGCACAGAAAGACAAAGATTGGTTTTAAACATCTAGGTATTGGGATATTCACAGGAAGGGGGAACGATTATATTACACTTACGCCATGTGCTCCAATAGGAGGAAATACCCCTGCTTTTGGAATAGGTCCACCAAGGGAATTGTGGTTAGGAGAGCTTTGAATTGTTGATTTAACATTATGTCTATTTCGAAAATGACTACTGTTGGCCAAATTCTGGTTTGAATTAAATGATCAAAATCTGGTTTGAATTGTTAAATTGGTTAAAATATAATGGTAAAAATGTGGCATATCAAATTTAACAAATTCAAACTTGTTTGGGTTGTACCTTCCTCTTAACCTCCGGCATATCAAATTCAGTATCGATGATGCGACGCATTTGTCGACTCGCCAAGAGGCTAAGAATGTGACCCTTCGGTTTTGAGACTGAGGAAAATCACATACTACTAATCATATTACGAGATCAGCATATTCTGTTATGCAAACATAAATCATTCTTACCACGGATTTAACGTTATCTTCCACCTTGTCCACCAAGTCACGACAATACGCTAAATGGCGTCAGAACATTTGATAGCCCATGCCATTTGTTATCCGCCCTGCTTGTCCTTTCTGGAAAAAAATTCCAACCAATTTTCACATCCGGAACCTGCGCAAAATGCGGCCAGTATCAAAATCCAAACATAATCTCATGACTATAGTAAACTCATGTATCCTATAAACATAAAGATAACTGTTTATCTTGACCCCGAGCATGTTTTGGAATACATTACCCGTTTCTCAGGTATGCTGACCCGTCTATATAATCACAGCTACAAATGGACAGCAACTGATAAAGGTGTGTCTCTATCCTTCTCTTTTGCCCTTTGCCGTGGACCCGTGTGTTCTCTGGAATCTGTATCCATACAAATACAGACACGTAAGCCGAAAAGGGATAACCTCATCGTATGCCCAAAATAATAAAGCTAACACGAATATTTCAGATCTTTCAAACATAAAACATTAAATCAAATGAATACAACCACAAACCATACATTCAAATGTTGCCAACATGGGCTGATCCAAGAAGTAGGTGCTGACCCGATTCAACAAACAACCCAATCTCCATTTTCGTTAAACAAAGCCTACAAAACAAATCACATTTCAATTCCAAATCAATCACAAACAATACTTTGTCCGTCTTTTATAAAAGCAGCGTATAAATTTTACAAAGGGTAAATAACGTTGTAACAATATTGATGCGTCTAAAAAAATTGATTCAAATGTGATGTGATTCGTCTAAAAAACGAACCTTTAAATGTGCGTTTGAGCAGTACGCCCCATGAAAGTCAGTTGACCCATCTATGAGGACTCCTTTTTACAACAATTCTCAAACCCTAATCATAACCAAAGAAAAGAAAAAATCTCAAGGTTAACAGAAACCGAAACTTTTGAAAGAAAAACGGAACGACGACGGAACCATCTAAAAAAAACTCACTTGAAACCTAAAGATCTTTCTTTTCTACTTCCAATAGAACAAACCGAAACCACATGTATCCTCTTACCTCAAATCTGCATAACCAAACTAAAACATAAACTGAAACTAAAAATACTTAAAACCATAGCATGATCCTCTGACAACAAATAACGCAGAAAATCACAGCATACCGGAAAGCAGATAACAAACCCACCAGCGAAGAAAACGACTTGGAGAACGGTGCAAAGAAGATTGAGATGAAAAAGGCGGTGCGATACTATTATCATCTCTGTGGTTCACAAACGGGTCACAACTAATTGGGCTAGCAAACAGGCCGACCAAGAAGCCCAAAAAATTAATATTTTTTAAAGTACTCGGCGAATGAGAAAGCACCGACATGGTGCGCTATAATATCTTTAGAGAATAAGATATACTGCTAGAGCTGTTTTTATCTTTAGAGATATCCAAATGTGCTTCAATACAGCCACCTCTGACCTTGAAGGCTTTCAGAAAAGGCTTGTTTCCAACTGCAATGTACCTGAGATAATCGATCACAGTTGTTCAAAATTACTTATTTACCCTTTGTAGTACCATTAACAGTACAAACGTTTATAAAACGATACAATGAACATTTGTTAGACTGAAAGAACCACATCATCCAAAATAGTGAGTAAATTGTATTGCTTTAAAATTACTATTGACAAAGTATCTAACCCACGCATAAAACAATGACCCCATGAAATTTTCCAGTTTGATTCAACGAAAGTGAATTCTTTGAGTTTTAAGCCACTGTAAGTTGCAGTAATAAGATAATCTATTTCAAAACGTAAATCCAAACACCTCATATAGTGATGAAAAAATTTGGAAATGCATGTACCTTCCTCAAACCGTTGGGTTGAAGCTGCAGCCTGCCTTCTTACATCTTCAGCATCAAAAGAAACCAATAACGGCATTGGGGGTTCCTTATTGTTAAACTCTTTGATTGCTGAAATGACATACTCTGCAACCTGTTAAATGAAAGTGGATATCATTAGAATACTAAGATATGGGTCCACTTTTAGGGGATGTACCATTGATGGGGTCGTGGTCCTTGACCTGTATGAATATGCATAATCACGAATCTTCCAGTAGCGGAATGATGGCGTAGCAGCAGCAGGATCGTATTTGGGAAGACATCTAATGGTTGACTCAACTCGGTCTTCAGAAATCCCGTCTTCTTTAAGACAAACCACTCATGATTCTTGCTCTGATAACAAATAATAATCACAGTCTCCCTTAACATCTACATAACATTAACACAATTCTAAATAACAAAACATAGCTCTGAACTCGGGAAACCAAATCCATGTGAAAAAGAAGAGACCTCCTGTATATTGTATCATTATAAGCTTAAAAACTGATATTTGAAGGACAATAAGCAACAACTTTATATATTTAATGGTCCAAAAAGTGCATAACCTGATTTATGCAATTAAATGCACATGATGGTAACTATATACTATAGAACATTGATGTTCTAACATGGAAAGACTTTTGAATAGTTTTTTTTCAAAAAAAGACTCTGTAACTGCTTACACCTCGAAAGACCCCAAAAAATACCAGTTACCTGTTATTACACCTCCAAATGTGTTTTTGCCTTTGAGGAGCTTCATAAACTCTCAAACTTCCGTCTCAAAACATGATCAACTATATCACATGCCTGTATACTGGTGCTAGTTACGTATATTGGTAGCATCAAAGAAATCCGACTTTGATGCACAATCAAGAAAACTCAACACATATAACCCATGACATTATCATAAGAAAACCGCAAAAACATATACCTTAGGATCCGTGAAGAGCGCGTAATCGTGTAAGTCAGCACTGCATTCAGGAAATGAAACCGCTTTGACCTAAATCTGGCCTGAATCAGTTTACAAAAGAAGAATTAATCCGGTAACCAAGCTGTACGTAGCAACTTAACTATGAGAGCAGGAGTACATTATGTTCAAGCAACTTATAAAGCACACGACCAAACCAAATTGAATTTTTTTTGAAAATAACCAAATCCAAACACTACTTCCAGGAGTACATTATGTTGAAGCAACTTATAAAGCACACGACCAAATCAAGTTGATACCTCTGATAGTCAGTGAGCGAAGTTTTCACATAACAATGCAAAAGCTTAACGTATAGCCTAAATCCTACTCCTATCCTTAAAGGCCACCATCACATTCACATAAATACAGACACGAGACCAACAGTTTTGATCCAACTATTAAACCCAAAAAAAGTTTTACTAAAAACCTGGAAAAAAATGAAATAAATATAAAAGAAAAGTAACACTCTATTGTGAGCCTTACCTGGTGTTTGTTGCAGTTACATTCCAAAGAAGCAGACACTCTACTGTCAGCCTCACCTGCCAAACTTACTGAAACAGCCACGAAACGGAACTCCAAAAGAGCCAATCGCATGAGCGCTCACCATCCCTTCGTCGTTATTACCTGCGATGTTTGTTTCAGTGTATTGTTATACAGTGCAGATAAATTTTTTATATAAAAGCAACATAGTGCCTAGAAGCAAATGTAAAATTTCCGCAAACATTTAGTTACTAAACAAATGGTTAATTGTTATACTTTGTAAACACTTAAAAAACAACGCCATTCTGGTGCTCTGAATATGCATTTTGACTGATTTCCACATTACTCGCATAATCAGAATTTCATTAAGCTTTTTTACAAAACTTTTATATTGTATGTTACATCAACCAACCTCGGTTTTGGGGATCTCTTGCAAGAACCGCCATCAACCATTTTCTTCTGCTAACCTGCAAAACAAAAAAGAAAAGATAGCCTCTCGTTTGATTTTCCTGATGCACCAAGAACTTCAAGCCAACTTGTTCTCCACCACCCATTTTGTCATCACTAACTGTATCCGGAAACTATGCAGTGATTCACCGGCCATTTAGAGCACCCACAATGGGTCAAATGGCAAAAGCTTTTCACTATACTACAAAGCCTTTTAGAAGTGTTTTTTTGCATTGCTTCAATAGCTTTTTGAAAAGCTTTGTAGAAAAACTTGACAAACATCAAGTTCGAGGTCGGATTCGGGGATTTATGCTATCCCCGTCCCCATCCCATCCCCGGTTTCATAATTCGGAGATTCCCTGTCCCCATCCCTATCTCCCGGTCAACTCGGGGATTCCCCAGTCAAATCGGGTTTGGGGATCGAGTCCCCGTTGGGCACGGATTTTTTTGCCATCCCTAGTGATGATGAAAAATTGAAAACCGATAATATGAATATACATATATAGGTAGTTGTCTATCTAGATGGAAATTGAGGATTTGAGTCTGAGTTTGTAATGGCATTTCACCATACATATTTCAATTTCCTGCAAGTCAAGGAGGCCATTTTCTTATGCTTCTTAATACTGAAGAGTTTTTAAATGTATGTCCTGTTATTTATAGATATTATAATGATTGCAGTTGATCATTCATAATTGTTACGAGCTACGGCCTAGGGGTCTTCTAACAGTTGCGGAATCTAATCTGTTACGAGTCATGGATGCCATTTTCTGCTTTGACAGTCATCTGTTTTAAGTGTATTATAAGATACCTCGTAGCTATAACAGGCTGTGAACTAGCTATCAAACTGTTCTTAATATGTGCTGGCAACTGCAGGTAAGTGGGCGGTGGCAACCAAAACGACAAAAGATTCAGACGTTTGTGGATGAAGTGAATCTTGTGCGGAAAAATTTCACACATTGTGAGCCCTCTCTCATTGCTAAGAAGGATGTCAAGCTTGCATATAAAATCGCGAGGGAATCAGTATCTTCGCAGATAACCAAGGCAATGGAATCAAGTAAAAAAATTGAAAATTGTGTAATATGTTTCGAGGATAAATCTATGGACCAATTCTTTTCAGTAAAAGGTTGTAACTACGAGTACTGCTGTGATTGCATGAAGCAACATGTAGAGGCCAAGTTGCGTGATGGTATGATGCCTAAAAGTCCCCATGAAGGTTGCGAGTCAGAACTAAAAATTGATGTTGTGAGAATATTTTGACACCTAAATTGGCTGAAATGATGAAACTATTGAAAGAAGCTTCAATTCCGGTGACGAAAAAGTTTTATTGTCCTTATCCAAAATGCTCGACTCTAATATCAAAAACAAAGTCCATCGGCTTCCTAGATCTATCTATGAGATAGGAGCAAGGATTTGTCAAAAACAAAGTTTTATAGGAAAATAAAAAGCAAAATTAATACTAAATTTTGCTACATTAACATACTAAATTCATACATTAACTACCATAACCATCAAAACTTCTTCTACCAAAAGACTTAACCAAGGGTTCTTCTACCAAAACTACCATAACCATCAAAACTAACATAACCATAACCAAAACTACCATAACTACCATAACATAATTCTTATCAAAACTACCATAAACGTCCTCAACTAATACTTCTTTATCAAAACTTTTTCTACCAAAAAGACTTAACCAAAAGTTATTCTACCAAAACTTCATAGACTTCTACCAAACCTTCTTCATCAAGCCAAAACTTATCAACAATAGACTTCTACCAAAACTTCAGAGACTTCTACCAAACCTTCTTCATCAAGCCAAAACTTATCAACAATACTAATACCAAAACTACCATAACTAATACTATACCAAAAGTTCTTTCTTATCAGAATTAATACCAATACCATAACCAAAAGTTCTTCTACCAAATCTTCACACTGCACCAAAATCCTTTATCAAAATTGTTGCAGGTCCAAAACAGCACCAAATGGGATCTCATCCCCTTCCTCAACAAAGACATGAACAACAGGTATATCATTATAGATTTGCATATCCCCACCCATCAAAGCAGCCGGGGGAGCAGGAAGAGCCAAAGCCGGAGCCGGAGCAGGAAGAGCCAAAGCCGGAGCATCATCATATCTAAATTTATGTTGTTCAAAAGCTTCGAGATTAGCCTGACGTATCCCATCCAACTCATTCCGAATTTCCAAATATTATTGTTCTAAAAGAACTCTAGCTTCCGGCCCAGCAGTCCCCAAATTGAGCTTTTTCTTCAGCTTCATCACGCTCTGCCTGGCTTTAATCAAATTCGGAGACTCCACTCTAATTTTGCAAATAGAGGTGGTTTCATCACCCACCTCGCTTTCAATCTCTTCCATATAGTAACATGTATTAAAATGCACCGCCTAGTAACATGTATTTACTATATGGAAGAGACTGAAAGCGAGGTGGGTGATGAAACCACCTCTATTCCATATAGTAACATGCAAAATTAGAGTGGAGTCTCCGACTTTGATTAAAGCTAGGCAGAGCGTGATGAAGCTGAAGAAAAAGCTCAATTTGGGGACTGCTGGGCCGGAAGCTAGAGTTCTTTTAGAACAAGAATATTTGGAAATTCGGAATGAGTTGGATCGGATACGTCAGGCTAATCTCGAAGCTTTTGAACAACATAAATTCAGAGATGATGATGCTCCGGCTTTGGCTCTTCCTGCTCCGGCTCCGGCTTTGGCTCTTCCTGCTCCCCCGGCTGCTTTGATGGGTGGGGATATGCAAATCTATAATGATATACATGTTGTTCCTGGTTGGTATGTTCGAAATGATATACCTGTTGTTCCTGTATGTTATGAGATTGGCTGGGTGAGGGATGGGTTGTTGATGGTTTGGTTCCATTTTAGGGTTTAGGGTTTGGAATCTGAATGTGTGAAATGTGTGTGTGTGAGCTTGGTCACCAAGCTAAAAGATCTGAGCCATCAATTTTTTACGGTTTGATTTTGACTTGGTCACCAAGCTAAAAGATCTGAGCCGTCCTTTTTTTTTTTTTTTTTTTTTTTTTAAATATCGTTACACCCTTGATTGACTATATAAATTTTGTTATCATATATACTAGTTATAATGCTCGTGCACGCACGGGGTTTTTTCTAAAATTTTTAATACTGTAATGTTTTTTATCTATTTAAAATTAAATATGTTATTTTTTGTTTTTGTTTTAATTACGGTTCTTAATTTTGATTTTTTAATATGTTTGACGAACGTGGTAAAGGTCCATATAGTTTTGCATAAACATGGTCATCTTTGTGTACAAAATTTAGTTTCCGCATGATGTTTTTGTGTTTGATAATATAAATCAACTCATAGTCTAATCTTATGCTAAAATATTAAAAATTTATAGTTTTTAGTACACATAGCTAACTTATTTAAATTAGCTTATTTATAAGATAAAGTAAACTTATTAAAGTTTTTACATCCACAAAATTATAAAGAAAGAAGTTGATTCTTCTCATTGAGCTCCCAAAAGAAATATTATTAATTAGCTAATTCCAGTTCATGGGTCCGTTTCATGGGTCACAAGCTTTATATCTTCATTTATAATAAGCAAAAAAGCAATATATACTTTTTGATAATATCTACCATAATCCATCGAGCTCTCCTTTCAGATACATTTCATACTTTGCAGCTTTGTCTCACATTTTTAAAATCTCCTCAAACATTCTAGCACTTTACTTTTAAAATTTTAAGTTTGCTGCAATTATCTCCAACTCAGTTTTGATGAATTTTTATTCATTTTTTGCCTACTCATACCAATTTATGTCCGCTACCCATTCAGTTTGAATGTTACAAGCATATGTATCTTATCACATTCCTTGCCGCACCTCATTAGCAGCAGCTCTGGCGGCAACATCTATGTAATGCTTTCACGATTTCCAGGTTGATTGTTCTGAAAGGAAAAGTTGTTTTGAAAGGAAAAATTCTTTGATTTAACTGATCTCTTTATGTCACATATATATTAATTTTTATTGTAGTTGTTAGTTTTAGCCAAACTACTAAAGATCTAACTTATTTTTTTGAGAAAAAAATATCTAACTTCTAATAAGCCATTTTCAATCAACCAATTAGGCTTCTAATGTAACTGTTAATGCATCAGCAAATATGAAATAACACCACTTAAAAATAACTTACCACAGATTCATTGGCTTCTCCAACAGACCTGTCCCTCTAATTCCCATATGAAAATAAAGCAAATGTGACCTTTGACACATAGGCAGTTAGAGCAAATAGACAACTAAGCGCAAAGTTGTAGCTACATGAACCATTATAAAGATGAAGCTGTAGCATGCTCGTGATGTGGTCATGCTGTGTTTTGTGGGTGCCATATGTTTTATTATGCGTGTGTTGATTGATCTTTTTTCTTTACCATTAAACACCCTTTATCTTTACAACCCTCACCTCTACCTCAAAAATCCTCATAACCTAATCCAATGAAAGTTACTAACAGACAGTCAGGTTCAAGAAGCAAACAAAAGAGAACATCTGTTATTGAAACACAATTCAAGAAGATTAGCAATGTCTAAAGAAACATACCGTTGATTAATTAAATAGCTGAGATTGTGTGATTTTAATAGGAACATAACTTGGATCCATGGCTTGAAGTATACAAGAATCAAAAAAATACCCTGCAATCGACTTAGGGTCTTTCGATTTGATCTATTGTTGTTTTTGCTTATTTGTTGTAGGTTTTTCTTTTGTTTGTGTGTAGAGGGATTTTACATACCTAAGATTAGGATTGCATCGCGCAACCTTCTGGCCATACGTACGCCAACGATATCCATCATCCAATATATCAACCTCACTGGTCTTTAGACAACCACATGGTATGTTTCTTGGCCAACTAACCCCCAAGGACCATCCAAAGTGTCTTTCCAACCAACTTGCGTAGCCCAAAAAGAGTTGATAACACCTATTGAATACGTAATAAGTATAATAACCAATCTAAATGTTCTACTATTTTATTTTTGTGTACACGCAAAACTCATATCATAGTTATATACTCTTGAGTGAAATATGAGCTAACAGGTGCTCATAGTCATAATTAATTTCAAAAACAAAGATACGTAGCATAAGATTCTTCAAGCTTGTACAATTAAAGATAAAGGGAGTGTTTGGCATTGCAATTTGAAAGTTATTATACGAATAATCCTATTCTAAAGTCATAAATAATCCGTTTGAAGTTCTATTTATAATAAATTTGATACTAAATTACTAACTACCAAATAATTGGTGGACCTAATCAGTTTAAATTCTTTAAAAAAAAATAAAATAATAATAATAATAATAATTGACTCACATAGTAGATATCTAGTTATCACAGGCGAGACTGTGAAAGCAAATCCAAACACTAAGGGGGTTAATATATTACAGTACATATTTAAATCTTATGGTTATACATAACCACTTATAAACATGTTTCTCCATCTAAACAGATTATAAGAGTTACAACATATTAGCCTTAATTTTACTCGGACACAGTTTATACCTATTAGCACCAATAGATTATATTAATATATCACTAAATGCATATATATATATATATAGTGAGACTTTCTTGCGAGAACCATTTTATCTGCGAGAACTGAGAGAACCACCAAAAACATACATGCACGCCTTCAATAATTGTATTTTTGCACATATGTTCTAAAAACAACATATATGTTTTTAAAAAAACATAGTTGTTCTAAAGAATTTGATAAGAAATTGAAAATACAACATTTTTCTTTGAAGGTGTGCATGTATGTTCTTATAAGGCGTGCAACAACAATATTGCGGCCTTGTGTAAGGTTTTTGTGAAAAAAGATGATGAGTTCATGATGATATTGAAGAACATAGGTGGATACTTACGATTATTGATGATTTGCATGTATTTTTATTTTATTTTAAAAGACGTGCATGTATGTTTTTTGTGGTTCTCTCAGTTCTCGCAGATAAAATGGTTCTCGTAAGAAAGTCCCCCTAATATATATATATATATATATATATGTATATACATATATATATATGTATATACATATATATATATGTATATACATATATATATATATGGTTCCCACTCCTATTAATACCAATCAGATTATATATAGTCTAAATTAACATCCATAAACATGTGGTAATGAATATGCACATAAGTGTCCAACGGAGTAATTAGTCAAAGTAATATAACTTGAAACATAGTAAATAGTTTTACAGGAGTCATAGCCACAATATCTACATGAAGGAAATTGTTGTATCAAATCATAAGTATACTTGCCAACAACTTCATAATCAAATCAATTACATATAATATACTTGCCTCATCTTATTTTAGCTAACTACTTAACTTCTCACATTCGACCATTACATTATCATACTCATAAATAGCAATGAGAACCAAAAGAGAACATATAAGTGACTAATTATATAATAGAAGCTTGTTGTTTGTGAGCTGACGAAGCTAACAATGGCTTACTATTATTACTAACATTTTCCCCATACCACTATCTTTCTCTGCCCCACCATTGACAACAGTCTTAACACCAACACAACCTACGTTATAAACAATCTCACACGAGCCTTCACCAACAACAAATTTCAAACCAAGTCCAAAAAAACACAAAACTTAAACAAACCCAAAACGTAAAAAAAAAAAAAAAAAAAAAAAAAAAAAAATACAATCCACAACAATGATGTTAAAAAAACACAAATCTCATAACAACCCACAAATCCTAACCAACCAACCAAGCCACCAACAATTACTTGCTTGACTTCTGATTTGAAGGTGACATAAGTAATTATAATGATACTTTAATATTTATAATAAATTGGAATCATAAGATGTTGATTAAGAAACATACCAGTAGGTGAAGAGGTCATGATTATGAACTTTTGATCTACATGATAATCTTTGTACATCAAATTTTAATAAAAAAAAATAATAATAATAATAATAATAATAAATAAAAAAAATTTAAAAAAAAAAAAAAAAAAAAAAGACCAGTAAACTACTTATCTTATAATCAAACACACACACTAAAAGTTAAGGATATTGACGACATGAGTTATGGGAATTAGGATTTTTGATCGACATTGAACATCTTCCGATTGTATTGGTGTTTTTCATGGTTGGAAGGGATTTGGAGGTGTCGATGATATCTTAGGTTTATGAGACTAAAATTTAGTTTATGGAGCGTGATTTTCATTTAAATTTTACAATTTGACCTAAAAGTCGCAAAAAATAGCGCTTAGACCCATGTGTATTTTTAAGTTTTTTATATATGTGAGCATTAAAACGTTTTTTTAGATTTGTGAAGCAAATTTGGAAATAATTAGGTTTAATTATTTTTTAAAATTCAAAAAGAAAAATCTAATTAAAAAATTATTACTTAAAAAGGTATGATTTGATTTTTTTTAAATGCAAAAGTCCCCACTTGGGGTTTTGTTTTATTATATAAAAGATTACCGCAATACCTAGATAAAATATCTCAATACTACTGTATTATTTTATTAAAACAAAATAGGTACACCATACTCTTTTTGGGGTTTGCTTCACTATGGATAAACTATTAGGGTGTGTTTTGTATGCTGACATGAATGACAATGGGTATGAGTTTGATAGTAGGGTGGGTCCCTCACCTATGAAAGATTTATTCCTACCTAGTTTGATGTATATGGAGTATGGAAAATATCTCACTTTCATAGTCATAGTGGTGGGCCCAACAGTCTTAAACAAACACCCTTAATCACTTTCATAGTCATAGTTTGATTCCCATAGGGGGATACCAAACGCACCCTTAAACTATCTTTCACAACAACTTGTTTGAAAAAAGAAATACTAGACATAAACAAATACTATTTTGAACAGTTTAATTTATATTTCTTCTGTTATACCAATTAATAATCCAGGTTTTCATTTTATAATGTCGTAATTTAATTGTTATCTGCTAAAAATAGACGAAGAATTTTGAGTGAGATTACTGATCCGTTTTAAAGTATATATCAAAATACACGCGATACGCGGGAACTGACAAGCCAACCCTTTAGGAAAAAGGCCAACTTGCAAAACTCACGAATACGATATATGTGATACCGGGCAAGTGATACCCTGGTCATTTCCCCAACGAGGTGTGAATCGAGAATATCGTTTAGGGTTTGTTATTAAAATGCTTGAATACGGATTTTTGTGTTTGGATTATGAATTCTAACACTAAAACAGTTATGGAAAGTACAAAACTGAAGCACATATAACAATTACGCTAAAAACGCAAAACGGAAACTCAAAACGAGCCCGGAAAACTCGAATTCTTAAAAATTAACTCTACAGAAGCAAATTTATTTTTCCTATGTCCTAAATGACAAAAGAAAATTTTAGAAAAAAGAATTATATATTTTTTTTACTTTTATTTTATTTTTTATGAATTAAAAACACTTTTGGAATAAAAAATATATACAAAATACTAAATTAAAGAGAAAAATTACTAAAATTTTCAGAAAACTTCTTAAAGTTGTTAAGATCCTAGGAAACGAATAAGCAGATAATAAGCAAACAATAGAAATAAGCTAAGAAGGTTAAATGAATAACCAATGCAACCCTTGGCAGAGAAGTACAAAGGGCACAGATGGTTTGGTGTTGTGTGTTGAGGGTTGAGTTTAGTAGAGGTCAGGGGTTCGAGTCCCACTCACCCTTGACTTCCTAAATTCCCCTGTTTGCATTTTTTTTCTTTTTGAGAACTTTTACACAACTGAAAATAACAACTTTTGTAAAACCACTTTTTTTTTATAAATCACCAAATAAGCTAGAATGAGCTGATGAGCTTAACAGTTGTGAAAAATGTTTTTAACTTAAAATCTGCTAACTGTTTGGTCACAAATAAGCTAACACAAGCTATCAATAAGCTAAGAAAAACTACAAGTTACTGAAATCTAACCTAAGTACTAAATCTAATATAAGATTAAGCAATCAAAAACAACAATTAAGCTAAAAAGTGAAATAAGCTTTAAACAAAACAAACAGTCCCAAACAGCCTACTATACCACTTTGGGGCTAATAGAAAGCTATCCAAAAGCTCAAATGAAAAATCAAAAAAAAAAATGTAAGCAATTAGCCTACCAACCAAATAGCAGTCATACCAATTTTCAGAATATTTAAGCTTATAATGAGCTTATGAAAAATCAAAGATAGGGGCTGGTTTTGACAAATTTGGTATTGCAGGTTTGAGGGGCTGATTTTGGGCTACTGAAAAGCTAACTAAAAGCTCAAATAAAAAATCATAAAAAATGTAAGAAACTAGATCACCAACCAAATAACATGTGTACCAAATTTCAGGTAATAAGGGCTTATAATGAGGTTATCAAAAATAAAAAACATGAGCTGTTTTGGAAAAATTCTTTACTGGTTCAGGTTTTTTTTTTTGAAAATGGGTTTTTTTTTTTTTTTTTTTTTTTTTTTTGAAAATGGGTTAAAGTTGGTGATTTTGACTAGTAAGGCTTGGACCAGTTATGCAACAAGTGTGATAACCTATTTGGGACTAATTTAGACAAAAAAGAACAATAACATAAGCCTAATCTAGATTCTACCTTAATCTTTCTTGCAAGACAGTTAATTCAAAATTTTTTGGAAAAACTACTAAATTACTTTAAAACTACTTGAAAATGAAAATTTTCACTTTTAACTACAACTAATAAGGATTTTAAAGCTGCTTCAAATTGAAACTTGGGTCAAAACATATTTTTGGCTAAAAACTTTGCTTGTGCCAAATAGTCCTTCATGGGGACTGTCTTGGTTTTGCTATAAAAAACTGGTTTTTGAAGCAAATTTTTGAACAAGTTTACTTATCATAAGTCTAAAAATTACTTAAAAAGTAAAATCTAAAACTAAATAAGCATGTTTAATAAGCTAACAAGATTAAGCTATATTTGGCTAAAGTGGACAGTTAAAAGGCAAAACTTAAGCAAATGATTTCAAAACTACAAAGTAAGCATAAATAGCAACAACAAGCTTTAATAAGCTATCCTACACCATAATAAGCAACAGATTAAGCAGACAATAAGCAGTTTGCAAAATAAGCTAAAAAGTGAATATGGACTTACAATGCCCTTTGCTCAAACAAGGGCTTTTTTTATGCTCGCGGAGCTACTCAACAAGCTCTAGCTTGTTATAAACAAGCTAGTAAACCCTATGGACCCATCCAAGTCTGGTCCATCATCCACAAGAGCTTTTTGAGTGATTTTATTTTTTATTTTTTATTTTTATTTTTGAAACTGTGACAAAGAGCTTTTAAATTAAAAGGGAGCAAGTAACTAATCACCCAAAGAAGCTATGAATTAGCTTTTTGGGCTTAAGCTGTAATAAACAAGCTTATGACATCTTGTCTAATTTTTGACAATTATAGAAAAAGAGACAGGAACAAGGCTTTAACTTTAAACTTTTATTGATGAAAAGATATTACAAGCTGAAATTGAAAACTAAACATGAACTTAAAATAAAACTTAAACTTAAAAACTACATAAAAGACTGCCTTTTAAGGCTACAAGCTTTATCTATTTATACAAATACTAAACTAGGGTTTCCTTCTGTGTTCCTATGCTTCTTGTGCTTTCCCGTCTTCTATTAGAGCCCTTGGATTAGCCTGGTATCATTTCAGCCTTTGATTGGCATTTTGGCGCCAAAATTGTACACTTGGATTGCCAATTGGGCACTGGTAACTTGTGAGGGGAGGGGAAGCATTAATTGGTCTTGGACTGGAGTAGTTCGGAGTGGAGTAGGAGGAGGGGAGAAGGTGCAGGGTATGGGTTGGAGCAGGGGTTGTTTTGGCGGGCAAGTGGGGAAGAGGGAAGGGGGATGGTTTGACTGGGTATTTTGACCCCGGTTTTATTAATAAAACGGGGTGGTGGGTCGGGTTGGCTGGATCCGGGCTTTGGTTTGGTTGGGCCGGGTTTAGGATTAATAAAAGGGTTTGGTTTGTTTATTTTTTTGGTATTTAGTTTAGGATTAGGTTTAGATAATTAGATTTAGGTAATTTAGGGTTAATGGTGAAATGTGATTTTTGGTTTCGGGTTCGTTTTTCCATACTCATTCCAATGTCATATCCCGAGTTTGACTTTGACTTCGACTTGACTGGATCAAATGCACAAACGTTGTCGAGCCGATCCCAAAAATGCCTGTTTTTGCTCTGTTTTCAATCCTTTGTACCTGAAATACATAAAAACACAATCCAAGGATATTTGCAATATAATTTGGTATATTTGGCTGTTTTCAGTATTTTTTTATGTATTAACCGGGCATAAAATGATGAGTAATTAGGCACTCATCAATTACCATATTACATTTGCTTTAAATTAATATTACAAACTTAAAAAAATACATTCATTAATTAGTGAATAGTAAAACTGTAATTTCCCTAAAAACTTAGAAAGTGAAAACATTAATAGTTATGCTTCTTTAAATAATGTTTATTTTGTCAGGAGACAATTATTTTAAAACGAAAGGAGTATGTCTAGTTTTATTTTTTAAAGATTAATGCGGCCATTTAAGCATATTGTTTGCACCCAACAAACTTTGGACTAGAGACCTGTTTGAAATTTCCATGTTTTGTCATTGTACGAAGCTATTCGCGTTTAATAACCCGTGTTTTCATGAGTTAAAGCCTAAAATACGGATTACGATAAATAATGTATAAAGGGAACGATATATATGTAGGATTGGCGAAAATTCATTTCTAGAAGACACAAATGCATTAATTGTCAATCACAATATTGGAATGATTGTTTTGCCTTGAGAGTAAAATTTTTTGTGACTCATTGAGTGTTGTATACTAAATCATATTTATTCATACATTTGGGTGGTGTACTATGTTATGCATGGGTGTGTTTTATCACAAATTAGTTGATTTGGATGCAATCTAATATGAATGTAAAGATGATGATATATCAAATTTAATATCAAAGGTATAATGGTACTTTAAATAAGTAAATCTATTTTCAAATAATTTAAATAAAGAAATGGGCAAATATGACATGGCATCCTCTTTCCACCGTATGATCAAATTGATAATAAATCTCGACCGTTTAAAATGAAGTTAACCTAATGTATAAATAGTTACCTTAATTTTAGGGAGGCAAATATTTAAGAGCTAAATCTCTATATTCCCCGGTCGCCCAAAGTCTATACCTT
Organism: Artemisia tridentata subsp. tridentata; assembly: GCA_021014915.2. Lineage (NCBI taxonomy): Eukaryota > Viridiplantae > Streptophyta > Magnoliopsida > Asterales > Asteraceae > Artemisia > Artemisia tridentata. Next base: position 346,409,189 of record CP139506.1, on the reverse strand, counting down.
ATCTAGACCAAAAAAATGTGACTTCTCAAAATGCCCCAGGAGACTTAGGCGACTTTTACTATATATTAAAATGGTAACAAGTGTCTATTTTTGTACTTTGAGCGATTTTTTTTTAATTAATGTGTAAGGTACTTTTTCTTTGTCTACTGTAAATTGACAAGTATGCCTTTAAACTATTTTTTTTTAATAAGAGCCATAAAATAAACACCTCATTTCCACGTAACATTCATACCATCCACATCAATTCTCACTCATCTAAGAAACACTATATATATCACTCTTCAACTAACAACCACCACTACCGACCCACCAAACCACAACAACATCACCACCGACGATCCGACAAACATCACGACATCACCATCACCACAAACACCCCTACCTCCGCCGACCCATCACAACCCCCACAGATCTAAAACACAAACATCAACCACTTAACCTCATCTCCACCTCCGACAACCACCTCTACTAAACCGTTACCACATCCCCCCCCCCCCCCCCCCCCCCCCCCCGTCATCGATCTTTAACCAAAAACTGAAACCCACAAAGATGGCGAAGGTTTGACTTGATACACGTTTCAGATCTATCTAAATAAAGAAGGTAGGCGGCTGGTGTTGGGTGGTTAAGGCAGCAACAGCTGGTAGGTGGGTTGGAGAAGCAGTGGGGGCTGGTGGTGAGTGGATAAATATGACATTTTAAGGTTTATATTGAGTATATATAGAATTAAACTTTATCAAACATGGTACATGTTATTGTTTTTTTTTTTTTTTTTTAATTATTATTTTTATTTTATTTATTTATTTATTTATTTTATTTAACTTATGAAAAAATATACTGTGATTTCATTGTTGATTTTGACCACTCGAAAAGTCGAAAGCATAGCTATAGATTTTAGAGTTAACTACATTTTTGGTCCTTGTGGTTTACCGGGTGTGATGTGTTTTTTTTAGGTCTATAAAAATCAACCAAGTTTTAAATTTATTTATTGCCGAACTAACCTATAGACTCTAAACACTCACGAGCAGTGTACCCGATCAATGTAGATAGTTTCTAGGTAAGCAAGGGTCGTTCACTAGGAGCGAAGCTAAGATGATCTAAAGGTATTCTAATTACTAAACTAACTATTCTAACCTAGAAAGCAAGTAAATATTTTTGGGGGTTTTAGCCTGAGAGGCTATCACGATTTTATGTGTTTTAATTAAACTAATTGCAATAAAATAAATATCTAAACTAAGGATAGTACAATAGATCGATATCAATAGGGAAGAACGGGTTAGCCAAGTCTAATCCATTTTATAGTTATACATGCTTATGTCTACTTGTTTTAATTCATTCAATTGTTTTGTCGCCAATCCAATTATTAATCTTGTCACGATTAAATAACCTACCATCGTGGTGGGAAAGAGGACATGATCATAGTGACTCGTCTAGCATCAATACTAACTTATTGCTTTAAACCATCTAACCTAGTTCGGTATTACACGCTACTAGTCCTATTAGGTTGTAGACACGTTCCGTTTATGCCAAACAATGATTCCTAATAGAGATTCGGGTTAACACGCAAATAACTCAACCTAAGCAACCACAATTACAGGTAGTTAAGTCACATCAATTAAAGTTATAAGGATCATAACCTAGTTACATAGACTTCTACTAGTTATAAGCAATAAACGAGTTTTTATCGACAAGCACCCAATCCAATAACAAAGCAAACACATCGACAAAATCATAAAAACTAATAAAACTTCATAAACATGGCTAACACCTAAGGGTGTTAGCCCATAATCTCAGCAAAAGATAAAGTATACATAAAAATTAAACATAAGAAATCCATAGACAAATTTATTATGCTAACCAAATGATACACAAAGATAAGTATGGAGATGTTCTTCGTCGATCTTCAATGGTGGATGGAGAAGGTGTTGGGGACGATTTGGGGTTGTTCCCAACTGATAATAGTGATTTTTATGATGATCAAATCGTCCATAGGGTTGTGGTATTTATAGGGGTAAGGAAGAGTAGCCTCCAAGGTTTACCAAAATTAGTCTGCTGCTGTTCCGACCTCGATGCGGCGCATCCACAAAGCCAATGCGCTGTATCTCCTTCTGAAAAATATAAATCTCCTTTTTCTCTTTCCGTGGCCGCTTGAATCACCTAAAACGGAGTCCGGATGAAGATTTTATGGCCAAAATACGAAAGCATCTCCGAGTATCATTATGTAATCTTGACTTCTTCATTGAGCTTCTATTCTTCACTTGATTTCTCGGCTAAGATTGTATATGGCCAATACGGCGCATCGGATTGGTCCGATGCGGCGTATCTAGGTAACTTCGCGTGGGGTCCAAGATTATTATATTCCAGAATATTCGTTCACCGTCTTCAGATGCGGCGTAACTTGTATCTTTATGCGGCGCATGTCCTTCAGTATCTTGGATAATCTTTGGTGAAGTATTGAGATTGATGCGCCGTATGTTAGGAATGTCATACGGTGTATCTGGAGTAGATAAGTCAGATCTTCTTCGTTGACCAAGGTTTTATATGCGGCGCATGAGATAAATACATGCGGCGCATTCTTTAAAGTCAGGCAATGGTCTCAGATTCGTCTAAGTCTTTATGTACGACGTATCTATCAAGAATGATACGGCGCATCTTCCTTCAGTTCAGTAGACTTTTCCAACTTGATTCATTTTGCTCCAATTTCCGTACGAAATCATTAACTTTCACCTAATGCTTGTTTATAACTGAGAATTACAAAAGTAAACGATTAAGTATCAATTCTCATATAAAGTGATATAAAACAAGTCAATAATATAGGATAAATGATGCTAATAATATGTCGTTATTTGATGTCATCAGGGTGTAATGATTTTTGTCCAATAGTTTAAAAAGTAACGGATCCAGTCCAAGATCCGACGACCCGTAACACTTTTGGTCCACTTTTCGTTGACCGTGGGTTTGACTAGTTAAAAAAAGTGATATGACTAAAATACCCTAGAATTTACACACAGAAATTGCACCATTCGTCCCTGAGCTAACGGCCGTCAGTTCTGTTAGTTATCATGTGGCAACGTTAGTCCATTTAGCCAACGATTATTTGCAACGTTAGTCCTTTATACATTTTTATCCGTTTTTCTTACGTTTTCATACGGTTATGTCCGTTTTTATACGTTTTCGTCCGTTTTGAGTCGTTTTCATCCGTTTTTCTTACGTTTTCATACGGTTTTGTCCGTTTTTTTTACGTTTTCATACGGTTTTGTCCATTTTTATACGTTTTCGTCCTTTTTTCTTATGTTTCATATGTTTTTGTCCGTTTTCATATGTTTTTATCCGTTTTCGTCCGTTTTTTTTGGTTTTTGTCCATTTTTCTTACGGTTTTGTCCGTTTTTATTCGTTTTCGTCCGTTTTTCTTATATATAATCATTTCATGTTTGGTCCTTCGTTTGTAAAAAAAATTTTGAATTTTTTTTTCCAAAAACTTTTTTTCGAAAACAAATTTTAGAAAAAAAATTCGAAAAAAAAAAGTTATAGAAAAAAATTTTCAAAGAAAATATTTTTGAAAAAAAAAATTCAAAAAATATTTTTGCTAAAAAAGGTTTCCAAAAAAAATATTTTCGAAAAAAATATTTTAGAAAAAAAAAATTCTAAAACTTTTTTTGAAAAAAAAAAATTCTAAATTTTTTTTTCTAAAAGATTAAAAAAAAATCTAAAAATTTTAAAAATAAAATTTTCTAAAAATATTTTTTCGAAAACAAATTTTAGAAAAAAAAAATTTAGAAAAAAAATTTCGAAAAAAAATTATAGAAAAAATTTCAAAAAAAATATTTGTGCTAAATTTTTATAATTTTTTTTTTTTTTTAGAAAAAAAATTTTAGATTTTTTTTTTCAAAAATAGTTTTAGATTTTTTTTTCTAAAATATTTTTTTCGAAAATAATTTTTTTGGAAACCTTTATTAGCAAGAATATTTTTTTGAAAATTTTTTTTTCAAAAATATTTTCTTTTAAGAATTTTTTCTATAACTTTTTTTTTCGAAATTTTTGTTCTTAAATTTGTTTTCGAAAAAAAAAGTTTTGAAAAAAAAAGTTTTGAAAAAAAAAACTAACGAAGGACCAAACATGGAATGATTATACGTAAGAAAAATGGACGAAAACGAATAAAAACGGACAAAACCGTAAGAAAAATGGACAAAAATGGACGAAAACGGATAAAAACGTACGAAAACGGACAAAAACGTATGAAAAACAGACGAAAACGTATAAAAACGGACAAAACCGTATGAAAACGTAAAAAAAACGGACGAAAATGGGCAAAACCGTATGAAAATGTAAGAAAAACGGATGAAAACGACTAAAAACGGACGAAAACGTATAAAAACGGACAAAACCGTATGAAAACGTAAGAAAAACGGACAAAAATGTATAAAGGACTAACGTTGCAAATAATCGTTGGCTAAATGGACTAACGTTGCCACATGATAACTAACAGAACTGATGGTCGTTAGCCCAGGGACGAATGGTGCAATTTCTTGGTGTAAATTCTAGGGTATTTTAGTCATATCACGTTTTTTTAACTAGTCAAACCTACGGTCAACGAAAAGTAGACCAAAAGTGTTACGGGTCGTCGGATCTTGGACTAAATCCGTTACTTTTTAAACTATTTGACCAAAATCGTTATATCCTGTAAACCACAAGGACAAAAAATGTAGTTAACTCTAGATTTTATGATGCTCATCATATATTCAACATCTCTTTCATAAGTTGACTATACAAATTTTGTATCATATATAATTATATATTACAGCATACCTAGATAAAATATCTCAATACTATTATTTTATTAAAACAAAATAGGTACACCATACTCTTTTGGGTTGCTTCACTATGGATAAACTATTAAACTATCTTTCACGAGGCACTTTATTTTGCATACTCATATTTTGGTACATATCAAAGGACAAATCATCACCATCCATCTATTTTGATCTAATGGTGGGGATTAACCTAACATTAAATATAAAAACCTAAGTCCATGTATTTTTCCCTTTTTCTTTGTCTTTTTTTCTTTTTTATTATTCATTTTTTTTCTTTCTTTCTTTCCATTTTTTTTCTTTCTTTTTTTTTTGCCTCTTTTTTCACGCTTCAGTTTTTTTGTTCCCTTTTTTTTTTTTATTATTATTATTTTTTTTTTTCTTTTTTTGTGTCTTCTTTTTCACCTTTTTTTTTCTCTAATAAATGTTTTTTTTCGTTTTCATACATTTTCGTCTGTTTTCATACGTTTTCGTCCGTTTTCATACGTTTTTGTCTGTTTTCGCCCGTTTTCGCTCGTTTTCGCTCATTTTCGTCCGTTTTGTCCGTTTTCATACGTTTTCGTCCGCTTTCTTACGTTTTCGCCCGTTAATGTCTGTTTTCATATGTTTTCTTACATTTTCGTTCGTTTTCATACATTTTCATTCGTTTTCATACGTTTTCGTTCGTTTTAATACGTTTTCGTCCGTTTTCATCCGTTTTCTTTCATTTTCGTCCATTTTTCAAACGTTTTTGTCCTTTTCATACAAGTTTTTACACTTTCATACGTCTTCTTCCGTTTTCATACATTTTCGTTCGTTTTCGTCCGTTTTTTTCATTCGTTTTCGTCCGTTTTTAAATGTTTTTGGCAATTTTCAAACGTTTTCATATGTTTCTAAATATCACTTGTGATATTCAGAATATTTATATTCTGAATATCACAAGTGATATTCTAAATATCACAAGTTATATTTTGAATATCACAAGTGATATTCTGTGATATTCAGAATATCACACTTGTGATATGCAGAATATCACAAGTGATACTATGAGTACCACAAATGATATTATGGATATCATAAGTAATATTCTGTGATATTCAGAGTATCACAAGTGATATTCTGAATATCATAAGTGATTTTTAAATGTTTTTTCATTCGTTTTCGTCCGTTTTTAAATGTTTTTGGCAATTTTCAGACGTTTTCATATGTTTCTAAATATCACAAGTCATATTCTGAATATCACAAGTGATATTCTAAATATCACAAGTTATATTCAGAATATCACAAGTGATATTCTGTGATATTCTGAATATCACAAGTGATTTTCTGTGATATGCAGAATATCACAAGTGATACTATGAGTACCACAAATGATATTATGGATATCATAAGTAATATTCTGTGATATTCAGAGTATCACAAGTGATATTCTGAATATCATAAGTGATTTTAAATATTTTTTCATTCGTTTTCGTCCGTTTTTAAATTTTTTTTGGCAATTTTCAGACGTTTTTATATGTTTCTAAATATCACAAGTGATATTCTGAATATCACAAATTATATTCTGAATATCACAAGTGATATTCTAAATATCACAAGTGATATTCAGAATATCACAAGTGATATTCTGTGATATTCAGAATATCACAAGTGATATTCTGAATATCACAAGTGATTTTCTGTGATATGCAGAATATTCTGTGATATTATGAGTATCACAAATGATATTATGGATATCGTAAGTAATATTCTGTGATATTCAGAGTATCACAATTGATATTATGGATATCATAAGTGATTTTCTGAATTTGACAAGTGATTTTCAACAAATGTTTTGTAACATGAAAATCACAAGTGATAGATATTCAGAAAATCACATGTGATATTTAGAATATCACCATTGATATTCAGAAAAACACAAGTGATATTCTGAATATCAATTGTGATATTCAGAAACGTATAAAAACGGACGAAAACGTAAGAAAACGGATGAAAACGTAAGAAAATGGACGAAAACGTAAAAAAATGGACTAATACATATGAAAACGGACGAATACATATGAAAACGGACGAAAACATAAGAAAATCACAAGTGATATTTAGAATATCACCATTTTCATACATATTCGTTCATTTTCTTATGTTTTCGTTCGTTTTCATACGTTTTCGTCCATTTTTCAAACGTTTTTGTCCTTTTCATACATGTTTTTATCAAGGTTGTCAGGATCGGGATCCTACCTAGGATCGTTTTCGGCTTTGCAAGATCGAGATCGTAGGATCGTAGGATCGGATCCTACCTAGGATCGTTTTCAGCTTTTCCTTTACATATGTATACAAACCATTTTTAAAAACCTTCCTCTCAAAAAAAGTCAAAAAAAAAGAAGGATCGGATCGTTCACGATCCTACGATCCTACGAGCGATCCCACGATCCTGTAACGATCCTACCTGAAAAAAAGGGTTACCAACAGGATCGGATCGTTCACGATCCTACGATCCTACGAGCGATCCTACGATCCTGTAACGATCCTACCTGAATTACGATCCCGTAACGATCCTGCTCGTTTTGTGTGTGTAGGATCGTAGGATCGTACGATCCTACGAGCAGGATCGCGATCCTGACAACCTTGGTTTTTATACTTTCATACGTTTTCTTCCATTTTCATACATTTTCGTTCGTTTTCTTACCTTTTCGTCCATTTTTTCATTCGTTTTCGTCCGTTTTTAAATGTTTTTGGAAATTTTCATACGTTTTCATATGTTTCTAAATATCACAAGTGATATTCTGAATATCACAAATTATATTCTGAATATCACAAGTGATATTCTGTGATATTCTAAATATCACAAGTTATACTCTGAATAGTGATATTCTGTGATATTCAGAATATCACAATTGATATTCTGTGATATTCAGAATATCACAAGTGATATTCTGAATATCACAAGTGATTTCCTGTGACATGCAGAATATCACAAGTGATACTATGAGTACCACAAATGATATTCTGGATATCATAAGTAATATTCTGTGATATTTAGAGTATCACAAGTGATATTCTGAATATTATAAGTGATTTTCTGAATTTGACAAGTGATATTCAACAAATGTTTTGTAACATGAAAATCACAAGTGATATTCAGAAAATCACAAGTGATAGATATTCAAAAAATCACAATTGATATTTAGAATATCACCATTGATATTCAGAAAACACAAGTAATATTCTGAATATCAATATTGATATTCAGAAACGTTTTCGTCCGTTTTCGTCCGTAATCTTTTGTTTTCGTCAATTTCCATACGTTTTTGTCCGTTTTCATACGTGTTTTTACGCTTTCATACATTTTTGTCTGTTTTCATACGTATTCGTCCATTTTCTTACATTTTCGTCCATTTTCTTACGTTTCTGAATATCACAAGTGATTTCTGAATATCACAAGTGATATTAAGTGATATCTAGAATATCACTTGTGATTTTCTGAATATCACTTGTGATATTCTGAATAGCACTTGTGATTTTCTTATGTTTTCATCCGTTTTCATACGTATTAGTCAATTTTTTTATGTTTTCGTCCATTTTTATACGTTTCTGAATATCACAATTGATAGTTTTTCTAAATATCAATGGTGATATTCTAAATATCACTTGTGATTTTCATGTTACAAAACATTTGTTGAAAATCACTTGTCAAATTCAGAAAATCACTTATGATATTCAGAATATCACTTGTGATACTTTGAATATCACAGAATATTACTTATAATATCCAGAATATCATTTGTGGTACTCATAGTATCACTTGTGATATTCTGCATATCATAGAAAATCACTTGTGATATTAAGAATATCACTTGTGATATTCAGAATATAACTTGTGATATTTAGAATATCACAGAATATCACTTGTGATATTCAGAATATAATTTGTGATATTCAGAATATCACTTGTGATACTTTGAATATCACAGAATATTACTTATAATATCCAGAATATCATTTGTGGTACTCATAGTATCACTTGTGATATTCTGCATATCATAGAAAATCACTTGTGATATTCAGAATATCACTTGTGATATTCAAAATCTCACTTGTGATATTCTGAATATCACAGAATATCACTTGTGATATTCTTATGTTTTCGTCCGTTTTCATACGTATTAGTCAATTTTTTTATGTTTTCGTCCATTTTTATACGTTTCTGAATATCACAATTGATAGTTTTTCTAAATATCAATGGTGATATTCTAAATATCACTTGTGATTTTCGAAATATCACTTGTGATTTTCATGTTACAAAACATTTGTTGAAAATCACTTGTCAAATTCAGAAAATCACTTATGATATTTAGAATATCACTTGTGATACTTTGAATATCACAGAATATTACTTATAATATCCAGAATATCATTTGTGGTACTCATAGTATCACTTGTGATATTCTGCATATCATAGAAAATCACTTGTGATATTTAGAATATCACTTGTGATATTCAGAATATAACTTGTGATATTTAGAATATCACTTGTGATATTCAGAATAAAATTTGTGATATTCAGAATATCACTTGTGATACTTTGAATATCACAGAATATTATTTATAATATCCAGAATATCATTTGTGGTACTCATAGTATCACTTGTGATATTCTGCATATCATAGAAAATCACTTGTGATATTCAGAATATCACTTGTGATATTCTGAATATCACAGAATATCACTTGTGATATTCAGAATATAATTTGTGATATTCAGAATATCACTTGTGATATTTAGAAACATATGAAAACGTCTGAAAATTGCCAAAAATATTTAAAAACGGACGAAAATGAATAAAAAATGGACGAAAACGTAAGAAAACGAATGAAAATGTATGAAAACGGAAGAAAACGTATGAAAGTGTAAAAACATGTATGAAAAGGACAAAAACATTTGAAAAATGGACGAAAACGTATGAAAACGAACGAAAACATAAGAAAATGAACGAATATGTATGAAAACGGACGAAAACGTATGAAATTGTAAAAACACGTCTGAAAACGGACGAAGACATATGAAAAACGGACGAAAACGAAAGAAAACGAACGAAAACGTATGAAAACCGACGAAAACGTATGAAAACGAACGAAAATGTAAGAAAACATATGAAAACGTATCAAAACAGATGTTAACGGGCAAAAACGTAAGAAAGCGGACGAAAACGTTTGAAAACGCACAAAACGTATGAAAACGGACGAAACGTAAGAAAACGGGCGAAAATATATGAAAGCGGGCGAAAATGTACGAAAACGGGCGAAAACGTACGAAAACAAATAAAAACGTATGAAAACGAACGAAAACTTATGAAAACAGACGAAAATGAATGAAAGCAAAAAAAAAAATGTTTATTAGGAAAAAAAACATGAATTAGAAGAAAAAAAGAAAAAAGAGAAAGGATAAAAGAAAAAAGAAAAAAATAAACGTGGAAAAAAAAGACAACAAAAAAGAAAAAAAGGAAGAAAAAAAAAACCAATGAAGCGTGAAAAAAAAAACCCAAAAAAAAAAAAAAAAAAAAAAAAATGAATAATAAAAAAAAATAAAAAGACAAAGAAAAAGGGGGAAAAAACATGGACTTATGTTTCCCTATTTAATCTTAGGTTAATCCCACCATGAGTTGCGATCCCCTACAAAGGGGAGTCAAATTAAAAAGTGTAAAAAGTGTTTCTAGCCATCAGATCAGTCAAATCTTTGACCAAAAAACAATCCACGGTTGCCATTCTCCGTTCTAATAAAAGGGTACATATGTAATTTTACAATTAAAAATCACTAATACCACTCTTTCCCTCTCTTCGACACACACAGTTACTCACACTCTCTTCACGCTCTCTCTCTCTCTCTCTCTCTCTCTCTCTCTCTATTTTCGATTAAATTTTGGGGGAAATTTTAGGGTTTTAATTCCGATTATATTTCCGATTAAAATTTGGTGAGAATCACAATACTCGAAGATGAATCAACTTGGTAAGTTTATTTCCGATTATGTTTTAATTTTGTTTTAGAATAAAGTCGAAGAATTAGGGTTTTTTAGAATGTAGTCAATGAATTAGGGTTTTTTAGAATGTAGTCGATTAATTAGGGTTTTTTAGAATGTAGTCGATTAATTAGGGTTTTTTAGAATGTAGTTGAAGAATTAGGGTTTTTTTATAAATTTATGATTTTAATTTTTTTTTAATTTTTTTTATAATTTTTTTTTAGAATCTGGAACGATTTGTTCATCAGTTATGAATTAGGTTCATCAGTTATTAATTTTAAGTAGGTTCATCAGTTATTAATTGAAAGTAGGTTCATCAATTTTGTTTGTTATATTATATTAGAATAAGTTGATAATAATATTTTGTGTTGAAAATAGGTTCATCAATTTTAAGTAGGTTCATCAGTTATTAAGTGTTTGATTCAGCTTATCTGGCTCTATATATGATTTTTTTTTGTTCATCAATTATTGTCCTTATTATATGATATATATATATATATTTTTATAATTTTTATTAGAATCTGGAAGTAATATGCAAAAAGAGAGGAGATCAAAACGATTCAATGACCGACCAGCTCTAAAAGGTATGAAACCGTGATTTCAGTTATGTTTCAGTTTTGGTTCATAAATTATTGTCATTATTACATGGTTCATCAATAAACTGATGAACCAATAAACTGATAACCAATAAACCAATTTTTGGTTCATCAGTTTATTTTGTTGTGGTATGTGTAATGTGTTGTTTGGTTCATCAATATTGTTAGCGATCTAAGGTTCATCAATTATTTGTGCTGGTGTTATGTGTTTGTGGTTCATCAGTTTGTTTTGTTGTTGTATGTGGTGTTTTTTGGTTCATCAATAAACTGATAACCAATAAACTGATAACTAATAATCCAATTTTTGGTTCATCAGTTTATTTTGTTGTGGTATGTGTTATGTGTTGTTGGTTCATCAATATTGTTAGCGATCTGTTTATTTTGTTGTTGTATGTGTTGTGTTTTTGGTTCATCAATAAACTGATGAACCAATAAACCAATTTTTGGTTCATCAGTTTATTTTGTTGTGGTATGTGTTCATCAATACTCTTTTGGTTCATCAGTTATTTCATATTCAAAGTATGTTCATCAGTTGATTTTTCTTTTTTTTTTTTTTTTTTTTTTTTTTTTTTTTTTTTTTTTTTTTTTGTATTTTTGTATAGGTAATGATGCAAAAAAAGCAAAGTTGCTGATCACTTATTCTCCCAGTGACGATGACTTTGTTGATGATGCATTTGGTCGTCCGAAACCTAATGTGTCTAAAAAACTTGCTACCATTTCTACCTCTAAACCTTCTTTAGCTAAACCTTCTAAAACAAATCTCTCTAAAGACCTTAAGCCGCAATTAAGTCTTCTCCAAACTTCCAAACAAAATAAATTTCCAGTGGTTAAGATAAAAAATTTTCCTGGTCCGTTATACGACCTCATTCAGACAATTACTGAGGATCAGAAAGAAGCTATTGCAAGTTTGGGTTTTGAATCACTGTTGGAGTTTCAAGTAAATGGAACAACAAGTCGTTTGGGTTATTGGTTGCTGACTAAATTTGATGGTTTATCAGGAACTCTAAAAGTTTTTGGTGAAAACATACAAATAACGCCTGAATTGGTTCACCAAACATTTGGGTTTCCAATGGGCACATTGGCTGTTGATGTACGAGAGATTTTAAAAGAAAGGTCAAATGTAACGTATAGAGAATGGAAAGACCAGTTCAAGAAAGTTTCTAGATTGTATGTTAACAAACTGATGGAACGAATGAGGAATCAAATTAGGAGAAATGATAGTGGGAATCTATTTAAGATAAACTTCCTAGTTCTCTTTTGTACTATTATGTCCTATGTTACCACAACCGGGACTCTCAATCTAGGGGTCATCCCATCTCTTACCAACCTTGAGAAGGTAAGAGAAATGGATTGGTGCCAATATGTGGTTGATAATCTCATGAAGGAAAAGTTAGCTTGGAAACCGGGGAAAACGTTCTATGGACCACTCTTGGTGCTAGAGGTAATTACTAATTTTTTTTTAATCTTATTTTTATATGTTATGTTACCTTTGGTTCATCAATTAGCTTATATGTGTTTATCAGTTTGGTTCATCAGTTGTGTTATGTTAGGCTCATCAGTTGTCATAGGTTCATCAGTTGTGTTATGTTAGGCTCATCAGTTATGTTAGGCTCATCAGTTGTCATAGGTTCATCAGTTGTGTTAGGTTCATCAGTTATGTTAGGCTCATCAGTTGTCATTGGTTCATCAGTTATCATGGGTTCATTAGTTGTTTTTCAGCATCTTTTTTTAATCTACCTTTATATTAAAAATGCAGGTGATATTCGCCAATTCACTTCTCCAAAACCCAGAATACCCAGCGTTTGAGTATTGGAAAACAGAAACATTGCAAGAATTGGAGGTGATGATGTTTGGGAAATGTCGAAAACAAAGGACTCCTAAAGCAACTAAGACAGAGGAGGAAGAGGAAGAGTTGGAGAAAGAAGAAGAAGAAACGAAGGATGATGATGATGATGAAGAAGCAGATGATGATGGAGAGAATGAGAACGATGATGATGCAGAAATCTTAATGATAGAGAATGAAAAAAATGATGAAGAAGAAGAAACTGAGAAAGATCATGAGAAAGAAGAAGAGACTGTTAAAGATGATGAAGAAGAGGAAGAGAATGAGGAACATGTTTATGATGAAACATCTCATATGCGTAAGAATTTTAATATTTATTAAACTATGATTATTAGGTTCATCAATTAACCGTTAATATATGTTTTAAAATTAAATTCTAACAATTTAACAGATGATGTGAACGAGAAAGATGCTGTTGATGAGGAAGATGAGGAACAAGAAGACATAGAAAATGTTGTAGAACCCACAAACAAACCGAAATGGTCAAGAAGCCATATTTCTAACTTCTTAAAAGGAAATAAGAATGATGACGGTAAGTTCATCAGATGAACTTAATGGAGTTTTAGGGTAGTTTTTTTGTGTATATGTTTAAGATCATCAGATGAACTTTATGGAGTTTTAGGGCAGTTTTTTCATATGTTCATCAGTTATATTATACGTAAGTATAACTATGTTAGTTAATTAATGTAAAGTGAACATATAATTTTCATATGTTCATCAGTTATATTATATGTTCTTCAGTTATATTATCAGTTATATTATATGTTCATCAATAATTTTCATATGTTCATCATTTACCTAAAAAACTTGTATCTAGACTTAGCGATTGAGCAACCAATCCAAAAAACAATGGAAGTGACGCCACAAGCAGCGGACAATGAAGAAGGGCAAAAAACTGATCAACAAGGTACATACTGAAACATTCTTATTGATGAACCTGTTAATACTTATAAAAACTTTCGATGAACTTACCGTCATCATTCTTCTTACCTGTTAAAAGGTGGAAAATATGTAGGAAGCAAAAGGAAAAGGAAAAGAAATTCAGAGGAAAGAGTCTCCAAAAACAAAATATCTCCAAAGAAATCGCATTCGATGAACATGTTCAAAAGGCAAATAACATACAAAAGAAAAACAAAATCAAAATCTCCTAATGTTATTCAACCTGTTCAGAGGAAAGAGCCTTCAATTGTAGAAGAAGATGAGATTCATGAGCAAGTAGCTGATTATGCTCATACCCATATAGATGATATTGAGGAGAATCAATGGGTAGATGCACAGCCGATCGGTAATAATCTTTTTTGTGATATTTGAAATTCTTATGCTCATCAATTAGTTGTGATATTAGCGATTTAAGGTTTATCAATTGTTTGTCCTGTGTTGTGTTTTGGTTCATCAGTTTATTTTGTTCTGGTATGTGTTGTGTTTTTTGGTTCATCAATAAACTGATGAACCAATAAACTGATGAACCAATAAACTGATGAACTAATTTTTGGTTCATCAGTTTAAATTGATGAACCTAAAACACATAACACAGGACATCAATTATTGTTATGTGTTATATGTTTTTGGTTCATCAATTTTATGTATATTAAATTTATGTTCTTCAATATTGTTTTTTGGTTCATCAATTGTTTAACAGATGATCCTATTCCAATGAAAGCAAATGATGGAAATATTGAAATGGATCATACAATGACCGGAACAGACGATACAGCTGATATGCGTAAGAATTTATTATTTATTAAACTATGATTATATTAGGTTCATCAATTCGCCGTTTATATATGTTTTAAAATTTAATTTAACAATTTAACAGATGATGATATTCCAATGTCTGGAACTGATGAAACGGCTGAAAATGGAAATGATGAACGGAACACCTCATCATCTGCAAGTATTAAGCTAACCCAACAGTTATCAGCAATTATATTAGAATTTCAAGGGGTGTATTCCCAATTCAAATCAGCGGAGGTAAAAATCTTTAAACTTATTAGTCAAAGCATATGTAAACTGATGAACCATTATGATATAACTGATGAACCATTGAAATATAACTGATGAACCTTATAAAATAACTGACAGGAGTTCAGCCATTCACTGAAGAACATGTTAACAATATTTCAAGAACTCAAGATTGATATTGATGACATGCTAAGTGCTGGATTGGAAAAATACCCCGGAAATGAATCATTGTTGGAAGTCCGAGACTGGATGAACAGGTTGGTAAACAGAACAACGGTTGAGAGCTCCCAGAGTGAAGATGAGAGCTCAATGCTGATGCTAACAATGGGTGATGATAACGATGGCTCTGAGGCTAAGGAAGTAAGTAAACAAAAAGATGAAACGTTAACTCAAATCTACATGGATCCAAACATTATTGAAGAAATTGATAGGATTCAACGTCAAAAGCAGGTAATAAAATCAAAAACCATTTTGTACCTAATTGATGAACTTATAATTTATTTGTATTATGAAAACACTTGATACAAAAAAAGTAACTGATGAACCCTTTACTGAAAACAGATTCGAAAGCCAGAATTCCCAATATTCACGGAGCAATTGCAGGCTATTGTTTTGTATGAAAAGAAGAATGACTCCGACCAGTTGTTGGATGAGTTGATCAAAAAGACACCTTTCTTGCAACCATCGTCAGAATTGTTGAGTGGGGAAATTGATGACAGTGCTTGGAAAAAAATAGAACTGGACGCTTCCGCACAAGATATGGCACAAGATACACCACAAGATATGCCACTGATGGTAACCCCCATATCAATGATACCTCCATCAGCCGAAGAAAAATTAAGTATGAGTGAAACAAAAGATGAAGAATTTTCCACACCACTAAATTCTTTCAACACAATCGCTCAAAAGCTTAAAGTGCCTGAAACGGTGAAGAGAATTAGACAAGGTGAAGAAGGCTTGGAAAATATAAAAGAAAAGAGAAAAGTCAAGCCTACTGAATCTCTTAAATCTCCGTATTTACAAAGAGTAGTTGTGATGAAGAACAAAGTGCACGAGATGGAAAAAAAGGTAGCTGATACAATTTTCGCTGCTAGAGGAGGTCTCGAGTAAGTAATATGAATTAGGTTCATCGATTTAAAAATCATATTTCTTAATCAGTAGTATTTTTATTTATTTTTTATTCTAAAATATTATCTTAAAATGAAATTGCAGTGATGTGTTATTTCATACCTTTTTTATTGACGGTCAAAGAGTCCACTTTGAAAGCTTCAAAGAAGGAAATGAAATCACTTCAGGAACGATTGATATGTGGGCGCATCTACTTAACTTAGCAGAAGATAAAAGGAGCCCTGGATCATTGAGGAGGCTATATTCCCATACATCAATTATTGTAAGTTACAAAAACTTTATCAATTATGATTCAATAGTTGAAATCAGTTTACATATGCTTTGACTAATATTGATGAACCACAGACACCAGAAATGGAGAAAATGCTTATATCCTCGAAGGCTCTCCATTCAAAGTTTGAGGAGAACATGAACGCTATTTTGTATTTTTCCACTGCTTATAAAACTATCAAAGATATCGACCTGGTAAGCATTTCTATTTTACTAGTTTGTAGGAGATAAAAAACTGATGAACAAATATATAATTGTAAATTTTAACACTTTATGTTTTACAGATGTTTTTTCCAATGATGCTTGCTGAAGAACACTTCTATGTTGTCTGTTTCAACTTGAAAGAATCTCAAGTACATATTCTTGACAACATGGATCACAATGATAAAATCACAGATAGATATCAGAAGAAATTCAAATATTTGGTAAGAATTTTATGTATATTAAATTTATGTTCATCATTATTGTTAGCGATCTAAGGTTCATCAATTATTTGTCGTGTGTTATGTGTTTTTGGTTCATCAGTTTATTTTGTTGTGGTATGTGTTGTGTTTTTTGGTTCATTAGTTTATTTTGTTGTGGTATGTGTTGTGTTTTTTGGTTCATCAATAAACTGATGAACCAATAAACTGATGAACAAATAATTTGTCCTGTGTTATGTGTTTTTGGTTCATCAGTTTATTTTGTTGTTGTATGTGTTGTGTTTTTTGGTTCATCAATAAACTGATGAACCAATAAAGTAGTTTTTGGTTCATCAGTTTATTTTGTTGTGGTATGTGTCATGTGTTATGGTATGTGTTATGTGTTTTTTGGTTCATCAATAAATTATTGTTATGTGTTATATGTTCATCAATATTGTTTTGGTTCATCAATTATTTAGATCACTAAAAATTGTGTATCATGTTTTGGTAGTATAAGTTTCAACTGCTACTTGTATGTCCTGTGTCATGTGTTTTGGTTCATCAATTATATGTTCATCAATTATTATTGGTTCATCAATTGGGTTTCATCAGTTGTTGTTCAGCATAGGTTCATCAATTATTATCTTAAGCTCATCAGTTATCAGTTAAATTGAAGCTCACTGTTTATTTATTTGTTGTTACAGAGATATCTCTTTCTGAGGTTCTTGAAAAAGAATGAGTATGCGCATATTGAACAACTAAACAAATACCCAGTGTGTTGTGTGAAAATGCCATGGCAAACCAAAAACAATTACATTGATTGTGGTATTTTCGCTATAAGGCATATGGAAACATATTTGGGTAACAAGTTCTTTGATGCTGGGTTTGTAAGAGAAGGAAAAGAACAAAACAAACAGATCGAAGACTTGAGAAAGAAGTACCTTACAAAGATTTTGTTGTCCGACTGCAACCAGAACAAGAAAGTGGTAGAGACGGAGGTTGAAGATTATCAAAATTTAAGTCTGAAGGATAAGAGAATCCTCCAAAAATTGTCGGCAAAGAGTATTGCTGAACGTGCCGCCGATTATTTTGAGAACGAAGCTAATGCTCTTCAAGAACGAAAGAAGTGAAAAGAGGTGAGTGAAAACGGGCAAGTGATTTTTGGTATGGTTAAATAGTTTGCAGCACTAACGGTTTTTGTTGCTTAGAAAAAGCAGGCATTTTTTATTTCAAGAACAATCTGATGTAATTTACAGTTAAATAGTTAGGAGTAGTAATGTGATCTAATTGATGAATATGATTCATTTTGTATGAATTTTAGTTTTCTTTGTTCATCAATTGATGAATATATTAACTATCTGTCATGTTTCTAGGTTCATCAGTTATTGTGATGTGTTATCTTTTTGGTTCATCAGTTTATTTTGTTGTGGTATGTGTTGTGTTTTTGGTTCATCAATAAACTGATGAACCAATAAACTAGTTTTTGGTTCATCAGTTTTTGTTGTGGTATGTGTTGTGTTTTTTGGTTCATCAATAAACTGATGAACCAATAAACTAGTTTTTGGTTCATCAGTTTTTGTTTTGGTATGTGTTGTGTTTTTTGTGTTAGGAATATGAATATTCAGCTGAAGACTCGGTCACCCCGAATACTTATTAGCTCATCATAGCTCGTAGGATTATCAGTAATATTATTAGTAGATTAGTTATTAATTAGTATTGTGGAGTGGGTCGGGTCTTTACCCTCTGTCAGCTCTCTCCACAGCCCACTAGGGGCATATTAAGTAGTATGTATAAATACCCCTTCCCTTGCAAGGGAAGGGTTGGAACTTCACTTCATTTTCAAGCTAATATACGCATAGTTCTCTCTCTCTAGAAGTTCCCATTTTCTCTCTCTAGTTCTTGTTCATTCGATCCATATCTAAGCCTCAAACAAGTGTTTCTTGCATTGTGAATACCCTACAATTGGTATCAAGAGCCATGGTTAGGTCCATGAGAGTTGGTATTCACGGATTTGTTTAGTTTTTGAGGCTTTTTAGTTCGATTTGATAAGTTACATTAATTTCATCTTGTGCTTTGTTTAGTGATTAGAAGTTGTTATACCTTGTACTTTCTAGCTTAGGAATAGTATAAGAGTAGTATTTGGTGCTTGGATTCACAGATTTAAGGTTTGTGTGGTATTTTTGGGTGATTCGAGTGTTTTTATCCAAGTGTTCTTGGGTGCGGTTTGTGTACTTTGGACGTGTTCTTGAACGCGGTTTGTGTCACATCGAGAACGCGGTTTGTCTTATTACTAGTTTAGGCAAAAGGACAAAAAGCATTGAAAGCGACGTGTTTGGCGGTTTGTGTCTACGCGGTTTGTCTATAAGGCGCGTATGCGGTTTGTGTCAACTCGGTTTGTCTCTGCAGTGTGAACTCGGTTTGTATCAACGCGGTTTGTCTCTCCAGCGTGAACTCGGTTTGTGTCTACGCGGTTTGTCTCTCCAGCGTGAACTCGGTTTGTGTCTACGCGGTTTGTCTCTGCAGCGTGAACTCGGTTTGTGTCTACGCGGTTTGTCTTTGCAGCGTGTACTCGGTTTGTATCAACGCGGTTTGTCTATCCAGCGTGAACTCGGTTTGTGTCTACGCGGTTTGTCTCTGCAGCGTGAACTCGGTTTGTGTCTACGCGGTTTGTCTTTGCAGCGTGTACTCGGTTTGTATCAACGCGGTTTGTCTCTCCAGCGTGAACTCGGTTTGTGTCTACGCGGTTTGTCTCAGCAGCGTGAACTCGGTTTGTGTCTACGCGGTTTGTCTAGGCGGTTTGTATCCTCAAGGGTGCTATTTGTCTATGCGGTTTGTGTCTTGGTGATTTTAGAAATTCCCGCGAAAGATTCGATTTCTCGGTTAAATCACAAGATCTGTAAAATCCCGTAGTTACTATGGCTACCACATCAAACACATCATCAGAAGATATTCAAGCAGCAGGATCTGACACTCGTCCACCTATGCTGGATAGGACGGATTATGAGTCTTGGGCACAAAGGATAAGACTTTACTGCTTGGGTAAAGATAATGGAGTTAACATTCTAAAGTCAATTGACGATGGACCATATCAGATGGGTACCACCAGAGATGTTGTTACAACTGGTGAAGATGGGTCTGTAACTTGGGGCATCGACAGACCTAGAAACTACAATGATCTTAATGAAGAAGAAAAGAAGAGGTATGATGCTGACATTAGAGCCTCAAACATAGTCATTCAAGGTCTTCCAAAGGATGTATACAAGCTCATCAATTTCAACACTGAAGCCAAAGCTGTGTGGGACAACGTTAAAATGTTGTTGGCAGGGTCAGAACTCACAAAGGAAGATCGGGAGTCACAGTTGTATGATGAGTTCGAGCATTTCAAAATGAATCCAGGAGAGAATATCACAGACTACTATGTGAGATTTCATAAGTTGGTGAATGATATGAGGATGATCAGAATGACTATGCCAAATATCCAACTAAACTCAAAGTTTGTGAACAACATGACTCCTGAATGGGACAGATTTGTTACTGCTGTCAAACTCAACAAAGGTTTAAGGGATACCAACTATGAACAGCTGTATGCATATCTGCAACAACATGAGAAGCATGTTGTCTACGATCGGGTGCTGAGAGAAAAGTTTTATCCTTCAACCACAAATGATCCACTGGCGTTCATGACAAATGTTCAACCAACAATCCAATCATCATCTAACCCAAGCTATCATCAACTTCACTCACAAGTACCTGCTATGAGTTCCCAACTTGACTCAGGCTACTCTCAGACCGACAAAATGATTGACAACCTCACCAATCAAGTATCATTACTGGTTCAACAGTTTCAAGCATCACTCCCTCAGACCAACAATCAGTTAAGGAATTCATCCAACCCACGTAATCTAGCAATGGTGGAGGATGGGAAAATTGTGGTTCAGAATGTGCAAGGGAGAGCTGGAAGAAACATGGGTCGAGGGTATGTGCAGAATAGAGCAGGGAATGCCAATCAGGGTCAAGGGAAACAGATCAAGTGTTATAATTGTGGGGGGCTTGGACACATTGATAGAAACTGCAATCAACCTAAACGTCCTCAGAACTCAGATTACTTCAAAGACAAGATGCTGTTAATGCAAGCTCAAGAGAATGGAGCTGTATTGGATGAGGAAGAGTTATTGTTCTTGGCAGGAGATGGGGGAAATACTTTTGATGAAGATGTGGATGAGCAACCAGTTCAGGATCTAGCACTTAATGATCCTAACATCTTCAAGGCAGATGACTGTGATGCATTTGACTCGGATGTAGATGATGAACCTACGACTCAAACAATCTTCATGGCTAATTTGTCTTCTTTGGTCTCATCTCCCCGTCAAGTTGGTCCTTCTAATGCATCCGTGATATCTGAGGTACTAAAAATTTATGACACATATAATATAGTCGAGGGACTAAAGAATCCCAAAGAAGTACATCAGGCAGATGTTTCTGACACAAGTAGTGTTGACATGGAAAATAGCAATATTATTTCATATGAACAGTATTTGAATCACAACAACTCGCCTGATGTACCAAATGGTGAATCTTTTGTAAATAATGATGTTTGTGTTGTAAGTAATGTAGGTGCCTTAGATAATGCGTGTAATTTAGATAATGCATATGAGTGCCATGAGAACAAATTGCCTGTCCCTGATGATGACTTGATCACTAGACTTAACATTTATAAAGAACAAGTGGCTATGTATGAACAGTGATGCGTGGTTTTGCAACCTTACAACAGGTTTTACCTCTCGAGGGATCTCAAGAGGCTTACAACCCCACCAGGCAGTGTACCTGACCGATGTAGTATAGTGTAGTGGTAAGTACGGGGGATTGATCGTTCTCCACAGGGAATAGTGTTCGTTAGGTATTAAAAACTACTTTAGTAGGTCTAAGGGTGAGGGAAGATTCTTTTTTTATTTTTATATTTTTTTATGAAAGCAAGTAAAATCTCGGGTTTGAAGGAGTGGGCGGAATTAGTTGCTAGTCAACTAACCCAAATTACTACGAATGCAAATAAAATAAAATAACTGAAAATGAAAATGGTGGTAAAACTTATATGGAGAGAAATGTGTTTACTTAGATTTCCTTACTCCCTAACTATCTTTTACCGGTTGATTAGTGTGTATTAATTGCGTGGATGACGGGTGTATTCCTTAATACCAATCGTGGGGTGGCGTACGTACTTCCCCAACTCTACAAGCTCCTACTTCACTCCTATGTCGAGCCGGCTAGTAAGCTCCTAACATGGGATCACTAGAATTCGCTCATGCATTAAATACAACCATAAAAACCTTAGTACGCATTGGTTCATGTTTCTTAAGACGTTCAAGCAAGTTACCGTATAGGAAGTTAGCCAGTTTTCTTAAGCCTAACATCGATAAACAATCATCCAATACAATTAATAACACACTAATAACCAATAATCAATAGCTAGGTTTCATTAGATCTAAGCAAACACAAGATAAATCTATCCTAGCATGTTAATCAAAAGACAAGAACAAGATATAATCAAACAACACATAGACATATTGAATGATTAAACGATTACTTATCTTCAATTAAACATGGGAGATCCAAGGGTATGAAAACCCTTAAAAATGGCAGAAATTCGTCTTAGGGTTTCTCCTCCAAAGTTACACACAATAAGTTCCACACTAATGACAAAAAATTGCAAAACTATATATAGAGTTTAAGGTCTGACGGCGTCACGTTGTAGATCCTGACGCCGTCACCTCGCCGCTTTTAGGGTTCCCGGATGGCCTTCCTGACGTCGTCCCTCTTTAGACCTCCAAAATCCGCTCTGGCTAATCAAAGCTTGACGCCGTCAGAATATGGCTTGACGCCGTCCCTCTTTAAGTTAAACCGTGATGGCCTTGATCACTTCAAAGGGTGACGCCGTCAGATTTTTCATGTAAAATTCTCTGGCTTATCATGTGTATTTTTTTCATGTCCACCTTTTTTGCCAAGCCATGACGTCGTCAAGGGCAATCCCTGACGCCGTCAAAGGTACTTTTCAGCCGATTTTGAGACTTTGTCGTTTTCTTCACTTTTATGCTCAAAAAACGTCCAAAATGCTTCATTTTCCAGATTTCTTCTCCAAAGTACCTAAAATGAAAAAAGGAACGATTTAGGGCAATATTTGATCAAATAAATACGATTTAGGGCTTAAATGACCCCCTAAAAGCGGTACACTTTTCGCTTCATCAAATACCCTTACACTTGAGATTTGCTTGTCCTCAAGCAAATGCGCTTTTATTCTAATCAAAATACAAGTTAGGGGTCATCTAACGCTAATATAAAAGTAATTACAACAAATAGTCGTTCCACTTTAATCATAATAAGCACGGAGATTACATACTAGCACCTCACAAGTAGTGTTTAGATACTCACATCTCTCAGGTGTCATCAAAATAAATCTCATAAATAAAAACGGATAATATCTCTCACTACCTGTCATAGCAAATAGATTGCCATAGGCTTGGGAAAGGATCGAAAACCTCCTCCACTAGGCGTAAGCACCTTAGATAAACTATCAAAGAGGGCTTTTAAATGGGTTATAACGTGAGGTGTAGGGATATGATAAACACGGTTTGGTTGGATAAGGGATATTTTACTGGTGGCGAGTTAAAGATCTTGATTGATTACAAGTACAATATGGCGTTGCTAAGCCAAGACTAGACTCGACTTAAGCTAAAAACAAAATAACAAAAACATAAAATAAACATAAAATGAAACGGGATGGTAGTCCGTATGTTTTTTCTATTTTTCTTTTTCTCATTTTTTTTGTATTTTTCTTGATTTTTTTTTTTTTTCATACACTCTTGCCCTACCATCCAAAATAATACATCATAGGGGCGTTGCATTCCCCTTACACTTGAACTTTTACATAACTTTACAAATAACTATTCTAATGACTCGAATTAAGATAATCGAAACACTTGGAGTACTTTTAAAATATTTAGCACATATGGGGGTAATAAATGATTTTCTTCCCCATTACTCCATTACACTAGTACTTTACCCATGAGTCCCAATCATCCCAAAACAATATGTACAAGGATATGACTCGACTTAGCAACCATGTAATCAATCAGATAATTAACTTGGGTTTAAACAAATGTTGTCACAATAATGCACTAAAAATGAGTGCATACAAGGTAGGCTAAGGTGATTTGGGTGTACATTTAGGTGGGGTGTAACAAATTCTTCCTTTAAGTAAAATGCTTAAAGGTCGAAACGAAAAGATAGGCTCTGAGGGGTGTACTAGGGGTATCGTGTACTAAAAATGAGTACAACGCAAAGGGTGTGGGAGAATTACTTGACCAATGTAGCCAATGTAATTATAACAAAAACACAGGTGTAAAACAATGGGTTAATCCTAATGCCTCTTATCATGTAGTAAATCTAACTACACGAATGTAGTCTCACTTGTGGCCTCGGAATGGTCCTAACGCAAGTTCTAGAATCTAAGTGCTACCGGTACACACATCATAGCATAAATGCTTTTCCTACCAATTCTAGGGGTGAACCTCACATATTTGGGGGTGGAAAATTTTTTAGTGGTACGGTTTTTGTGCTAGTCATATAACTCCTATCCGTGAGACGCTCATTAAGATCAAAGTTTCACTCCTATATGTTGTAAAAAAATTTAAATTTGGCACTAAAATTGCCCTAACAAGTATTTCTCTCAGTTTTATTACACATCTACCATTAAACAATCAAAAATCAAGCGTAATTGCATTCTCTAAAGTATCGTATTTTACCCCTCCCCCTTACACTTAAGATGAACATTGTCCCCAATGTTCAAATAACAAGATGTAAAAGTGAAAAGGTAAAAGAATGAAATCAAATACTCCCCTGATTCGCTCGGTGGATAATGTAGTAACATGGTTAGATCTTCTTCCAAGAGAATGTAGAAGCTCCAAGACTAAAGCATCGCCAAAAGCTTGATTCCACATACATCTCCTTGTCCAAAATAACATGATAAACCTGAGAAAACAAACACGAAAACCTGCATAACATCGGCGGGATAAATCTATATATAAGGATATAATGCTTGTGGAATGATAGTTTTGCAGATTCCTGGAGATTATAAGTTAGAGATTTAATAAAAACTTTTTATGAAAACAAAACTTTCAAAAATTTCTGAAAATTAAAACCTGACGCCGTCAGGTTGTAAATCCTGACGCCGTCAGAAATGATCTGACAGAATTCTCATGTTAAGTTTCCGGAAAATTTTTTTGGAAAAACCTATACCTTACTTCCTGGAAATCCTGCAAAACATCATTATGACTCGATACAAGCATTTGACTCAAACAAATACGAATATGTATGTTAATTTATTATTATTACGATTCATGTTCATTTGTGTTCTAATAAACCGATTTGGATTTCCCTTACACTTAACTTTTGCAAAATACCTTTATATGTAGTTAAGACGAAGTTAAAAACAAAATAAAGCATTTTCACAATTTACTTTTGAACATGAATCAACAATAATAAAAATTAAACATACATACGGAAACAAATAAAATCAAACAAACAAATAAATAAACACACAAAGCAAATAAAGCTTGGGTTGCCTCCCAATAAGCGCTTTTCTTTATTAACGAGTCTTGTAGCTAGACTCAAAGTCACGGGTTCTACGTTTTTCTGTTTTGCTTCTCAATTGCCCCTCTAATCATCCTAACAACCTCCATATCAACTTTGTATTTAGGTCCTAGGTTCAAGCAATCTTTATAATAAAGGCTTCTCTTTTTCCAAACATAGTCCATGCCTTTTTCTTTATCCTCATCATTGATGTCCTCAATCGCACCAATGTTGTCCTTGTCAAATCGAGGCACAAAACGAAATTCATTTACCCGATAAGGCATCATATATGTGATCCTATCAATGTGATTAGAAAACTGAACCGTGCCTCCTAAACGATCATACTTTAAATTGGATGCTTCAATAAACGGCTTACCTAACATCACGCGAGATAGGCGGCAGTCAACAACACTTGCCAAATCTTCTAAGATCATGAATTTGGTGACAAAGGTAAAATTCCCAACAAGGATATGCATATCCTTAATCCTTCCAACGAAGTTGCAAACTCCGCCGGGGCACTTGGGGTCTTTCCTAGGCTCAAGTGGTGTATTTATGATCTGGCTATAAAGGCCTGAGGACATCACGTTGATTGGGGATTCACAGTCAATGTAAGCATGCTCAACGTATTGGTACCCAATCATACATGGTATCTTCACATTCCCGGGATCACCCCTCTTAATCTTTGGGTCAATTCTAACAAAAGGTGGTCGAGGGTTATCAACTAGGTTGTTATAGTAAGCAATCTCCTCCTTAGTGGGGTATTCATTGAAATAATCATCCAACCTAGGATCTACCTTCACTTCATCAATTTTCTCAGTCAACTTCTCAACCGTAAGATTATTACGTTCTAAGTAATTATCTGAGTATATGGCGGTCTCTAAGTTGTTCAAGGCATAATCAAGCTCTATGTCAATCATTCTACTGAGCTCTTTGAGCTCACTAATCTCATTCTCAAGTTGGCTACGCAACAAAGCTACTTCGCCAGGTGTAAGGGGTGGATTCGCGTTTTCCATAATGGCAAACTGAATAGTCAATGAAAATCTTACACGAACAAAAGCACGAAGAAAATAGATAGACTAAAGAAAAACCTAGAAAAATAAAATAAAAATCCCACTAGAAAGGAATCTAGTGAGTAGACCTAATAAAATAAAAATTCAACCTAAACAATAACTATTCCCCGGCAGCGGCGCCAAAAACTTGATGCGTGGTTTTGCAACCTTACAACAGGTTTTACCTCTCGAGGGATCTCAAGAGGCTTACAACCCCACCAGGCAGTGTACCTGACCGATGTAGTATAGTGTAGTGGTAAGTACGGGGGATTGATCGTTCTCCACAGGGAATAGTGTTCGTTAGGTATGAAAAACTACTTTAGTAGGTCTAAGGGTGAGGGAAGATTCTTTTTGTATTTTTATATTTTTTTATGAAAGCAAGTAAAATCTCGGGTTTGAAGGAGTGGGCGGAATTAGTTGCTAGTCAACTAACCCAAATTACTACGAATGCAAATAAAATAAAATAACTGAAAATGAAAATGGTGGTAAAACTTATATGGAGAGAAATGTGTTTACTTAGATTTCCTTACTCCCTAACTATCTTTTACCGGTTGATTAGTGTGTATTAATTGCGTGGATGACGGGTGTATTCCTTAATACCAATCGTGGGGTGGCGTACGTACTTCCCCAACTCTACAAGCTCCTACTTCACTCCTATGTCGAGCCGGCTAGGAAGCTCCTAACATGGGATCACTAGAATTCGCTCATGCATTAAATACAACCATAAAAACCTTAGTACGCATTGGTTCATATTTCTTAAGACGTTCAAGCAAGTTACCGTATAGGAAGTTAGCCAGTTTTCTTAAGCCTAACATCGATAAACAATCATCCAATACAATTAATAACACACTAATAACCAATAATCAATAGCTAGGTTTCATTAGATCTAAGCAAACACAAGATAAATCTAGCCTAGCATGTTAATCAAAAGACAAGAACAAGATATAATCAAACAACACATAGACATATTGAATGATTAAACGATTACTTATCTTCAATTAAACATAGGAGATCCAAGGGTATGAAAACCCTTAAAAATGGCAGAAATTCGTCTTAGGGTTTCTCCTCCAAAGTTACACACAATAAGTTCCACACTAATGACAAAAAATTGCAAAACTATATATAGAGTTTAAGGTCTGACGGCGTCACGTTGTAGATCCTGACGCCGTCACCTCGCCGCTTTTAGGGTTCCCGGATGGCCTTCCTGACGCCGTCCCTCTTTAGACCTCCAAAATCCGCTCTGGCTTATCAAAGCTTGACGCCGTCAGAATATGGCTTGACGCCGTCCCTCTTTAAGTTAAACCGTGATGGCCTTGATCACTTCAAAGGGTGACGCCGTCAGATTTTTCATGCAAAATTCTCTGGCTTATCATGTGTATTTTTTTCATGTCCACCTTTTTTGCCAAGCCATGACGCCGTCAAGGGCAATACCTGACGCCGTCAAAGGTACTTTTCAGCCGATTTTGAGACTTTGTCGTTTTCTTCACTTTTATGCTCCAAAAACGTCCAAAATGCTTCATTTTCCAGATTTCTTCTCCAAAGTACCTAAAATGACAAAATGAACGATTTAGGGCAATATTTGATCAAATAAATACGATTTAGGGCTTAAATGACCCCCTAAAAGCGGTACACTTTTCGCTTCATCAAACAGCGTGCTAAGTTTGAGCTTAATGAACGTGAGCAGAAATTAGAAGGTCAAATGAGTACACTTATTAAAGAGTCTAGAGTAAGAGAAGAAACATTAAAATTAGAGTTGAGTTCTTTGAAAAGTCAGCTAGAACAGTCTGTCAAACAGAAACAGGAAGCACAAAAGTGTGTAAATACACTTAAGCTAGAATTCAAACAAAAAGAATCAACACTTTTAAATGATTTCTCTAGACTCAAGACGTTAAAAAATAAGCTTGAAGATAAGTTGTACACACAAGACCAAACTAGACAGACTGCCCAAATGATGTATAAGCACAGAAAGTTTAGTGACAAGCATAGTGAAAGCAATGTAGGTAGATCTAAATTAGCTATTCATGAGATTGCTAAGATAGCCCAACCTGCATTAAATGATTCCAATGTGATGTTTATGCCTAATCATGACCCGCCTGAGCTTCTCTACACTAAAGAGGAGGAGGAGATGAGTGAGAGAACAAAGGAAAGAATGAATGAGAAAATGAGGGATCCCGAGTGCATAGTCAGACGAATAATAATCAAACCCCATGACTATAGTGAGGAAAATCGTTTGACTGTGTTTGCTCCTCAAAAGAAGTTAACACCTGAACAGATTTTCTGGAAACAAGATAATGAAAGACTTAAGGTAGAAAAACTTAAGGCCAACACCCCCCTCATTAGAAAAGTTGTGTCCATAACGGTGTATCCTCCCAATACACCTAGGAATTTGGTGCCTTTATCTCTTCCCACTGAATGTAAAACCTTTATTAGCTTATATGTGCTTTGGCAACTGTTTGCTGATTTCGATAAAACATGCAAGAAGAGAATCACACCCTCTGGTATTACTGAGGGGGAAAGGTGTTTTGAACATGCTAAAAGGTGTTACTTAACTGAGGTCATGCCATTCTTTAAACTGCTTAAAGAACACTTTGAAGGGTTGCAAACTGCCCTTAAAGCCGAAATAAAAGAAATGGAAGTAGTGTTTAAAGATATGGAAAATGAGGTGAATGAATATGCAATAGAACTTAAGAGTCGAGAGATTGAAAGAAAAAACATACTCATTACTAACGACAACTTGATTGCTAAATGTATTGCACAAGATGTATTTTACACTGTCACTGATTCTGCATTGTCTGCTTGTCAATTTAATGAGTATGCTATTGCGTTAAATGTCACCCAGAATCGTGTTGTTGAGCTTGAGGGGGAGAATTTAAAATTGCTTGAAAAAATTCAAAATGATGACCATGAGAATATGGTTAAACGTTTTTCAAAATTAGAAGTTGAATATCTTAATTTGCAATTGAAACATCAACATTTAAATGAAAAACATAAAATATCAAATGACAAGACATCCTTGGATGCTCCTGAATTTGATACTTATTTTGAATTAAGCAAACGAGATGAGACAATTCAAGCTCACACGAACACGATTCGACTGCTGAGGGCCCAAATTGCCCAATTGAAATCCAACAAGTGTGAAGTGTATGGCACCAATAAACCTTCGTCTTCAGATTCTCAGAATTTTCAATATCAAAACACCATAAATAAGTTACATTATGAAAATGAGTGTTATCGAGAAGAAAATTCAAAGGTTAAACAACACTTCAAAGAGTTATATGATTATATTAAAGTTACAAGAAGCAATCACAATGATCAAATAACCTCTTTGACAAATGAAATTGAGAATCTTAAGGCTCGGGTGAAAGGTAAAATGCCATGCACCACTTGTAATTGTGATGCACCAAAGGCTACTGATTGTAAAAAGTATGATGTTGATGTTGGGCGTATTCCATTTAAGCTTAGAAATAACAGCTTTGCCCATCAAACATATCTCGATCATCTTAGAGAGGGCCTTGACACACTTCGTGAGGTAGTTGAAGAGGATAGGACTGATAAGCCACTTGATAGGGCAGTTGTCTATGCCTGCAAACTCACGAAAAGGATTCAGGAAAACTTAGAATATGCCATAGGCTCAATTCCTAAGTTTAGCAGCCATAGAGATAGATTTGTTGCATCATCATCTACTGTTGAGAATAAGCATGTAGCCTTTGATCTACCACCAAAAAAATCAGAACCCAACACATCATTATCAGGAAGGCATGTGACAGAAAAACAAACTAATGTTCCCTTCGATGCTTCTACAGGAGTAAAAAGTGACACTCAAGCTAGCGGGTCAAGGTCTAGTGGAAACGCAAGAAAGGATAGGACTGCGCCAGCTAAGAATGATCACTTGAAGAATGTAGAAGCCCAACCTAGGAACAATAAGTTTGCAATGAGTAGGATGAATCGTGTTGATTCTAGTATCAAAAGTACTGTAATTAATTCGAATTCTAATTCTATCTGTAAAACATGCGACAATTGTTTAATTACTGCTAATCATGATGAGTGTGTTGTGTCTTTCTTGATGTCTTCTGCATCACCCCATGATAAGAATGTTAGGATAACTGAAGCATGCAAGAAAGTTTGGAAAGCAACAGGAAAAACATTTGCTAGCGTAGGCTATCAATGGAGACCCACTGGAAGGAAATTCAACTTAGGAAAACAGTACACGTTACCTAAAATGAATAAGCATAAAATTGTGAAAGATAAGGAATGGAGACCCAGTGGAAGGAAATTCAATTTAGGACAACAGAGCTCATTACCTAAAATGAATAAGCATAAAATTGTGAAAAATAAGGAATGGAGACCAACTGGTAGAATCCTGTCTTTAGTGTCACAATGCCTTCCATCTAGGTCTTGTCCTGCCTCTAGTTCTGTCTCCTCAGTAAAGACAGTAGCATCTGTGAAATCTGTGGTTCCAGAATATGTATGTGCTGACCAAACGGACCCCAACTGCACTTGGGGATCCACATTTTTCAGTTATCCATTGTTGTCTGGTTTCAAATGCAGGTCGTACAAATCGTCCTGTGGTATTTGGACTCAGGCTGCTCAAAACATATGACTGGGGATCGCTCGCGGCTCAAGAACTTCGTGAAAAAGTTTATCGGGACAGTTAGATTTGGGAACGACCACTTTGGTGCTATTATGGGTTATGGAGATTATGTATTTGGTGACAGTGTAATCTCAAAGGTATATTATGTGGAAGGACTAGGGCACAATCTGTTTTCTGTGGGTCAATTTTGTGATTCAGATCTGGAAGTGGCTTTCAGAAAACATACATGTTTCGTCAGAGAATTGGATGGTATAGATCTCCTCAAGGGCAGTCGGGGAACCAATCTATACACCATATCGATTGAAGAAATGTTGAAGTCCTCTCCCATATGCTTGCTTTCTAAAGCCTCTAAAACAAAATCATGGCTGTGGCATCGTCGTTTGAACCACTTGAACTTCGGTACCATAAATAATCTTTCACGTAAAGACCTTGTTAGAGGGATGCCCAGACTGAAATATGAGAAAGATTATCTCTGCTCTGCATGTCAACTGGGTAAAAGCAAGAAACAAACCCACAAGCCTAAAACCATCAACACCAACTTGGAAGTTCTTCATACCCTCCACATGGACTTGTGCGGTCCAATGAGAATACAAACCATAAATGGAAAGAAGTACGTTCTGGTGATAGTAGATGATTATTCTCGGTTCACATGGGTAAAGTTTTTGAGAACCAAGGACGAAACTCCAGAGGTTATCATTAAACTGATAAAACAGCTGCAAGTAAGGCTCGATAAAACTGTCAGAATCATCCGCACTGATAATGGTACTGAGTTTGTTAACCAACAACTCCGTAATTTCTATGAAAGTATTGGCATCACGCATCAGAAAAGTATCCCTCGCACTTCTCAACAGAACGGAGTGGTTGAACGAAGGAACCGTACTCTGGTGGAAGCTGCAAGAACCATGCTTATATTTTCAAAGGCACCGATGTTTCTCTGGGCAGAGGCTATTACAACAGCATGTTACACTCAAAACCGATCCTTAATTCATCCTGTTCATGAGAAGACTCCCTTCGAGTTAATTCATAACAAGAAACCTGATCTTTCTTTTCTCCGTGTGTTTGGTGCACTTTGCTATCCAACTTACGATAGTCAAGACTTGGGAAAGTTAAGAGCTAAAGCAGATGTAGGTATTTTTGTTGGATACGCACCAGACAGTAAAGGGTATCGAATCTACAATAAGAGAACCCGTAAAATCATGGAAACCATTAATGTTACGTTCGATGAGCTGAGTGAGCAACCTGCTTCAGGACAAATTAGTTATGGACCCGATCTTAACCTTTTGTCACCTGGACCCATTAGTTCAGGACTTGTACAGAATTCCACGCCTGCAGATTCTTATGTGCCACCTACATGCGAGGAGTTGAAGAAGTTATTCGATCCTATGTTTGATGAATACTTTAAGCCAACGAATGGAACCATCCCAAGTGAACCTGCTATACTTCCTATGGTTGAGGTTCAAGCCCCACAAGGTTCAAAAGACCCAACAGCTTCAGTATCAGTCAGTCTCAATGCTCCAGCTGCCTGTCAATCGCCTTCATCATCAAACGCTCAATCTTCTCCAGTAATACAAGAATCTTCAGACAATCATTCTTTGGAAGATAACCCTTTTGCTCCTGTTGATGAGGTTCCTTTTGAAAACATATTTGCTCCTGAACATACTTCAGACACACCCTCACTGGAAGAACACAGCACTGCTACATCTATTCATAACCCTCAACCTCACGACCATCTCAGAAAATGGACCAGTGATCATCCAATCGACAACATCATAGGCAATCCCTCACGTCCAGTATCCACACGTAATCAACTAGCCACTGATGCACTATGGTGCTTCTTCAATTCTGTACTGTCCAAAGTCGAACCAAAAGATGCCAAAGAAGCAATGACTAAAGATTGCTGGTTCCAGGCTATGCAGGATGAAATCCATGAATTTGATCGACTTGAAGTATGGGAATTAGTGCCTCCTCCAGAGCTTGCAATGATCATTGTGTTAAAGTGGATCTTCAAAGTAAAGCTTGATGAGTATGGTGATGTGTTAAAGAACAAGGCACGGCTAGTTGCTAAAGGGTTTAGACAAGAAGAGGGCATTGATTTTGAAGAATCGTTTGCTCCGGTTGCTATAATTGAAGCTATAAGAATCTTCCTGGCAAATGCTGCTAGTCGTAATATGATAGTCTACCAGATGGATGTCAAAACGGCATTCTTGAATGATGACTTAAAGGAAGAAGTTTATGTGAGTCAACCAGAAGGATTCGTGGATGCTGAACACCCTACTCATGTTTACCGCTTGAAGAAGGCTCTTTATGGGTTAAAACAGGCGCCAAGGGCATGGTACGATACATTGTCCAAGTTCCTCCTAGTGAACGGATTCTCCAAGGGTGTTGTTGATCCCACACTATTCACCAGGAAGTCAAGAAACCATCTACTACTAGTTCAGATATATGTAGATGATATCATCTTTGCTTCAACAGATCCTAGTGAATGTGATAGTTTTTCAAAGGAGATGAATTCCAAGTTCCAAATGTCCATGATGGGACAAATGTCATTCTTCTTAGGATTACAAGTTTCTCAAAGTCCCGGAGGCATATTCATTAATCAATCCAAATACGCCAACGAGATCTTGAAAAAGTTTGGATTCTATTCAAGTGAACCTGTTGACACTCCCATGGTTGATAGAACAAAGCTGGATGAAGATCCTTCAGGGATTCCAGTGGATATAACAAAGTATCGAAGCATGATTGGATCTTTGATGTACATCACGGCTAGCAGACCAGATCTTCTGTTTGCTGTGTGTATGTGTGCTCGGTATCAATCCAGACCAACCAAGAAGCATGTTGAAGCAGTGAAAAGGATCTTCCGATATCTTCAAGGCACGGTTCATATGGGTCTCTGGTATCCTAAGGACACTGCAATGGAGTTAACGGCTTACGCGGATGCTGATCATGCGGGATGTCAAGACACTCGTCGAAGTACTTCAGGAGGAGCTCAGTTTTTAGGGGAAAAGTTGGTTAGTTGGTCTTCTAAGAAGCAGATGAGTACTTCCATATCATCTACTGAAGCTGAGTACATTGCCATGTCTGCTTGTTGTGCACAAATCCTTTGGATGCGATCACAACTTTCGGACTATGGATTCTCATACAACAAAATTCCCCTATATTGTGACAACAAAAGCGCCATTGCTCTTTGTTGTAACAATGTTCAGCACTCCAGGTCAAAACACATCGACATCAGGCATCACTTCATCAGGGAACAGGTGGAAAAAGGAATTGTGGAACTATACTTCGTGAGGACAGAGTTTCAGTTAGCTGACATCTTCACCAAGGCCCTCCCAAGAGAAAGATTTCAGTTTATTCTCCCACGCCTTGGCATGAAGAGCATGACACCTGAAACCCTCAAGTGTCTTCAGGAAGAAAAGGAGGAGTAAAGGATTGTCTTCTTATATCCTTGTACATAGTTGTATATATCTTAAATCAAAAAGAAAATACAAAAATATAAAACCTATAAAAACCATAAAAATCGAAAAATCAGAAAATACCAAAAATAGTCCTACCTAGGCATGTCTTCTGTTTATCGATAACATTTACGGATCTAGAAATGTCATTCAACAATGACACGGATCCTTAAATGAAGCTCGAGCAGAAGTTATACTAATAAGTTAAAACATGTCTTAATGGCTTGCAGTTACTTCATACTGCAACCCGCAATACACTCTGGGGAAAGCACGTCGCCAAAAGGACGGCTGTTCCTCCAACTGGGTGATGTTCACCTGGGCATGGATTACTTCATATCCATGTTTCACCGACTTGATGTACGTTTCAGTGCGTCTTGTCGTGTATAAGAAGATAAGTCTTCTTTTCATCAGACTCTTTATGTTGTTTGATTCTTCTAGAGAGTCTTGATGTTACACAAGGTGGTAAATTGAATTAAATTTTCACAAATACCCGTCGCTCAATTGAATGACTACAGCTATTTTAATGGAAAACGGGTCATTAATTGAGGGGGAGCATATTTGTTCAAATTTCCGACACCTTGCCAAATTTGTGCAACATCAGCAGTGACACTCTCTCGTTGTTTCAAGGGAAGCATAGTATGCTTCAAAATCAGAATACATTTAAACCTGACCACATTTTCTCCCAAATTTTCTAAACATATTTAAATCACTTGGGATCACAAATCTCAAATGGTTTGAAATTTTTGATCGGGGGAGAGAATGTGATTTAAATATGAAATTCTGATAAAATGTGATGATTTGGAAGTTAATGTAAGCTCTCCCGTATGTGCTAAACCATTTTGTATATCAAGGCACAAATTGAGGGGGAGCAAAATGTTTTGGTCATAAAAGCAAGCTCTTCCATATGTGCTAAAATCTTTCTTATATCGATGCACATATTAAGGGGGAGCAAATGGTTTTAACAAAACAAAGGATTTGGCATCTCACGTGAGCAAGGCTCAGACTTCACCAATGAATTGACGAAACTTGAATTGCCATCAATCGAAAGGATACGTCTTGGCCGGGTAATAATTTCAAGCTGGTCTAACCAGTGATGTAAGCGTGTCTCGAAAAAGATGTATCTGAGTAGAGAGTACCATTTCGAGAAACTTTCTGTGGACTTGACCAGGCCGGGTAATAATTTCAAGCTAGTCTAACTAGTGATGTAAGCGTGTCTCGAATCGGTCATGTTCACTGAAAGTGGATCAATTCATAATATGCGAGCTCTACCTAACATGTGCAAATTTATAAAACTATCACTCGAGCACATGTTGAGGGGGAGCATTTGAAAAATATAAAACTCTCAAGTGTTTGCAAAAATGTGTTTCGAAATCATGAACACTTTGAGAGATTTTTCAAAGATTTGGTTTGGCAATTGTGGAAGAACACCAAAGACCGACCATTGTATTTCACATAATGGAGTTATAAGGATGGTAAGGTTAGGTACAAGTTCCCACGATCCCGCCAGAGCCGGAGGGATCTACCCAGGGACAATCCACTAGTTAGTGTAGAAGTCCTTAGGTATGATTAAAAAGGAGAAAAGTGAATGAGGGAAGAGTGCCGACTGAGATGGAGCTAACACTGGAACAAACCCAACAAGGTGTTGGTTATGAAGTCTCGGTAAGCACTGAAGGGGTTGAAGAATGAAAAAGAATTGTAAAGAGAAAGGGTGAAAAGAAATAGCCCTCCTTACAACTTAGGCAGAAACCGGGTCAATACATATGCTGTCAGAATCACTTAGTTGATTGCTGACATTGAAGACAAAGTATCATGGACCCAGTGATACGCTGCACAACCCTCCCTAGCCACTCAAGGTCCCTCAAAGGACTCTTGTTTCAATTGTCACGGAGTTCAATACATTTCTATCGTCTCTCTCACTCCGAGTTAGATGATATTGAAAAGGTGGCAGTCCTCTCCAGCCTCCGCTCACTAAATCAAATCGCACTATCGAGTCTAGAGCCACGAGATGCATAATAAGATCTCATAGGGACACGAATTATTTCTACACTGGTTGTTCAACATTAAGGACACCAGTTGTAAACTCATGAGTCCTACGCAGATCTTAGCAATCTTCCAGAACATTTATGAGAGAATTTACAAATATAATTCTCAATGATTGAATGGAAATTCCTGCCAGGGTCAACATCAAGCAGCCCTGAAAGCAGGTCACTTCGGTAATTCCTCGTGGATTACGCTTAGTGGTCGCGACGGTTTCAACCGGTCTACAGTCGTGGAGTGATCTCCAGCGACTCACCTAATCGTTGATTTACTACGGTAAAATCTTAAAAAGCCCTCTGTGGGTTTTCGATTAGGAACGGTCTTGGTAAGGATTAGAGAGAGTTTTCACAATATGCTATTGACTATCTCGAAGTCCAAACTTGTAAGTACCGGTCGAATTATTGCTAACTTTCGTATGCAGGAACTTCTGGCGATTGTAGCAGTGGAATGCTGTAGCTGGTTGCTGTGGTAGCTGGTTGCAGAAAAGATGCCAATCCACCACCACATGCTCACACCACATCATCATCAAAGAAGTCATGATCAACCTAAAAGACCTTCAACACAGCTTCTGCTAACTCTGATGCTGAAGATCATGACACCATATCGTGTGAGCATGTCGGCTCTAAGTATATTTCATCACATGGAGACCTACTACTGAAAGATGACTTTGAGACTCAAGTGGGATGATACTTTCAAAGTTTACTCAAAGTTCATCCAATACAAAAGAGAAGTCATCTTAAGATCACGGATGTTTGCACAACAATCTATGATATTGAAGAATCAATGGTTACGAGCTATGATGTCAAGATCCAAGGAAGAGATGCTGAATTTCAGAACATTACTTCTGGGGGGACCTCCCTTAGGGGGAGATTGTTAGGAATATGAATATTCAGCTGAAGACTCGGTCACCCTGAATACTTATTAGCTCATCATAGCTCGTAGGATTATCAGTAATATTATTAGTAGATTAGTTATTAATTAGTATTGTGGAGTGGGTCGGGTCTTTACCCTCTGTCAGCTCTCTCCACAGCCCACTAGGGGCATATTAAGTAGTATGTATAAATACCCCTTCCCTTGCAAGGGAAGGGTTGGAACTTCACTTCATTTTCAAGCTAATATACACATAGTTCTCTCTCTCTAGAAGTTCCCATTTTCTCTCTCTAGTTCTTGTTCATTCGATCCATATCTAAGCCTCAAACAAGTGTTTCTTGCATTGTGAATACCCTACATTTTGGTTCATCAATAAACTGATGAACCAATAAACTAGTTTTGGTTCATCAGTTTTTGTTGTGGTATGTGTTGTGTTTTTTGGTTCATCAATAAACTGATGAACCATAACTAGTTTTGGTTCATCAGTTATTGTTGTGGTATGTGTTGTGTTTTTTGGTTCATCAATAAACTGATGAACCAATAAACTGATGAACCAATAAACTAGTTTTGGTTCATCAGTTTTTGTTGTGGTATGTGTTGTGTTTTTTGGTTCATCAATAAACTGATGAACCAATAAACTAGTTTTGGTTCATCAATAAACTGATGAACCAATAAACTAGTTTTGGTTCATCAGTTTTTGTTGTGGTATGTGTTGTGTTTTTGGTTCATCAATAAACTGATGAACCAATAAACTAGTTTTGGTTCATCAGTTTTTGTTGTGGTATGTGTTGTGTTTTTTGGTTCATCAATAAACTGATGAACCTATAAACTGATGAACCAATAAACTGATGGTTCATCAATGTTTTGGTTCATCAATTAAAACTTAAAAACTTTTGTGAAAGCAAACTTTTTAAAACTTAAAGAATAAGCCAGAAAAAGCACTTTAATAGCACTCCTTATATGAACAAAAGAAGCGGTTCTAACAAGAATAAGCTCAGCTATAAACTGATGGTTCATCAATTTGGTTCATCAATGTTCTTTTAGGTTCATCAATTTTTGGTTCATCAATGTTTGGTTCATCAATGTTTTGGTTCATCAATGTTTGGTTCATCAATTTTGTTCATCAATTTTTGATGAACCTGAAAATAGAACTTTTATCTCAATTTTGTAAGTAAACTAATGAACTTAAACAATAAATTTGATCATAATAGAATACTATCATCTCAATTCAGAATTACTTTGATCATTATGAAAAAAAAAAAAAAAACATTCTTATCAAACAAACTTCACATTGATTTGTCTAACAGAAAAATCAAAGTTACTTTGATGATTATCAAAAAAAAAAAAAAAAAAAAAAGCATTCGTATCAACCAAACTTCACATTTTTTTATCTAACAGACAACTAAGTAACTACACAAGCATTCTTCTCAACCAATCTCGCCTTCTTAGCAGCCAATCTCGCCTTTTGCTTCATCTCCTTCACAGCAGCCTTATCACTAGCCTTCTTAGCAGCAATTTGAGCTCTAATGGCATTGCACTTCGCCTGATTATGATCGTTCAAGCTAGATTTGCAGAATCTACAGTTCTTCCTACGCTTCCCACTTGGATTAAGAGAACGCTCAACACTGCTCTTAATCCTTTTTCGCGAACCCTTAGTACTAACCTGTTTTGGACCAAAAAACAAGACAATAACAATTGGATGATGAAAAATATGTTGAACAACAACTGATGAACCTATGATAACTGATGAACTTATGATAACTCATGACTATAATTGATGAGCCTAAAGATAACACATGACTATAATTGATGAACCTATGATAACTCCTAACCTGTGATAACATAAACTATGCTAACACAAATAAACTAACTGATGAACCAAACTAAAGTGCATAAATTGATTAAAATCTGATAAAAATCAGTACTAACCTGCTTTGGAACATTTACAATGGTCTCTTCCGGTTGCGACACACCAAGAATAGAAGCAATCCTATCTCGTTTATTAGTCTTTTTAGGCATAGGAACATCAGCATCTGCCTTCGCCATTAACTGAACCTGATGATCTCTAAACTTTTGCAGCAGATCAGGATCATTTGCATAACGATTCACACAATACTCAACTGACCTGAATATCTCACGCAAGATCATATCAGGACTGTCACCGGTGGCTTGAATGACTGATGCAGGTGGTAATGAATCTTTTGACCAACGCCTAAGCACATATTTCTTTGGAAAGTTTTTAACCTTTGACAACCGAATAACATAAAAGATATGACGACATAAAAGTCCATATGACTCAAAACGTTTGCACGAACA
Source organism: Artemisia tridentata subsp. tridentata (assembly GCA_021014915.2). Lineage (NCBI taxonomy): Eukaryota > Viridiplantae > Streptophyta > Magnoliopsida > Asterales > Asteraceae > Artemisia > Artemisia tridentata. Next base: position 346,369,254 of record CP139506.1, on the reverse strand, counting down.
CTGGTAAAAATCTTCAGCTGGTTTACACAAGACCTGAAAAAAAAGGAAGTAGTACATACAGTGGCTGAGTACAAAAACTGATGAACAAAAACTAATGAAAAAAACTGATTAAAAAAAACTGATGAAACAAAACTGGAAAATGTGAAAAGAACTTTGATCAATTTGATGAACCTGAAAAAGTTACTTTGATCATTATAAAAAAGAAAAAAAAAAACTTTTATAAGAAAATTGATCATTATCAAAAAAAAAAAAAAAAGGAACTTTTATAAGTAAAATTTGATGAACCTGAAAAAATTTGATGAACATCTCTTAAAAAAAAAGATATTTTATAAGTAAAATTTGATGAACCAGAAAAGAACTTTGATCAATTTGATGAACCTGAAAATTGATGAACCTGAAAAAAATTGATGAACATCTCTTAAAAAAAATTTGATGAACCTGAAAAGAACTTTAATCAATTTGATGAACCTGAAAAAAATTGATGAACCTAAAAGAACTTTGAAAAGAACCTAAAAAAATTGATGAAACAAAACTGTCACTATAAAAAGATGTTACCTCATAAAGTACGTCATGCAGAGCTTTCCCTTTCACTATACGATGTCGCCTAGAAATCTGCTCATCTTCACCATTATCTTGTATAACATATTTTTTGCCAGAATCAACATCCGAAACACTAACCGACATACATGAAATCACAGAAGCATAAATCTCAGCTTGAACATCAAAGAAAATGGACCGAGTGTATAATTCTGAGGCCTCCTTTTCTATCTGAAGTTCGGTGTGCATATCTGGAATAGTATACCGACTGTCATGATCATTTTTACGTTGAGCAAATCTTTGACAACCCACCACACTATCAAAATGATTATAGAACTCCCATAAAGTCAAATCAATACTTGTCAAGCGACCGTAGGCATTGTTTTCACTCTCAGACCTAGAAGAAGTACGCATCAAACCCGAAATCAACTCATCCCTATAATAGGCTGGAATCCATTTATGCCTCAAATTATACATATCTGAAAGCCATTTGTGACTCTTCAAATCGAAATCAACTAACAAACGCTCCCACAAATCCTCAAACTCTTCCGGCTCTATTCTATCAGTCCAAACAATATCTGATATTCTTCTTTTAAAAGTTTCATCTTTAGCTAACTCGGGACCAACCTACAAATTCAAGATCAAATTTAAATGATGGACAGAACTCACTGATGAACATTATTCTATAAAACTAACTGATAAAACAAAAAAGTTGATGGGTAAAAGCTAACAGATGAACATAAGTAACTAATAAACAAAAATAATTAAAAAAAAAAAACAAATTGAGGAATATACCTTTGAAGTCAACTTCTGCATGATATGCCACATGCATAATCTGTGACGAGATAACGGGAAAACTGTCTCTATTGCAACTTTCATTGATCCGTCTTGATCAGTCACAATAACCTTTGGTGCTCGAACAAACGCTCTTTGAAAACATTGAAGCAACCAAATGTAAGATTCTTTCGTTTCTGATGACAGCAAGGCAGCTCCAAATGTAACACAATGATTATGATTGTCAATCCCAGTGAATGGTACAAAAACCATTTAAATTAACTGATGAACCATTTAATTTATATTAACTGATGAACCATTTAAATTAACTGATGAACCATTTAATTTATATTAACTGATGAACCATTTAAATTAACATTACTGATGAACTTTTAAAAAATGAACTTACTTATTCGTTCTGAATGTCGCATCAAATGACATAACATCGCCAAACGCATAATAGTTCCTCTTCGCATATTCATCAGCCCAAAAAAGGTTCGTCAACGCGTTATTCTCACCAGTTTGATACTCAAATGAAAAATTAGGAAGATAATCCTTCTTGTTCATCAACATCTCAACTAACATCTGAGCATCATTCTTACCAATGAAATCAAGCACATCTCTCCTATAATTTTTACAATCAACCGAACTTGCCCCAATAAAATCATAGTCCCCATAAATCTGCCTAAGTAAATTGAAACCCTTCACTGGACCAAGATTAACTTGCGATGCTTGATATAGGAAAACTTGCTGAGTATAAGAAACATCACGAGAAGAAACCAGAAAAAACACTATCTTCCTCACTAACTAGGCTATGATTATGAGCCTCAACAAATTCGTAACACCAATATCCTTTTCCTTCAATATACTTCACGCGCAAAACAGCCTTACAATCAGTACGCTTAGACGGATGTTTCCTATTACTAGACTTTGCTCCAACTTTTGGGGGAGGATTTGTACCTTCTTTACTACAAACAAAATACTTCAAATCCAGATTTTTGTCCTTATTCTTCTTAGAAACATACTGTTGACCTAAACGAACCTCAAAACCTGCTTTTTTTGCATAGGCTTTGTAATACTCATATGCCTGCTCCAGAGAATGATACATCATACCAATACACGGCTTCTCACCAGCAGGAATATCAGGAATCCACAACTTCTCACCCGTCTCCTCAGAAACAATACCAACAGAATATGGAACAGCTTCATAATCATTGTCTGTAAAAAAAATATATATACATAATCATTTAATTTATTGATGAACAATAATTGATGAACCAAAACACATGACACAGGGCATACAAGTAGCAGTTGAAACTTACACTACTAAAACATGAAAATAATTGATGAACCAAATGCTTGCAGCACTAATATAGTAGCATTAAATTTATTGATGAACCTACATAACACATACCACAACAAAATAAACTGATGTACCAAAAATTGGTTTATTGGTTCATCAGTTTATTGATGAACCAAATGCTTGCAGCACCAATATAGTAGCATTAAATTTATTGATGAACATAATACACATAACAAAGGACAAAAACAAATTGATGAACCAAAACACATAACACAGCAAAATAAAACTGATGAACCAAAACACAGCTCAATGACTGATGAACCAACAGATAAAAACAGCTAATTGATGAACCAAAAACACAAAACATACCACAACAAAATAAACCGATGAAACAATAAACTGATGAAACAAAAACACATAAGACCAGCACAAATAATTGATGAACTTAATACACATAACACAGGACAAAAACAAATTGATGAACCAAAACACATAACACAGCAAAAATAAAACTGATGAACCAAAAACACAGCTCAATGACTGATGAACCAACAGATAAAAACAGCTAATTGATGAACCAAAAAACAAACACATACCACAACAAAATAAACCGATGAAACAATAAACTGATGAACCAAAAACACATAAGACCAGCACAAATAATTGATGAACTTAATACACATAACACAGGACGAAAACAATTGATGAACCAAAAACACATAACACCAGGACAATAAATTCGTCAACCAAAAAACACATACCACAGCAAAAATAAACTGATGAACCAAAACACATAACACAACACAATAACTGATGAACTGATAAATTTAATGCTACTATATTAGTGCTGCAAGCATTTGTTTCATCAATTATTTGCCATGTGTTATGTGTTTTTTGGTTCATCATTTTTTTCATGTGTGGTATGTGTTTTTTGTTCATCAATAAACTGATGAACCGAAAACACATAACACTACACAAATGACTGATGAAACAAAAAACACATACCACACATGAAAAAAATTGATGAACCTAAAAACACATAACAGATGACAAATAATTGATGAACCAAATGCTTGCAGCACTAATATAGTAGCTTTAAATTTATTGATGAACCTAAAACTCATAACACCGGCACAAATAATTGATGAACTTAATACACATAACACAGGACAAAAACAATTGATGAACCAAAACACATAACACCAAAAAACATAAAACAAACACATAACACAGCTCAATTACTGATGAACCAAAAAACATAAAACAAAAACAGCTAAGATAAGCACAACAGATAAAAATAAGCATAAATTGATGAACATAAGATAAGCACTAACTGACTGATGAATGAATAACAAAAAATGAAATTACCTTGATTAAAAACATGAGTATCAGTTTCAGCCATTAGAAAATCCCCAAAATTTCTTCCAATTCACCAATTGAACAGTTCAAACCCTAATTTTCTTCCAATTCACCGATTGAATGCTTAGAACCCCTAATTATCTTCCAATTGACCAATTGAATGATTATAAAACCTAATTTTTTTCCGATTAACCGATCGTACGGTTAAAAACCCTAAATTTTTTCCGATTAACCGATCGTACGATTGAATGAAGAGCAATTACCGATTCAAATAGAAGAATATGAATTGAGAGCAAAAAAACCCTAATTTTGCAAAATATGAACAAATGAAAGAATGAAAAAAATGTGAAATTGAATGAATGAATGAATTGAATGGAGATCATTGTGTAAATTTTGTTTATATATGGACGGAAAAACGGTTATTGAACGGAATTAGAAAGCGTTTAATTGAAGCGTATGAGAAAGAGAGAAAGTTGGAAAGAGGAAAGAGGGGAATTAGCGAAGCAGGTATATAGGTGAAATGGTGAAATTACATTTCTGTCCTTGGGGTTAAAAAAGGTGGGGGACACGTGTCACCACCATATCACTTTTTAGACTTTTTATTTTTTCACTCCTTTCTAAAGGATCCGCTACCATCCCACCATTAGATCAAACTAGATGGATGGTGAGAATTTGTCCATTGATATGCACCAAAATAAGAGTATGTATTTGAATTTTCCTCATGTGGTAAGTTGAATGAGAAATAATATTATTAAAAACGTACTTGACATGTTATATCAAGCTAATCACGTTGACTAGTAGTTGTAGTTGCACATTACATAGGCGAGAAAACAACAAAGTTGCTCATTGGGTCACTCGTTTTGTATCTTTTTCCACTTTACCTTTTACATACGACGTTTCGGTTTTTTTTTTAGTTTATCTCGCTTTCGAAGAGTGATATTTATGATTCTTAGTTTGTTTTGTTCTTAGTTTGTTTTTCCAATGATATCCAATTTAAAAAAAGTTGTCACATTCCAAGATCTTGCAAAATCTGAAAATTTGTATAAAAAATTTGCACTTGCATTGATGTGTAACGTGTTTAACTAATAATTATTAACCGTGAATATAACATTATAATTGTGGTTAAATGTAATGACACAATGAGCAGACATAACATTTCAAACTTGGTTTAAAAAACATATCAAAGTCGACGGTAATCTCATATGATACATGTGTAATGTGTTGTGTATTATATCCAACTGTTCGGCTTTTTTCATCAAGTGCTTAAACCACTTCATACATCAAATGGTTAGGCCTATGATATGTAAAGTGAAATGGTTCACTCAAAATTTACAAAAATGTTTCTGTTATCCAACATTTTTTTTTTTTTTTTTTTTTTTTTTTTTTTTTTTTTTTTTTTTTTGAAAAAAAAAGAAGAAGAAGATATTTGATTGAAAAAACATGGTTTTCAAAATTGGGATCCTACTCATGATTATTTTCGTTTTTGCAATATCGTAATCGTAAGATCAAATCGAAATTCTAAGATCCTACTATAGTGTCATTTTCTTTATAGTATTTGTAATATTATTCAAATCTACAAATTAATATATATAGGGACGGAGCTTGCGCAATGTTACTGGAGGGACCGAAATGTAGTCATAATAATTTTAAGACGGCCAAACCTATAACTATTTTACATTATACTAAATTTTTTAGAAATAAAATACAAAACTACTAAAAATAAGGCTTAGTTGTCTTAGATTTGGGGAGACACTTGCCCTAGTAAGCTAGGTATATCATGAACACAAAATTAAATAAATATTTCATGAAATTTATGAATATAAAATGTTTAAGAAGAAAAATATTTTGTTTTTTAAATTTTATAAAATATAATCCATAACTTTATTGTTTTTTAGTTTACGATTTGATAAAAGTAAAACTGGATTGGATTAGATTTTAAGATTTTAAGCTTGCTAAGGGTGGTGGCAATGGCAGCGGTTTCACCCGGCGGTATGGCCAAACCGCCGGTGAACACCGCTGCCACCCCCAGCGGTTTGGCCAAAGTGATGGTTGAGCGGGGTACAATGCCTCAACGGTATCATTCATTTGTTTTGTAAATATGACCGTTAAACATTCAAAGATGGGAGCGTTGGACATGGACCAAAAAAAAAAAAACTCCTATATAAACTGAGTTTGGGCAGTAGCATGGAACACAGAAACAAAAAAAAAAAAAACAAACTTCTATATCATACTTTAAAAAAAAAAGTTGTAGCATGGATCAAAGAAAATCAAAAGGTGTCTCCTCGTCAACAAGAGGTCGTGGTCGGGGCTTTCGTCCGCAAGTTTCACCGATGAATCAACAATACCCTCAATCGGGCTACTATCCCCAACCTCCACCACCGATTAATCCACAATACCTTCAACAACAATATTATACCCAACCTCCACCACCGATGAACCCAAACCAATATAATATAACAATGACGAGTGAATTCAACCCGTTTGGTGACTACCGTGATGGTCCTTCGCATCGTGAACCAAATGTGGAACGCGAACCACCTCTATATGATCAAGACGATGACGATCTTGAGTTTGTTCCCGAAACGCAACCACAAACACAAATTGGTATATATTTTATTTTTATACGTTATAATTTTACTTGTTATAATTTTTTTATACGTTATAATTTTACTTGTTATAATTTTATATGTTCTAATTATATACTAGATGAAGATGTTCAAGTCGTTAAAGTGAAAACTAAAGCGGATAAAAAGCCTTGGACGTCGATTGAAGAGGTTGCTTTGGCTAAAGCGTGGGTTCATATCTCGACATGTAAAAAAGTCGGGAATGAACAAGGTAGACAAAAGTTTTGGGCAAGAATTTTAGAGCATTTCAAGTCCACCATTAAAGACACTACGCGAACTCATCATAGCTTGAACACGAAGTGGAAAACTATGAATCACGCAATCGGTATCTTTAACGGGCTATACATCCAACACGTAATTTTTAAACTATATACTTGTGTTAATTTATTTACTTGTGTTAATTTATATACTTGTGTTAATTTATATACTTGTGTTAATTTATATACTTGTGTTAATTTTTATAATTGTAGAGTCGCATTCGTGAGAGTGGGTGTGACGATGTCAACGTCTTGCATAACGCCATGGCCGATTATGATAAGAAAAATAAGGGCAATTCCTTTACTCATATTGAAGCGTGGAAGGTTGTTAAGGAAGAACCGAAATGGTTGGAACAACCATGTTTTGAAAAAGTATCTTCGACTTCTCATTCCGACAAACGAAGGAAGTCGTCGGAATCTAGCTACTATGAGTCCGGAAGCAATGACAATGTTGAGACTGTTCTTCCGGATCTAAATGACGACATGACTCCTTTATCAAAAAGAAAAGGGAAAAAGACCGCTAGCGAGTCGTCGACAAAGAATAGTGTTGCTGACTTTATTGAGAACTATACTGCAAAGAAATCACTAGCGTTGGATGAGGCGATGGAAAAAAAACGTGCAAAGGATGAATTGTCCGAAAAGTTGATGGCGGCACAACTCGCTAATGCTAACGAAAAGGCTATGCTTCGGGCGATGAAATTCTATAACGAGCCGCACGAACACATAACTAATCCGGTTATGCGAGATATCGCTATTGCCAAAAAACGTGAGTACGCGGCGAAATATGGATGGCCTACCGATTTTTAGATATGATTATGTATTTTTTTTTCCAAGTATTATGTAATGTATTTTTTTTTTCAAGTATTATGTAATGTTATTTTAGTTATTAATGAAATATTATGTTTTTATTAAATTGTTTAATATAATTTATGAAAATAAAAAAGAAAAAAATAAAATTAGTTGGGAGGTATGAAAAAGTCCTGATTGCCACTAAAAAATGGTTGGGAGGTATGAAAAAAGTATGAATGAGGTGGAATGATATTATTGGTGAGTTTGGGAGGTATGAGTTTTTTGGAGGTCATGACTGCCACCACCCTAAGATCCAACATAAGATCTAGATAGTTTTTACGTTGCAGTATCAAATCGTAGATCTTAACAACTACTCCCTCCGTCCCACTATAAGTGTCCACAATGGAATATTCAAAGTCTTTGTTTTTCAACTTTGACCGTAAATATTTTTGTTTGTGTTATATAATACTTGATGAAAAGCATACCCAATGAAAACACATCTAAAACTAAATCAATTCATATAACTTTCATCAAGTATTATATAACACAAACAAAAATATTTACGGTCAAAGTTTAAAAACAAAGACTTTGAATATTCCATTGTAGACACTTATAGTGGGACGGAGGGAGTAATAAAAAAGTGAGATTGAAAAGTAAAACTCCCTCCGAAAACCAATCATTTTCATTTTCAAAAACAAGAAGCATGTGAGTTTCAGCTTTTTCTTCTTTGCCATGTGTTGATGACTACATTTTCAAAAATGTTTTTCAATGCCTTCACTACAACCCATATTCACCTACCTTTTTTGAAAAAAAAAGTTTAAGCATCACGTTTCAAAAATACAACCACTTCAGTTTCAGAACCCATCTCTAAAACCCTAACCATTTCTTGAATCTTGATCAAGATCACATAATGTGGCAAGTTCTACTAGCTGCAGCTATTGCAGGATCTGGGTATGTTGCAAAAAACATTCTTTATAAAAATGAAAACAAACCCACAAGTGATTCACCCCAAAAAGTTGATTTGGCCACTAAAGATTCATTCTTGGATCAAGAAACATCATCAGTTTTTAGGTTTTCTAGTACTTGTGATGATTCGAAGAATAATCGAAAGAAATTGGGGCGTGGCGGGGTGAAAGGAAATGGTGCAAGGAAAAGTGGGTCTGAGAAAAAGATTGGTGGTGAGTTAGTAGGTGATAAAGGGAAAAATGGGAAGAAATTTGTTGTTAGTTTAAAGAAGAGGCGAACCGGTAGAAATGCTTTTGCGAAATGTGATTCTTTTGATGTTAAAGGTAGTTTCTGCGTTTAAAGTAAATGTTTGTTTTTGTGGGTGTTCGGGTTAGCATAAGTAAAAGAGATTGCGCTTAGTAGTTACTAGTAGCTTATCAGTTTTTAGTTAAATAAACATTCCTAGATAAGCACCTCCGCCAAGGCTTTTTTATAGAACACTTTATTTGAGCTAAATAAGCTGTTTGTAAATTTATAATAGCTATTGTGTTTTGATAAACTGCGTATATAAGCTTACCCAAACACCCCCTTTGTGTATACGAAAGTTCTTACTTATGCATCTTCTTAGAATGTCCTGCAAATTTGTTCCCTATGGCCAAATTAGTTTTAGTTTTAGTTTATGAAAGGATGGGCATCATTGAATTAAGGAAGTAATTAACGAAGGGGAGTGAAATGAAATTGTGAAGAGAGCAACACTAGATACCCACACTAATTAGAGAGAAACACACGCTTTAAGAGAAACATATTACCGAGTATATATATGGTTTAGCATAATGGGTCCTTTGCTGTTTTTGGCTAGTCTTACAAATCGATAGAATTCAAAAAAGATGGCCCAAACATTAGAACACCACCTAAGATAGCTTGTGATTAGTAGAAAATCCGAATATCATACTTTTTGTCGATTGATTATTGCCTGCATTACTAAGATTTACTGAGTGTTTGCTATAGAAGCTTATCATGAAGTTGTCTTTGTTGTTGTTTACTTGCTTTTTAGTGTCTATGTGTTTGCAAGTCATTCAACATGATATGAAAACTGCGATTTTTAATACACTAGATTCAGAAAGTTAGTTTTTACAAATATGTAATGTATTCAGATAAATCATCTTTTGGGTATGGGGTGGGAGTTGGTATAATTTACATGATGTCAGCTGGAAAAGCCGAAATCAATAGGCTAAACACAGCAGTGGACGAGACTGCCAAGGTCGTTCAAGAATTAAAAGCTGAGATTTCCAAAAGAAAATCATCCGGCGATTTCATGGTTGAACCAACTGTATATCAGAAAGGGGTGGATATCAAACCAGATCAATCGTTTCTCAAGAAATCAAGCATGGAGAACGATGATATTGATGTTGGATATGCAAGTAGCATTCTTACAGAAGAACCGCAGCAGAATGTGCTGGAAATGGATCAACTTGAAGCCGAACTTGAGTGTGAGCTTCTAAAGCTTCATGTGTCCGCCACTGACACTTCATCTTCTTTTCAGGTATAGTCATTGTTTTATGTTAGATTTGTTTGTTAAACTACTCTCTCCCCCTCCATCTGCCACTAACCTAAAACCACAACCATCACCTCTTAAATTATAAATTAAATACTACCTTCTTCTTCACCTTATCACCACGAACAAAACCATACAAACCGGACCGCCGCCGGAGCTCTCACGCGACCCCACGCGCCGCCCTTCGTGGCGGATTTTCTTGTTTTTTTTCCGGCGACTATCCGGCAAATTTCCGGCTGCCAAGACTCTCACCGCCAGCGAGTGGAGGTTCTACACCTTTTTTCGAGGCAGATCTGACCACCATCGTCGCCTCGCCTCCGTCTGCGTCGACCACCGCCGGCGTTGACTATTTTTCCGACCACCGGAATTTTTCCGGCAAGGGAGTATCTTGTTTCTTTTTACTTGTTTTTCCCTAATTACTTTCTGTTAGACTTGTGGCATTCTATTTTGTGGCTTGGCTGCCTTTTTCTTTTTCTTATTGCCTTGTGAGTTGCTTGTTGTCTTTGTTTAGCTGCTCCCCTTTTCTTTTGTTAGTAGTTGTCTGTTGTGCTTTGCTTCTTAGGGTAGTGTTGGCTGTTTTTCTTGTTTTGCTTAGGAGTGATTGCCTCCCACTTGTGTTGTCTTTTTAGGCCTTGTCGTTAGTTTGTTTTCCTTTTGCTTGTCTCCCTTTTGCGCTGCTTGCCTATGTGGTCTTGTTTTTTGCCCTCTTTGCTTTTGTGCCGTTCTCTGAGTGGTAGTTTGCTTGGGTTAGGATAGACCCATTGGTTAGTGATGTTCACCTGAGGTCATGTCGTTCCGGCTTGGGTGGGGTAGGCGGGGTAGACAGAGTAGGAGGGGTAGGCGGGGCTAGGGTGGGTAGGGGTTATGCTAGGGTAGAGACCTCTCGTAGGATTAGGGTGGGTAGTTGGAATGTTGGGACTTTGACCGGTAAGCTCTTTGAGTTGGCTGACGCGTTGAGGAGACATAAGGTGGATATTGCGTGCTTCCAGGAGACTAAATGGAAGGGTTCAAGCACTAGGGAGGGTAACGGGTACAAGATTTGGTACTCGGGCTCTAAGACCGCGAGAAATGGAGTTGGAGTTATTTTGACGGCGGGTCTCAAGGATAATGTGGTGCAAGTGATCAGGAGTAGCGATAGGATCATGGCGATTACACTGGTTATTGAGGGAGAGACCGTCAATGTGATCAGCGCTTACGCACCTCAGGTGGGCCGGAGCGAAGCAGAGAAGATAAGCTTCTGGGACTCGCTCGACGAGCTTGTAAGGGAGTGCCCGTCGGAACAGAGATTGCTTATAGGGGGCGACTTGAACGGTCATATAGGAGCGGAATCGGATGGTTACGCGGGGGTCCACGGAGGGTTTGGATATGGAGTTAGGAATGACGAAGGCCGCTCAATTTTAGAGTTTGCTACGGCCCACGACTTGGTAGTAGCGAACTCTTGCTTCAAGAAGAGAGATGTTCACTTGATCACCTTCCAGAGTGGGGGCCTTTACTCCCAGATTGACTTTCTGCTTGTGCGTAGTAGGGACCTTAGAGCATGCAGAGACTGCAGGGTTTTCCCGGGCGAGGCATGCTCATCCCAACACAGATTGTTAGCTCTGGATACACTTTTTGAGAGGCAAAGACATAGACGAGCAGCATCCGGGTTGCCGAGGATACTATGGAAGAAATTGAACTGCGAGGCGGCAGAGTCGTGTAGAGGGAAAGTCTTAGAGGGACTTTCTATTAAGTCGGAGGACTTGATTGCCAGAGACGCGGACCAGATGTGGAACACTCTTGCCTGCATAATTAAAGACGCTGCAAGGGATTCCCTTGGTGTGGCTAGCGGGGTAGGGAGATCCAAGAGGTTCAGCAGCAGGGAATCTTGGTGGTTAGGTGAGGAGGTGCAATCCAAAGTTGCAGCGAAACAAGCAAGGTTCAAAGAGCTCCTTGCATGCCGGGAGGGACACCAAACTGATATTTCAGACGCAGAAGAGAGGTACAAAGTAGCTAAAAGAGAAGCGAAAAAGGCAGTAGCCCAGGCGAAGGACAAAGCGTACGAAGAGTTGTATAAGAAATTGGACTCCAAGGAGGGAGCTAACGATATATTCAGGATTGCTAAAGCCCGAGAGAGAAGAAGGAGGGATTTAGGTAACACAAAATATATCAAAGATGAAGGCGGTCGAACCATTGTGAACGAAGAGGATATTAGGAAAAGATGGGGAGAATATTTTTCCTCGTTGTTCAACGGAGGGTATTCAGAAGAGAGAGGAGAAGAAGAGAACCTCAACCGACTACCTGAATGCTACTATTCGAGGATTAGCCAACCAGAAGTGAAGGTGGCAATACAGAAGATGGGAAGAAACAAAGCAGTAGGGCCGGACCAAATCCCCATTGAAGCCTGGAAGTGTCTGGGTGATGAGGGGGTAGGATGGTTGACGTGCCTCTTCAACAAGATCTTCTCCGGCGATAAGATGCCAGAAGAATGGAGACTTAGTGAAGTCATTCCCATCTACAAGAACAAGGGGGATGTGCAAGTGTGTAGCAACTATAGGGGTATTAAGCTACTTAGCCACACCATGAAGCTGTGGGAGAGACTTATTGAGAGAAGATTGAGAAGGGAGACGAGGGTGTCTGAGAACCATTTTGGTTTTATGCCAGGGAGGTCATCGATTGAGGCTATCCACCTTCTTAGAAGTCTCATGGAGAAGTATAGAGAAAGACAGAAGGATCTGCATATGGCATTCCTTGACCTCGAAAAGGCATACGATAGTGTACCTCGAGAGTTAATTTGGAGAACTCTAATCGATAAAGAAACCCCAAGGAGGTACATCAGGATCATTAGAGATATGTATGAGGGGGCTAAGACCAGGGTACGGTCCACAGTGGGGATTTCAGAGTTTTTCTCTGTGGAAGTGGGACTCCACCAAGGATCTGCCATTAGCCCGTACCTCTTCACACTGATTCTGGATGAGCTATCCCGAGAGATCCAAGAGAGCATACCGTGGAGCATGATTTTCGCTGACGACATTGTGTTGGTGGCAGAATCGGCGGAAAGGTTAAACAATAACCTTGAGCTCTGGAGGGAGGTCCTAGAGGACAATGGTCTTCGAGTGAGCAGAGACAAGACTGAATACATGAGATGTGATTTTGGGAGGATCGAATCAGGACACCAAGAAGATATGGATATTCGTATCGGTGACCGGATCCTTCCACCCAAGGAGTCCTTTAGATATTTGGGTTCGATGATCCACAAATCAGGGAGGATTGATGAGGACGTCACTCACCGGATTAGAGCTGGATGGGCGAGATGGAGGGCGGCATCGGGAGTCTTATGTGACAGGAACATCCCTTTAAAGCTTAAGGGCAAATTTTATAAGGTGGCGATTAGACCGGCTATGTTGTAGGGGGCTGAGTGTTGGCCTATCTCCAAAGCCCAAGCAAATAGGGTAGAGGTGGCGGAGCTGAGGATGCTGAGGTGGACCTGCGGTAAGACCTTGATGGACATGATCCCGAACGGAGTTTTCAGAGCTAAGCTTGAGGTAGAGTCTATTATTTCTAAAATGAGAGAAGGAAGGCTCAGGTGGTTCGGTCATGTGAAGAGGAGGCCGCAATCAGCTCCCGTAAGAAGAGTCGAAGCCCTAGTGGTGGACGGGGTGAGAAGGAGGGGTAGACCCAAACTCAGATGGGAGGATAGACTTAAGCTCGACATGAAGGAGCTGCTCTTGTCCGAGGACATGACCTCAGATAGGAAGGCGTGGAGGGATAGAATTAGGATCTGTGGGTAGCTTAGACTAGGTGTGTTGGGTTGCTTTGCCTTAGCTTTAGGCCCCGTGCGTTGCGCTGCTTTGCTTTGTTTGGTTGCTTGGCCGTAGCTTTAGGCCCCGTGCGTTGCGCTGCTTTGCTTTGTCTTGTTCTGTGTTCTTTGTTTTTTGCTTTTTGTTCTTTGCCTTGCCTCTTTAGGTTGGCCTGCTTTTCTTGGTTCTCTGTTCTTTTCTTTTTGTGCTTTCTGTTTTGTTTGCGTTTTGTTTTAGGGCTTTCGTTTCTCATCTGTTTTGGTGTTTTCGTTTTTTTTGGTGTTGTTTGTTTTTGCCTGCTCTCTTGCATGCTTGTTGACTGCTTTGTTCTCTCGTTTGTGGTTCTGCCTTTGCTGTCTCACGCGCACACAAGCACTTGCCGGAGGTCTCTTTGGAAGCAGCCTCTCTATACCCGGGTTTTTCCTTGGGGTAGGGGTAGGGTCTGTCTACATTCTACCTCCCCCATACCCTGCCTTGGCGGGATTGGGTTTGTTGTTGTTGTTGTTGTTGTTGTTTCTTATCTAAAGTACTCAATATATCTATGCCTTCACTTTCTGTCTACTTATACAAAACAGTACAGCGTTTAGACACACAAACGAGTTCATTTGGCTTTCTCAAACCAAACTTCTACTTTAAGTCTAGGTGGTGTTTGGATGCGCGATTTGAAATTGATATGTTATATTGGATAACAAAGATTAAATAATCAACTATAATAAAACATGTTGCGGAATATAGTGTTTGAATGTACTTATGCCATTTGAAGTTGTAACAATCAGAAGTACTAGTGTTTGTCCTAACTCCTAATACGCAGTAAGATAAGTTGAAAACTTGACAGATAAAATGATCAAAAAGACCAATTTTGTAATCTTGGGAAAAGGTTTTGTTTGGGAGTAAAAATCACTAAAACTAATACAAGATTAGGTAGAATTTTTTTGCCATGAGATAATCAGTTTTCCATGGTATGTTTGTCCAAACATTACTCATCTGGTTGATTCCAAAACACACATCCAAGCAACCCACCGTTGCAGATAAATAATCAGCGGGTTTTTCGGCGTGCCACCTATGTGTAAGAGATGAAAATCTGATTGTTTTACCAAAAGAAAATCTGATTGTGGGTCCATATGAGATCTGCTAAATGGAGGAATATAACTAATGGTGTGCTTGGTAGAAGCTTTTGGGGGGTAAGTAATAGGTAAGGTAATAAAAAAATGTGCTTGGTTGGCTATAATACAATGACCCATTACCCAATAGTGGGTAATGAGCCATTACCCAATAAATTGGGGGGAATGGATTCCCTTCCTTTTCCTTTACTTAGCATTACCATTGCCTTTCCCTTTCCCATTACCGAGTTTGAACCAAGCACACCCTAAATGTCAGTTACTCTTCTTATTACAAAAATTTGATACACGCAAAGTCTGCTTAAGCGGCTTCAAGAAAGCAACTTTGCAGGATTTCTTGAATGTTAACTCACACATGTGCTAAAATGCCTTTACTTTTAAGTTTGCTTGATAGCTTTGAATTAAGCCATAACTTACAAAACCTTACTTAACGATATCTGATTATGTATCTCAATTTCACGTATTCTACAGAACAAACCTTCCACTGAACATCGCTCCCAGTCACAAGATCTTGATTTGGAGTTCAATCAATCTAATGGTGTAATGCCATTTGAACTTGATCAGAAATTATGTCATCTGCTAATAGAACAGCAGGAAAGTCAAATAGTTGACTTAGAGTCGGAACTGCAACACACTAATTCCAAGCTCACGGAGAAAGAATATGAGCTTCAAGCATTAAAGGATTGCGTTAAACGTCTCACTGAGTTTTCCCTAACATGTCCCTCAGGTAGAGTTTGACCTTTAAAGTCAAACATACCACTTCCATTAACTTTAATAAATTTAGCAGTTGCAATGTTTAAAGGTTTACAAATTCTATACGCTTTATTATAACTAAATTTTCAAATTTTCAGATGATGAAAAAGAAGGCCAGGTTGATGAAGCTCATAAGAAGATGATAAATGGTCATGGAAGATCAATGATTGGGATCAAACGGGCAATTGACTTCGATTGAAATGTTTATCTGGATATACTAACCTAGCTAAATTGTTATACAAATGTACATTTTTAAAAGTTAAATCTTGATCTTAGGTATTTGACTACTTGTTAAGATTTCGCTGTTTGTAACAGAATTCTTTTTTAGGATTTACAATCTATGTGGAAATTTAAACAGCAATTTTGCAGTTGAGTGATATTGTCAAATAAGCCGATCAGCCGGCAAAGATTAGTTGTATGTGGCCTAATGAGAACATATCAAATGGATGATCCATCACTAATTTGTTTGGCGTTTTGTGCTGTATGCTAAATTCCTCATGTTCACTTTTAACCTTTTGAAGACAAACATACCAGTTTCATGTAACCATATTTTCCAAAAAATACTGTAGTAATGTTCCATGTTTGATTAGTACATAGTTCACAGATTTTGTTTTATGGAATGCATGCAACTAAAACAATATCGTAGTGGATCTGACCAATAACAGTTTTACTTTACCAATACTTTCAGGATCACTTTTACTGAAAGTAAAATTTCACAAGTTTTTCAAGTACCATTGTTTGGTCATAACCAAAAGGACAGTTGACTTATGATTGAAATGTATTTACTGCATTTACTAACCTATTTACATAATATCTTCCGTTGATAACAGCATATATTATGTTCTTATAAGACACAGAATAGTCTTAAAAACAAAGTCGAAGAAACGGATCACAAGCTCGTTTGATCTTGGGATTGACCCTTTATTACCGGTTCTAATCTATTTATTATTCATAGTTCTCTAGTCTATCCAGCCGATCCGTGAACATGTTCCAGTTATAACGGTCTGTTATCACGAAAAACTCTAATGAACTTAAACCAATAGTATTTATTACTTTCTTACCCGAATATGTTCTCAAGTTCGTCATGTATTTGGACTATTCTACAACAACAACAACACGAGATACACTGAAAAATTAGTGATGTTTTGATTGTCTAATATCTAGTCTAGACTTAGGTTATAAGTATGTTGGTTTGATGGGGGCTGTTTTTTAGTGGGGTCTAAAGACAAATTCTTTGATTGAGTGCAAGAAAGGAAATAATTTCTGAAACCCATGTTGACATAAAGTTTTCTTGTTGATTGGAGTGTTGATTACCCTACTAGGATATGATCTGTCACCTCATTCTTGAAACCCATGGGTTAGAATAGATTGTGTGTTTTTACCCTTTTTACATCTTACTGTTATGATTTTATGGGATGATTTATGTTAAGCACGCCATAAGTACACCAAAAGTACAT
Organism: Artemisia tridentata subsp. tridentata; assembly: GCA_021014915.2. NCBI lineage: Eukaryota > Viridiplantae > Streptophyta > Magnoliopsida > Asterales > Asteraceae > Artemisia > Artemisia tridentata. The sequence continues at coordinate 346,352,007 of CP139506.1, read as the reverse complement.
ATGGACCCACATAAAAGTACACTTGTATGTACTTTTATGTAAATCTCTATGTACTTTTTCGTGGGCCCCTGTGTACTTAAGGTGTACTTAACTTGTGCCCTTATGGGATGATTTAGAAAAATTTATGTTTCCTTTCAAATAATTGGACTATGAGAATGAACTAAACTTTGAGTAATAATATATCCCGCTAAGAAGCAAAGATGATACGAGGCATAAACTAAGGAGAGGTAAAAAGTTGAGGACACATTTTATCATTTTGTTTGTTTGGAGAAAGGATTATAAAGTTAAGTTATGATTCGATGTTTTAAAGTTCGAGTTGACCCGGCTGGTTCAACTGGTACCGGTTTAAAGATGATCGCATGTTTTATTGGCGGTTCAACCAGTTAAACTAAAAACTCGACCGGTTTAACTAGAAAATAAGTTTTTAGAACATCGGTTATGAAATCAGTTACGGGGATTAGGAGTTTTCGTTAAACAATTTTATGTTTACTTGTTGAAATATATATGTTTGTCGAAGGGTTGTAGGCATATAGTATTGAGGTATTTTAAATCATATGATATAACGTATTAGAAATAAATAGACGGGCTAGTTTCATGAATTTATTTAGAATGAAGTTGATATATTTAAATTTTATATTATTACTAATTTTAACTTAGACAATTGGATACGATAACGTTATACGGTAATTGAAAAAGTTTTAATCACGCGTTCTAAAGATGTGATAGCATGAACTAGTCAAATAAATTATACCAAGATCAAGTTTAAACTATTTTCATACAAATATAAAGCTTATGATACGTAGGGTGGAAACGAGCCGAGCCGCTTGTGAAAAGCTCGGGATCGAATCGGTAAAAAGCTTTAATGAGCCGAGCCTAAGCGAGCTGAGCCTAAGTTTGGGCTCATTTAATGATCGAGCTCGAGCCCGAGCTTTATATATAAAGATCAATTAGGCTCGCGAGCCTAAACGTGATCTAAAAATACATATGTATATATATTTTCCATACATATAACCATATATTAACGAGTTTAAAAAAATTAATGAGCTCGAGCTTAGTGTGATTAACGAGCATTTGAGTTTTATTTTCTTCAACACATAATATAAGTTAGTTGAGCCCGAGCCGAACCCGAGCTTGTGAATTTTTTCACGAGCCAGCTCGAGCTCAATATATGAGGCTCGAATCGAGCTCGAGCTCCGGCAGGCTCGGCTCGTTTCCACCCCTACCTACGTAACATATATTATCGAGTAACATATAAAATATACAAAGATAAAGTCATAATTTGAAAAGTTTTAGTTACACGTTTTAAAGATGTGAGAACATGATTTAGAAAAACAAATTATCTATGATCAAGTTTAAACTATTTTCATACAAATATAAAGTTTATATACGTAACATATAAATATGCAAATATAAAGTTTCATGCTGACAAAATAAATTTTCAGTAAAATAAAATATTTTATATAACAATTAGGTACGATAATTGTATACATACATATAATATAAGTACAAAGTGATATAAAAATAATATTTGATTATATTTTAAAACAAAAACACTATTAATATTAAATATGATCATAATGCTGATTTGGTTATTATAAATTATAAAATTAATTAAATGATTCTAATATTGATTCATTCATACATTATATAATTAATCACATTATGAATATTCATATTAAGTAACGCTGTAAATTAAAAGTTAAAATCTCTTCAAAAACTATTGCACCTCCAACGTGAACATAGCTAAATAATGAATGTTTTAGATATGTAAAAACTATATATTTATATTTGTATTAATCGTGACGAAAAGACAAATATAATTAATATAATTTTGTATATTAAAATATGAATTAGTACGTGTTTTCGACATATATATGTCGATTGTAATTACATTTTAAATATAAATAGCATTGAAAGGTAACTAAAATGGTTTTTCAAATTATGTTCAAATTTAATATATCCATCAATGTCATTCACATTTTTTTCACTCACATCACATTACACGTCATCATTTCATGCCATCTTTAAAACCCCTCTATTATATAGGTTAGGGTTAGACATCGAAACGTCGGTGTTACAGTGAAAAAAATTCAGAACACCCTCCTGGAATTTGTAACGAGTTACAAAAATTAACCGATACTTTTAGCTTTTTACGGTTGTTTATATAACAAACTTTTATTTTATTTTATTTTTTGTATCATATATCTAGCAATTTCCTTTTTTTTTTTAAATACCAATAAAAAGGTCTTTAACTTGCGAACATAATAAGCTTAATATTACAATACTTTTGACTTACGTACAATTTTATAGAAAGATTTGAGGTTTATTTTTAAAACTAAATGTTTATTGCCAAAAAAATAACTCAAAACACACACTTAAACTATATAATAATTTTTTAAAAACAACCTTAAAGTTTTATTAAATGTAAATTAAATAGAAAAATTTAAAACACACCATAAAGTATATAACAAGTTACAAAAACTAACTTAAACTTTTACCTTTTTAAATTTATTTTTTATAACAAACTTTATTTATCAAATATTAAATATATATTTAACAATTTTCTTACAAAAATATACCAATAAAAATGTCTTTAAATTTCGAATAAAATTAAACCAATATTGCAATGCTTTTTTTTTTTTACTTACGCACGATTTTATATAAAAAAATGATTAATATTTTATAATCAACTTCTTAATTTTCTGGTAATAGGTCAAAATTTAGTAATTTTGTTATAAAAAATATACCGATATAAAGGTCTTTAAATTTCAAATAAAATGAGTGCAATATTACAATGCTTATAACTTACATTTTATAAAACATTGGGATTATTATTCTAAATCAACTTCTTAATTTTTCGGTAATAAATCAAAATGATTGCATATATTTGAATGATATAAATGGTAGACGCATTACAATATTCAATATTAGTTTATGGAATAGTTTTCATGAGTTAGGATCAAATAAGAAGAAAAATTAAAATGAGAATGATGAGAATAAACGACAACCACACATTTGAGATGCACCTATTAAAGTAGATGCATCTCCTTTTAAAAATCTCCCTCTTATTTGAATATGTAGCTAGAAATTCTTCTTATTCTTCTCACTTTAGTTTTTCTTGTCACTGAATCCATTCCCTAGTTTTCATATACATTTTACTTTTAGAATGTAAACTATTTGGTTAAAAGAATTATTGGTACGGTAATTGAACTTTTGTGTTTTTATAATTATGTTAGGTTAATTAGAAAAGAATCTAAATTGCATTATAATTTAGTTATATGAAAACACATGAATATCAACTTATATAAATATATGTAATATTTTTTGCGCAAAAAATAAAGTAATTAAATGATTTTAAATTATTATATCATAAAAATTATATCAAATAATACACTATCCCAATGCGCGGTCATTTTAATCGTGGTTAATCTAACAATTTTTTACTCTAATGTAGATATTGTAGAAGATTTTTAATCATGGGTGTTGTCATATTCACAAGACTATACATAGTCATGTGAAACCAAGTATCCGTTGTAGAGAGTGACTCCAAAATTGTACTTGCAATAACTTATCTCTTTTACGTTGCCTTTTTCTTTATATTTTACATAACTTGTTTGATAGAATTTATACTATTAATGTTTCCTTTATTGTTGTGTACATTTTGATTCTTAATGTATATATAAAAAAGGTTGTTTGTGAAAGGAAGAGTAAATTACACATTCAGTCCCTGATGTTGTATCATTTTTACATGTGTTTTTTTTAAATAAATACGTCAACCATCCTTAACAACCTTATTTTATAACTCCCGGAGTCTTTTCCACAAACGTCTGTTAATAAGGTGAATTAATTGTTGTCAACTCTAGAATGTAGATTTCTTTTTTAAGTATTTGTTATGTAATAGTAGTATTAATTTTAGTGTGTTTCCTTGATATTGTGTTGTTAATAAAATAGGGGAAAAAAAAGATGTTGTACTATAAAGGTGATATGAGGTTGAAGATGAAGACAAGTACATTGACAAAACTACCCTCGTGTGATATGCATGTGACATGAGCTAACATCATATGCTAACGGTTGTTTATCGAAAGCACTTATGGCGTTGTGAAATGGAGATGTTGATGACAATTGACTATTTATTTCAAGAAAAATACTACGTGTAAAAATGGTACAACATCAGGGACAAACGATGTAATTTCCTCTAAAAGGAATATGATATGACTTCTAAGTTACTTGCATATTTTGTAAATAGACATTAATTATGAGACGGACGAAGTAACCATTAGAGATGACTATTTTCACTATCTATTTAAAAATGAGTTGATCAAAGTTTATTGCTAGCTTGTTAAACGAATGAACTATATAATGGTCATAAAAACTAGTCCGAGTGGAATATTATGTTGTTTCAAAGGTTTGTTTTTTTTTTTTTTTTTTTTTCACATAAAATCTATTAGTTTTGATGTAAATTCGTTTGACTCATTATCCAACAAGTAAACAAGTTTGTGTGAGCTTGTTTCGAACCTCTATGAAAGTATATGAATATACGTACATAAACAAATTTTGATGTCAAAATTTCAAATAAAGTGACAATAATTTATGCAAATTTCAACGGAAAAAGTAGTGAAACAATAACTTATCCTTGACACCAAATCTTTTGCCTTTTCAAGTAAAATGTTGTCTCATTTGACCCACCCGTGCAAATTCACATAAATAATAAAAAAATACTGAAAAAAGACATTTAACTTTATAAGTCACGATACTTTGCAACGTGGTACGAGTAGTAAATAAAAGTGTAAAAAGTCATTGATAATGTGACACGTGTCCTCTTAATTTATTTTATTCAAAAAATCCGTCCAAAGGTAAAATGGTCATTTGACCCGTTTTTACATTTTATACTCAAATTCCAAACGCACATAACTCTTAAACGACAAACTTTAAAAAAAAAAACCGATTTCACCATAATTTCTAAAATTTAATCCTCTTTAATTTGGTATAAATATTGTTAAAAATTTTGAAACTTTCTTTTTACATATCAAATGGGTCTTTATTTTCTTATTTTTTTGCAATTTTCGACCCTATTTTTTACCCTCATAAATATTGAATCGTGAAAAACTTAAGACATGAAAGTTGTAGACCTTTGTTCACTCTTTACCCAAAAATTTGTATCACTCAAATCCAATCTGACATTAGTGAGATATCTCACCTTAAAAATGATGTTTTAGTCATATTTGTTGCATACGAGGTGTTTGATAAAATGTCTAGCTTAAATTTTTAGTTTTAAAATTGCGTTAAATGCACTAATTTTTTTTACCACAATGCATCATTAACCATTTTATCACTGTAAGATTCAAAAAGTAATGTTTTTTTAATTGTTATTTTTTTTTAAATGTACGTATTGTGTGTTATTGCGTTTTTGACCATAAATTTGACCAATATTAAATTCGAATTAGAAAAATTGTAAAACTTAAAAGTTATAGATTTTAGGTCAATCTTTACCATGGTTTTTGAATGCCTCAAATCCGATGTCATATGAGTGAGATATCACACGTTAAAGTTGGCGTTTTAGTCATCAGTTCATCAGTCTTGTTCATGAACTGATGAACAACACTAACTGATGAACAAGACTAACTACTGATGAACAAGACTAACTGAGATCAATCTATATGTTGTTCATAAGTGTTCATCAGTTAGTCTTGTTGATGAACTGATGAACAATATTAATTGATGAACAAGACTAACTACTGATGAACAAAACTAACTGATGAACAAGACAACATCAATCGACATGTTGTTTATAAGTGTTCATCAGTTCATCAATCTTGTTGATGAACTGATGAACAACAATAACTGATGAACAAGACAACATCAATCTACACGTTGTTCATAAGTGTTCATCAGTTAGTCTTGTTTATCAGTTCATCAGTCTTGTTGATGAATTGATGAACACTAACTGATGAACAAAACTAACTACTGATGAACAAGACAACATCAATCAACATGTTATTCATAAGTGTTCATCAGTTAGTCTTGTTGATGAACTGATGAACACTAACTGATGAAAAAGACTAAGTACTAATGAACAAGACTAATTGATAAACAAAACAACATCAATCTACATGTTAATCAATAAAAAAAATGTTGTTTATCAATAATAAGTGTTGTTCATCAATAAAAAGAGATGTTCATCAATAAATAATCTTGTTCATCAGTTAGTCTTGTTCATCAATTAGTCTTGTTCACCATTTAATGTTGTTCATCAGTCTTAATCCCTGTTCATCATAATTCATGTTGTTCATAAACCATGTTTTTCATCATCAAATATGACTAAAACGTCATATTTAACGTATGATATCTCACTCATATGACATCGGATTTGAGGGATTCAAAAACCATAGTAAAGATTGACATAAAATCTATAACTTTTATGTTTTACAATTTTTTAATTCGAATTTAATATTGGTCAAATTTATGGTCAAAAATGCAATAACACACAATACGTACATTTTTATAAAAAAAATAACAATTAAAAAAACATTACTTTTTGAATCTTACATTGATAAAATGGTTAATGAAGCATTGTGGTATAAAAATTAGTGCATTTAACGCAATTTTAACACTAAAAATCTAAGCTACACATTTTATCAAACACCTTGTGTGCAACAAATATGACTAAAACATCATCTTTAACGTGCGATATCTCACTCATATCATATTTGATTTGAGTGATTTAACAAAATTTATACCAAATTAAAGAGGATTAAATTTTAGAAATTATGGTGAAATCGGTTTTTTCTAAAAGTTTGTCGTTTAAGAGTTATATGCGTTTGAAGTTCGAGGGTGAAAAAGAAAAAACGGGTTAAAAGACCAAAACGCCCTTTGACCGAAATTAATAAAAAAAAAAAATAATGGTTTTGACTATGGCTATGTTTGGCGCAAAGCTTTTTGGAGCTTTTTGAGTCGATGAGCGGTGAGCAATGAGCTTTTTGATTTTTAGTGTTCGTTTGGCAAAAGAGCGGTGAGCTTTGCTATTTTTTAAGAAAGCTCATTTTTTCAATGCTTCTTTAAGAAGCTGTGAGTGGTGAGCAGTAAGTTGTGGCTACTGCTCACAGCTCACTGCTACTGCTCACTGCTAATTTTGCCAAACATAGCCTATAACTAATTCAAACGTGGAGATTACTTTTTAAAATTTGTAATTTCTAGTTATTTGCAAATGATCCACTACCTTAACTTTATTAATAATAAATTCCATTTAAATAATAAAATTTGCAACACTTTACTCGACTTAAAGTTCTAAACAATCCCGTTCAAAAAAAAAGTTCTAAACAATATTTATACTTATAGAACTATAAAAAAAAAAACAAAAATGAATTTTGTACCTCTCCAACAACAAGTCTCGACCTTAGTTTTGAAAAGCTCTTTGTATATATTTAAAAAGTCTAAAGTCTATAGTGGCAACAATGACAAATAACATACCCCTTAACTCAACGGCTCGTCATCATCTCTCTCCGCAACCAAGATTACCACCAACATAGTGTAATAAGACAACAAACATCATTACTAAAGTAAAGTAAAGTAAGTAACTCCCAATACCGTCATCAACGGGTTATGGGTCCCAATACCGTATTCCACGGTGTATGGGGGAGGTTGAGATGTAGACAGTCTTACCCCTGCCTAAGGTAGAGAGGCTGCTTCCGGTTCTACCAAAGGTAGAAAAGGACCTCCGGCCTTGCAAGGGGTGAGGATGGACATCTTGACCTCTGTCTCCAGAGACAAGAGTGTTAACCACTTGATCCAACCTTGCTCTTAACAAATATCACTACTAACTTCTATTTTTTTCTTTTATATTAAACACTAAAATTAAAATTTCATCAATAATTAAAAACATTAAATTAAAAAATAAATAAATAAATAAATCACAATAAAAAATAAAAACTTAAACTAATAGTCTAAATTATATTTCGCTTTAATTTGTTACTTTATCTCCATCAACGATTCTCGTTGTTTTTCAGTCAAATGCTCATCGATACAATGATAGAACAAGATGTTTTTTTTTGCGTTGTTTTTCTTGTTAAAAGTTGAACGCTTGACGTTGTTGCTTAATTTCTTCTTGCTTTTGCGCGTACTTCTTTTCTTGCATTTCTATTTGCCGCTGCTTCAGCTCCAAAAAAGATGTCTGGTCTTCCTTCTTTTAGGAAAAGATACACAAGTGGACATTTTTCCATTTATCGACCAACAAATCAGCAAATTGTGCAGGAGCAGCAGCAGTTGAACATTCTGGTGAAATGGACGAGGATGACGCTTTCTTCTTAACTTAGTCACTGCCCATTAGTCGAACTTCACGAACCACTTCCTCTTTTGAATCACCCACTTCGTCGTTGAGATTAAAACCACCATGTAACATGTCTGATGTGTTGAATAAGGTGGTACCCGATGTCTTTGATTTTTTGTTTGCATCGGATTTGGTTTTGAAAATTTTGGCATTTCTATATCTTGCCAATTTTTATGTCATCTCGAAAGTTTTCACGATTCAACAAGTGTGAAGTTTTTACCAAACATCATACGATATTTAGATATTGCGTTATCAAACACCCCCTTGGTCATTTAACCCACTCTGGTTCCTCCTAGCAAAATTATCATAAGTCGCACAAAATTGACCAACTTTAGGACGAATATGTGATTTCCATTTACAATAGTTGAGAGCATCGTACCCTTTTGTTGATTCCCTAATTTCCCTTTCAAGGTATGCTAGTACGTCCGTTCAAAACCCACAACTTTTTTGAGCATTCCCTTTGGGACTATATTCAGACGTGTTGATCTAAACTTTACACAACGTTGTATCTTTCGCCTGGGTCCATGGAACTCTATTGTCTTCTTTTGTAGTTATCTTTTTTTAACGTCTTTTTGATGGCTTCTTTTTTAACGATAGACCTCTTCGACGGGAGAGTCGCCCTAAATGGGTTCGGATGGACCACCCAAAGCTTAAGTCGGTGAATAATGTTGACCACAAAAAAGGGACCAAAATCTTCTATGTCATCAACATTAAAAGGGTGTGTGACCTCTCGTAATTTTCTCTATGAATAGTAAATGCTAATAAATTATTAACAAATCATTACGTTATCTAATAACCGTTTTTACTAGTAGCAATTTTTTTTTTTTGTTATATATGCTATATTATTTTAAATCACAACTATATTTGTGATTCACCATTTACCTAGGAATGATGCTTACACACAAACCTTGATAGTCTAAAAATCGCGAATTTATCTAAAACAATTATCGCTTAATATTTAACGTTTATACGTCTCGTCAATTAACCAAACGTGATCAAATAAATTCCCGAGCTCACGAAAATTTCCACAAGTACTCAATAACTATATTGGGCCCCGACCCAATACACACTAAATGGGCTGCTAGACCCATTGGGCCTCGACCCAATAATACTACAAACCAAACGCACTAAACGGACCCTTATTATTTTCTTTTCGTCTTGGGCCAGCCCACGAAACCAACCCAACTTATATAATCCTAACTATAGACTCGACAAGGACCGATCACTTTGGCCATTTTACGCAAAATCTAGCTTAACAACACCCTAATATCTTTACACCACTCGATTCTCAACCCAGCTGAGAATCGAGTGTGGCAAACCTCATGTTCTAAGTCGATCATTTACTTGTTAAAAATCCATCAAAGCTCAACCCATGTATCATAGATCAACCAAAAAACTCAAAACTCATAAACCTTATACGTTCGACCTACAAACAATCTCAAACGAGCCACACTTGGTTTTGGTCACGTTGCTATAGTTGCTTGACCCCCTTGAGAACCCCAACGAGCCACAAACGAGCTTGGAAACAATTTTCATATTACCTTGACCTCTTGTGTACACTAGCGAGCCACAAACACCAACATTAAAACTCATTTTGTCTTCTTATTCTTGGTCCTTAGTGCCGGCTAACACAACCAAAAACAACCATCATTAGAACTACTTACACACTCAAACTTGACTTATCAATGACCTTCCCTGCTACTCTCTTACACCCTCATCATGTTTCATCATCACTCTCACCATAACACTCAAATCTCACCCTATAAAAAGGGCCTCCCATTCGACCAAAACTCACACCCCAACATATCACATTTCAAAATTTACTAAGTGTTTCGTAGTTTCTGAGTTTGCCTAGCTTTGGCAAATTTTCGAGGCATTCGAATCAAGCCAAGGACCATATCAAACTCGTTCCTGTATCTTTGGAGGGTCAAGAATCGAGCCACACTCATTCTCTAGTCATACTCAGTCCATACATCACGTTTTACCCCCACCTTTTGAGGTGAGGTGAGCCATTTTCCCTAACTTCAATTTCCTTATATTCTCATGTTGCTCGAATCATCATTTACTTTGCCTATATATTTCATTAATTACATTAACAACACATATATTTTATTCGACACCCTAAGTGTTTGCTATGCTAACTATCGAGAACAACAACCATTCGAACCTTATATAAACGTATTAACCATAAAAATCACACGTTCCTAAGTCATTTTGGACACCTTCGAATTTTATAAAACACTTAGAATATTTTGAGACTTTTTAAAACTGTTTTCAAAATGAGCTAAGTCACGTTAACTTTGGCCTTGTATTTCACAAACTCGACACACAACACATACATTTTATAGCTCGACTTGATAGTCGATCTACCCAACTAACGGGTCATGTATTTTATTCGACCTAGTGAGCTTATCTTGAACCTTGTTAAATCCCAAAGTAAAACACGTTCGCAAAAATTTTTAAAACTTAAAATATATAACGATTAGGCTTAAAGCCCAATAAGCTATTTATAAGCTTTTCGTATAAGCTGATTATATAAGCCCTCTTGATATATTTTTACAACCATAAAATGAGCCCGTAACCAGGCCCATTAGCCCTTGAAACCCAATGGATCGAAAACCCTTAATGGGCCATGTCTTTGACTCGTTAAAGGCCCATAAGCTTAAAAATAAGCTCTCGACAAAATAAGCTGTTTATATAAGTTACATAAGCGGTTTTAAACTTATTTATGAAATAAAAATAGTGAACTTTGATTTCTATAAAGTTTGGACTTGTTTTGCAAAAGTTTGCTAACCGAGGGACCAAAACTGTCAAGTTTGTAAACTCGGGTTACAAACTGTCATTTTGATATCTTGTGATGAAAACTGTAAATTTAAGAACTTTTGGGTATAAAATGTAAATATTAAATGTTTTAGACTTAAAATGTAATAAAACTTAACCGAGGACTAACGGTGCAAATATTATGCCGTTAGGGTATAAAGTGTAACTTTGTAAAACCCAAAGGTTATTTCTGAAATAACAGATTTTATACTTGTAATAATATTTTACGAACTCAAAACCCGAAACAAATGTGTTTTAGTCCCGCAAGTCGACATTTAACGTTACATTTTCTAATAATTATATATATATATTCATATAACTTATATATATATATATATAAAACTTTACTTCTTAACTTTAAACATTTAAACACGCATGTTTTAATGTTACAAATTAATTATCAATCGATAAAACCTTGAACGTTATGATTCGCGATAAACCAAACTTAGACTATCAAACCACTAAAACTTGCCATATATTATTTAGGTCGTGTGTTGAAGCCGTTTCCTTTCATCGTTTGAGTTACGATACTACCACCACTACTGTACTACTAAGGTGAGTTCATAGCCCACTCTTAAACTTTTAAACCCTTTTGTGGGGAGATACATGCTACAAACATGAACACAAACTTTTTGTATGCTATGTCTGATGTTATTATTGCTTAAGTAGCTATTGCCAGAAGTCCCTCTATCATGAACCTTAATCACTTGCGAGTGAACGTAAATAGTTGTGAATAGATCTATTTGGGACTGACAATCCCCGTTTGGGTCTGCTAGGATGAGCCACCCAAACGCACTTTATTTAAACATACTCATAGGTTATTGGCAAATACCTATCCCGAGGGCCTATATATTTTACATCATTTTTGATGCCTGTTAAACGTTGCGTGTCATGAGCTTAATGCAATAACAACTTGATTTTAACTCGTTTAATTGTAATTCGATGCAATTAACACTTATACTTTGTGTTCAACTATTAAACTTAAACCTATGAATATCACTCAACTTTTGTTGACTTTTAGCATGTATTCTCAGGTAACTAAAAGCTGGAACTCAAGGCACGGAGTGGGCACTAAACCCGGAACGGGTGCTAAATAAATGTTTTATGATTCAAGTTTAAATAAACATGTTAAACTATGAAACTTCTTTGTATTTCAAATGCTTGTATTTTGAATGATAAACTTAAAACGTCTCTTTTAAGTCGTTTTCTATGGTTATGACTACGATCCACTACGTAATACCCCATTAAGTCTTCCGCTGTTGATATCCGAATTTAGGGGGTGTTACAGATTGGCATCAGAGCTCATGGTTATAGAGAACCAGATGTATTTTAAACATTGGACTATAACTACATTTTTTTAAAACGGACTATTTTAAAGGATAACCACCTTATGCCCTCCGTGCCTACACACTTCCAACATTTTAAGAATGTTGCTTACTATATGAGTTTTTAACAAAGTTTAACATATTTATGATTATGTTAATAGCTTACATTTACTATTCGGGATTATTACAGTACTATGTCTTCAGATCCCCATCCTATCGCTGTATCGTCTGATTTAGATAATGAGGATCCTATGCCTTTCACTTCAGACTTTGCTCCGGCAGCTATACCGATGTCACCTGCTACTGACCGGTACATGGAAAGCCAGCAATTTCTACCGGCATCCGACATGGAGACTTCTCCTCCAGCATCACCAATCCCATCACCTGGTCCGATTCGCCAGCATAGACGAGTGCGACAACTCCAGCCATATGAGCCAGAACCCTTTGGGCAACTTTACCGACGCCCCGGAGAAGGTCATGTTCGCAAGCACACTCTCCGGAAACGGGTACGTGCACCACCAGCTCTGATCATACCACCACCAGCCCCACTCATACCAACTTCGGCTCCAGTGATATCACCACCCCCAGCTCCTGAGCATTCCAGGACACCACCACTTACACCACTATCTTCAGTTCCACCACCTACTATCTTCTATCACCAGACCACCACTGTTCCATTACCATCCTCTACTCCACCATCAGCTACTCTCAGTGAGCCTCTGCTACCTTGCAAGAGGACATACCGCTTGGTTCCATCTTCATCGGACCCCTATGTCCAGGTCATAGCTGAGGCCGCAGCTCGCACTGGGACCCGCAAGAGGGTCGATGCTCGCCGATGGTCTTTCTTGCTACCGATCATCCGTTACTGGAGATCCCAGGAGGGAGCCCCGAGAGCTACGGAACTAGGAGAGAGTTCGGCTACTGCTGCTTCGAGGATCCTTCCGGTTACCGGAGAACCCCTCCATCACACCCTACCCCTACTGGCAGCCAGATTAGTCCGACATGAGGATCGTCTTGACCACATTGTAGACATTCTTGATGACTTACCACTCGAGCAGGTTGAGACTCTTTGGGAAGAAGTGGAAAACCTCGTGATAGGCCAGTTAGCAATGGAGACAGTTTTCGATCAAGTAGGTACTAGTCTGGAGGAAGCCATTGAGACTATTTCTATACTAGGAGAGGCCACTACTTCGATGTAGACAGTGATTGAGACACTAGACTCTGAGCTTGACCGAGTTAGCTCTCAGGTTCTGATTCTTAGACTTATGGTTGAGGATTCCCAGGCTAGGGAAAGAGCTCGAGACCAGACAGTGGAGACCTTGATGGCTGTGATTGCAGATCTTCAGCGCCGCCTAGATGGTGCGCCAGGAGGACCATAGATCAGGGATGTGTCAGTATAGCTAAGAGATATCTTAGCCTACCAATGTTGTATTAATAAAGAATCTTGTATCCTTATGTTTTGTAAAACAAATCGAACAAGTTATTAATCTTATGTTGTGTGGATGTATTATATTGATGTTGATTTATGTATTCCATGGTTGTTTCTTACATTCATATGCATTATGATTCGCCCATATATATTGTCTCATGAAATGTTGGTTCATACAGTACAATTCAATCATTTATGTTCTCATGTGTGTTGTGATTTGATTCAGACATGTCGTGAATGTATTTATGATATAGTACTTGTTGTACCTACAGATATGAACCAAAATTATCATTCTCATAAACTCAGTTGTTGTGGTTAATATTATGGCTGTATTATTATAACCATATTCAATTACCTTACAATTATTCTAACCTAACGTGATCATTATGAGATTTCTAAATATACGCTTTTGCGATATTGATAGAATTATGGCACGTACAAGGAAAGCAACCTCAGCCGCAACTCGTGAAACCTCAACGGCTACACCTACTATGACTCCAGAAGCTATCCGAAAGGCAATCGCTGACGGTGTAAATGCAGTCTTGGCAGAACAGGCGGCAGCAAATGCTCGCAACAGTGGCACTAGCCTACCGATAGGAGAAAGTGTGACAGCTGCAAACCGCAAGTGTACCTACAAGGATTTCATGAGTTGCCAACCAACTTCCTACAAAGGTACTGAAGGAGTGACTGAACTTGCTCACTGGTTCGAACGATCTGAAACTATTTTTCAGAGAAGCGGTTGTACTGAGGATAACAAAGTCACTTTCGCTACTGGAACTCTCATGCAAGATGCTTTGTCATGGTGGAATGCTACTGTCAAAGCCATGGGAATGACAGCAGCCTACCAGCTCACTTGGACTGAGTTTAAAAACAAGATACTGAAGAAATACTGTCCCCGTTCTGAACTAAAAAAATTGGAAGATGAATTTCATCAATTGGTAGTGAAAAGAGTTAACCTTAAAACATACAACAGGAGGTTCCAAGAGCTTAAAATACTATGTCCTACTGTTGTACCAAATTTCGAAAAAGAACTGGAGAAGTATGTCGAAGGGCTTCCCCGTAGCATCGAGGGAAATGTCACTTCATCGAACCCGCCAACTCTGGAGGCAGCCATTGAACTTGCTCAAAAACTACTGGACCGAGAGGTCAAATGCAACAATGAGCTCAAGAGGAAGCTCGATGACAAAAGGACCACTCACCACAATAGTAACAACAACCACCGCAACAACAACTTCAACAACAACAAACCTAGAAACAATAACCCGTACCATCAAAACCGAAACAATCGTCACCATCAACAAAACCAAAGACAGGAAACCGCCAAGGCCTATGCTGCTACTGAAGGCAGAGAATACCAAGGTCAGAAACCCCAGTGTAACAGATGCAAACTACACCACAATGGACCTTGCACAACCAAATGTGTGAAATGCCAGAAAGT
Organism: Artemisia tridentata subsp. tridentata; assembly: GCA_021014915.2. Lineage (NCBI taxonomy): Eukaryota > Viridiplantae > Streptophyta > Magnoliopsida > Asterales > Asteraceae > Artemisia > Artemisia tridentata. The sequence goes on along the minus strand of CP139506.1, from coordinate 346,336,672 downwards.
GGGTCATCAGACAAAGGATTGCAGGAATCCCGCTACTGGTAGCAACCTACAGCCTGTAACTCCAACTTGCTACTCCTGCGGAGAAGTAGGTCACTTCAAGAACCGCTGTCCGAAAGGAAATGGTCAGCAAAACAACGCTCGAGGAAGAGCGTATGTGCTAAAGGAGGAAGATGCCCCACTGAACCCTGACGTTGTCACGGGTACGTTTTTACTCAATCAACATAGTGCTAGAGTATTATTTGATTCTGGAGCAGATAGAAGTTTTGTGTCAACTACGTTTGCTCCTTTGCTTAACATTACCCCCTCCAAACTGAACACCACTTTTGAAATTGAAATGGCGGACGGAAACCTAACTGGCACTAACACCGTAATTCGTGGTTGTACCATAATCCTACAAGACAACCCTTTTCCCATCGACCTCATGCCTATTCAGCTCGGTAGTTTTGACGTAGTCATTGGTATGGATTGGTTATCCAAACACCGCGCTAGAATACTCTGTGACGAGAAAGCCGTGCATATTCCACGTAATGGTGAAACTCTTATTGTCCATGGTGACAAAAATAAAACGCGATACGGTATTATCTCATATATCAGATTTGTGAAATACATGAATGAAGGATGTCAAGCATTTATGGTTCATGTAACGGAAAACAAATCGAAAGATAAGCAAGTTAAAGACGTACCGATCGTTAAGGAGTTCCCAGAAGTATTCCCCGAAGATTTACCCGGTCTTCCACCTTCCCGTCAAGTAGAATTCCAGATTGAACTAGTGCCTGGAGCGGCACCTGTGGCGAAAGCACCTTATAGGTTAGCGCCGTCTGAAATGAAGGAATTGTCAGAGCAATTGAAAGAGTTGTCTGATAAAGGTTTTATCCGACCCAGCTTATCACCTAGGGGAGCTCCGGTCCTATTCGTTAAGAAGAAGGACGGATCTTTCTGAATGTGTATTGATTACCGGGAATTGAACAAACTCACTGTAAAGAATCGTTATCCACTACCTAGGATCGATGACTTGTTTGACCAATTACAAGGATCGAGTGTATACTCGAAGATCGACCTAAGGTTAGGGTACCATCAGTTAAGAGTTCGAGAGGAGGATATTCCCAAGACAACTTTTAGGACGCGTTACGGACATTACGAATTCCAAGTAATGCCATTTGGTCTAACTAATGCACCTGCAGTGTTCATGGACTTGATGAACAGAGTGTGCAAACCATACCTGGATAAATTCGTGATAGTATTCATAAACGATATCCTAATATACTCACGTAACGAGAAGGAACATGCTGAACATTTGAAGATTATTTTAGAGTTACTCAAAAAGGAACAATTGTATGCCAAGTTCTCCAAATGCGACTTTTGGATTCGAACTGTACAATTTCTTGGGCATGTTATCAACAGTCAAGGCATTCATGTAGATCCTGCAAAGATTGAGGCCGTCAAAGGTTGGACATCTCCTACAAACCCCACAGAGATACGCCAATTTTTGGGCCTAGCCGGTTACTACAGAAGATTTATTGAAGGTTTTTCAAAAATCTCAAAGCCTTTGACCAAATTAACTCAGAAGAACAAGAAGTATATCTGGGGAAAAGAGGAGGAATCAGCCTTTCAACTGTTAAAGAAAAAGCTCTGTGAAGCACCAATATTAGCACTACCTGAAGGAAGTGAAGACTTCGTAGTATATTGTGATGCCTCATATCATGGTTTGGGAGCTGTGCTGATGCAACGAAGCAAAGTGATAGCTTATGCCTCGCGACAACTCAAAACGCATGAAGCAAACTACACGACTCATGATTTGGAGTTAGGAGCAGTAGTATTCGCTCTTAAGTTATGGAGACATTACCTGTATGGCACCAAGTGCACAGTATTCACCGACCACAAAGGTCTTCAGCATATCTTAGATCAGAAAGAACTGAACATGAGACAACGTCGCTGGTTAGAGCTACTTAGCGATTATGATTGTGAAATCCGTTATCACCCAGGAAAAGCCAACGTTGTGGCAGATGCATTAAGCCGGAAGGAACGACTGAAACCTCTCAGAGTCAGATCGTTAGGAATGACCATTTGTTCGCCCCTGCCCTCACAAATACTCATCGCTCAATCCGAGGCTCTTAAAGAAGAGAACCGACCTGGTGAAAAGATCCACGGTATGCCAGAAAATAAGAATGGCTTTGTGCAAAGAGCAGACGGGATGCTCTGTTTCAAAGAAAGAAGTTGGGTTCCTCTATACGGAGGTATACGTGATCTCATTATGAATGAGTCTCACAAATCCAAGTACTCCATTCATCCAGGTTCCGACAAAATGTATCAAGATCTCAAGAAACTTTACTGGTGGCCAAACATGAAGGCCGACATCGCCGAGTATGTCGGGAAATGTTTGACCTGTTCAAGAGTAAAAGCGGAATATCAAAAGCCGTCAGGATTACTCATACAACCCGAAATTCCTATATGGAAATGGGAACGCATTACGATGGACTTTATCACCAAGCTACCTAAGACATCAACTGGATTGGACACCATCTGGGTCATCGTTGATCGTCTCACCAAATCCGCTCACTTCTTAGCAATCAAAGAAACTGACGAGATGGACACACTCGCAAAGCTATATCTAAAAGAAATAGTTTCACGACATGGAGTGCCGATCTCAATCATCTCAGATCGTGACAGTCGTTTCACGTCTCATTTTTGGAAGTCTTTGCAAAAAGCCTTGGGAACCAAACTAGATATGAGCACTGCATATCATCCACAAACCGATGGACAAAGCGAGAGGACAATCCAAACCTTAGAAGACATGCTCCGAGCATGTGTTATTGATTTCGGAAAAGGTTGGGACAGACACTTACCTCTAGCCGAGTTCTCCTACAACAACAGCTACCACGCTAGCATTAAGGCAGCACAATTCGAAGAACTTTACGGTCGAAAGTGCAGATCACCTGTTTGTTGGACCGAAGTCGGAGATGTACAACTCACCGAACCCGATCTCATTCATGAGACAACAGAGAAGATAGTCAAGATCAAGCAACGACTGCAAGCTGCAAGGGATAGACAAAAGAGCTATGCCGACGTGAGACGAAAACCTATGTAATTCCAGATTGGAGACAAGGTCATGTTGAAAGTGTCTCCCTGGAAGGGAATAGTACGTTTCGAGAAACGTGGAAAACTTAACCCTAGATACATTGGTCCATTCAAAATCCTAGAAAGGATAGGACCAGTGTCTTACAAGCTCGAACTACCAGAGGAACTTAGTCGAGTTCACGACACCTTTCACGTATCAAATCTTAAGAAGTGTTTTTCAGATGAATCTCTTGAAATTCCTTTGAAAGAGATTCGACTCGACAACAAACTTGTCTTTACAGAAGAACCCGTGGAAATCATGGACAGAGAGATCAAACAACTAAAACAGAACCGCATCCCCATTGTCAAAGTCCGATGGAACTCTAAACGAGGACCGGAATATACTTGGGAACGCGAGGACCAGATTCGCGCCAAATACCCACACCTATTTTCATAGACACCCCTGTCAACTATCTTAGACTAGAATTCCGGGACAAAATTCAGTGTAAGTGGTAGGTATTGTAACCTCTCGTAATTTTCCCTATGAATAGTAAATGCTAATAAATGATTAACAAATCATTACGTTATCTAATAACCGTTTTTACTAGTAGCAATTTTTTTTTTTGTGTTATTTATGCTATATTATTTTAAATCACAACGATATTTGTGATTCACCATTTACCTAGGAACGATGCTTACACACGAACCTTGATAGTCTAAAAATCGCGAATTTATCTAAAACAATTAACGCTTAATATTTAACATTTATACGTCTCGTCAATTAACCAAACGTGATCAAATAAATTCCCGAGCTCACGAAAATTTCCACAAGTACTCAATAACTATATTGGGCCCCGACCCAATACACACTAAATGGGCTGCTAGACCCATTGGGCCTCGACCCAATAATACTACAAACCAAACGCACTAAACGGACCCTTATTATTTTCTTTTCGTCTTGGGCCAGCCCACGAAACCAACCCAACTTATATAATCATAACTATAGACTCGACAAGGACCGATCACTTTGGCCATTTTACGCAAAATCTAGCTTAACAACACCCTAATATCTTTACACCACTCGATTCTCAACCCAGCTGAGAATCGAGTGTGGCAAACCTCATGTTCTAAGTCGATCATTTACTTGTTAAAAATCCATCAAAGCTCAACCCATGTATCATAGATCAACCAAAAAACTCAAAACTCATAAACCTTATACGTTCGACCTACAAACAATCTCAAATGAGCCACACTTGGTTTTGGTCACGTTGCTATAGTTGCTTGACCCCCTTGAGAACCCCAACGAGCCACAAACGAGCTTGGAAACAATTTTCATATTACCTTGACCTCTTGTGTACGCTAGCGAGCCACAAACACCAACATTAAAACTCATTTTGTCTTCTTATTCTTGGTCCTTAGTGCCGGCTAACACAACCAAAAACAACCATCATTAGAACTACTTACACACTCAAACTTGACTTATCAATGACCTTCCCTGCTACTCTCTTACACCCTCATCATGTTTCATCATCACTCTCACTATAACACTCAAATCTCACCCTATAAAAAGGGCCTCCCATTCGACCAAAACTCACACCCCAACATATCACATTTCAAAATTTACTAAGTGTTTCGTAGTTTCTGAGTTTGCCTAGCTTTGGAAAATTTTCGAGGCATTCGAATCAATCCAAGGACCATATCAAACTCGTTCCTGTATCTTTGGAGGGTCAAGAATCGAGTCACACTCATTCTCTAGTCATGCTCAGTCCATACATCACGTTTTACCCCCACCTTTTGAGGTGAGGTGAGCCATTTTCCCTAACTTCAATTTCCTTATATTCTCATGTTGCTCGAATCATCATTTACTTTGCCTATATATTTCGTTAATTATATTAACAACACATATATTTTATTCGACACCCTAAGTGTTTGCTATGCTAACTATCGAGAACAACAACCATTCGAACCTTATATAAACGTATCAACCATAAAAATCACACGTTCCTAAGTCATTTTGGACACCTTCGAATTTTATAAAACACTTAGAATATTTTGAGACTTTAAAACTGTTTTCAAAATGAGCTAAGTCACGTTAACTTTGGCCTTGTATTTCACAAACTCGACACACAACACATACATTTTATAGCTCGACTTGATAGTCGAGCTACCAAACTAACGGGTCATGTATTTTATTCAACCTAGTGAGCTTATCTTGAACCTTGTTAAATCCCAAAGTAAAACATGTTCGCAAAATTTTTTAAAACTTAAAATATATAACGATTAGGCTTAAAGCCCAATAAGCTATTTATAAGCTTTTCGTATAAGCTGATTATATAAGCCCTCTTGATATATTTTTACAACCATAAAATGAGCCCGTAACCAGGCACATTAGCCCTTGAAACCCAATGGATCGAAAACCCTTAATGGGCCATGTCTTTGACTCGTTAAAGGCCCATAAGCTTAAAAATAAGCTCTCGACAAAATAAGCTGTTTATATAAGTTACATAAGCGGTTTTAAACTTATTTATGAAATAAAAATAGTAAACTTTGATTTCTATAAAGTTTGGACTTGTTTTGCAAAAGTTTGCTAACCGAGGGACCAAAACTGTCAAGTTTGTAAACTTGGGGTACAAACTGTCATTTTGATATCTTGTGATGAAAACTGTAAATTTAAGAACTTTTGGGTATAAAATGTAAATATTAAATGTTATAGACTTAAAATGTAATAAAACTTAACCGAGGACTAACAGTGCAAATATTATGCCGTTAGGGTATAAAGTGTAACTTTGTAAAACCCAAAGGTTATTTTTGAAATAACAGATTTTATACTTGTAATAATATTTTACGAACTCAAAACCCGAAACAAATGTGTTTTAGTCCCGTAAGTCGACATATAACGTCACATTTTCTAATAATTATATATATATTCATATAACTTATATATATATATATATATATATATATATATATATATATATATATACACACATAACCACTTAACGAAACATTAAACGTATAACATAACTTATCATCAACCAGCTTTAATTTATCAACGACGATCTCTTTAGTCAACCTTATATACTCCGACAAATGAGCACATACCCAAGAGTTATATATATATATATATATATATATATATATATATATATATATATATATATATATATATATATATATATATATATATATATATATATATATATATATAACTTTACTTCTTAACTTCAAGCATTTAAACACGCATGTTTTAATGTTACAAATTAATTATCAATCGATAAAACCTTGAACGTTATGATTCACGATAAACCAAACTTGGACTATCAAACCACTAAAACTTGCCATATATTATTTAGGTCGTGTGTTGAAGCCGTTTCCTTTCGTCGTTTGAGTTACGATACCACCACCACTACTGTACTACTAAGGTGAGTTCATAGCCCACTCTTAAACTTTTAAACCCTTTTGTGGGGAGATACATGCTACAAACATGAACACAAACTTTTTGTATGCTATGTCTGATGTTATTATTGCTTAAGTAGCTATTGCCAGAAGTCCCTCTATCATGAACCTTAATCACTTGCGAGTGAACGTAAATAGTTGTGAATAGATCTATTTGGGACTGACAATCCCCGTTTGGGTCTGCTAGGATGAGCCACCCAAACGCACTTTATTTAAACATACTCATAGGTTATTGGCAAATACCTATCCCGAGGGCCTATATATTTTACATCATTTTTGATGCCTGTTAAACGTTGCGTGTCATGAGCTTAATGCAATAACAACTTGATTTTAACTTGTTTAATTGTAATTCGATGCAATTAACACTTATACTTTGTGTTCAACTATTAAACTTAAACCTATGAATATCACTCAACTTTTGTTGACTTTTAGCATGTATTCTCAGGTAACTAAAAGCTGGAACTCAAGGCACGGAGTGGGCACTAAACCCGGCACGGGTGCTAAATAAATGTTTTATCATTCAAGTTTAAATAAACATGTTAAACTATGAAACTTCTTTGTATTTCAAATGCTTGTATTTTGAATGATAAACTTAAAATGTCTCTTTTAAGTCGTTTTTTATGGTTATGACTACGATCCACTACGTAATACCCCATTAAGTCTTCCGCTGTTGATATCCGAATTTAGGGGGTGTTACAGGGTGAACCGCAGAATAACTTTGAGATTGGTATGTATGTGGTGACGATGAATCGCGAAACAAAGGTGGTGATGATGAATTATGCATTTCTAGATGACACAAATTTTATTGTTGGTGTTGGTAGATTTGTTGGTTAAACGGAGGTACGAACGGATTGTTTGGGTAAATAGGTTGTTGTTGTTCTTGTGGTTCGTATACAGAATTTGCATGTTGAAAATTAACGGTTGGTGAGTGACCCAAACGAAAATCGAAATTGGTGTTGGAACATTTTGCGGCGACTTGTTTTTGGTGTTTTGATTTTGGAAGTTTTTTGAGACATTATTTTTAAATGAGAAGTGTAGAGTGTATAAAGAAAGAATTTGTTTGAACTAAAAATGAAAGAGTATTTGGGATATTTATAAGGATAAAATTATATAATTTTAAAAGTTTTTTTTTTTTCTTTTTTCTTAATGCCAAACGGACACTTTTTTAACCATTGGCTATCGAAGACACTTCCCATAACTCGGTCTTGGCAACGACCGAGTTCTCCATTTTCAACACCTACGGCGCGTTTTAACGTGGTGTCCCTAATAGCATCGGCGCGTCTTAATAGCCTTGAAAATGCGTGCTCGAGTGCTTATTACCCCCCGGTCTTTTCATATAATCTGGGATGGAACCAGAACCAAATATGATCGGGTGCACAAAATTTTTTAAGACGTAATATAGAAACACGTTTCAATGAATCGGATGCATTTTAGATGCATTTAAGAAAAATTGATGTATTTTAAAAAAAAATAAAACTATATCGAGAAGATCCATAGGAATCTCGGGCACTTGCGAGAACCCCTGGTTCCGTCCCTACATATAACTTTTTGTGCTTTCACAACTAAAGTTTTTGTGAAAGTCAAAAGTCGCGTACAACAAATAACTTTTTGCGGTTTTTCAGCAAGTAGTAAGATTAATCATCTGTAAAATTAAGGCATATAAACTAAACAAATATATCCAGATATATTAATGTATTTAATGCATAGGCGGATTATTTTCTCTTATGAAAAATAAAACTACAAGATAGTTACGGTGCAGTCAAACATAACCAAGATAACTATACATGTATACTTAACTAGCTCTTTATGCTAAGCCATATCAAAAAATGAGGTTTGATATAGAAAGTTTTTACAGTTTACTTTACATTTACACAACTTAAAAAACTGTGTCAAAAACTTATGTCATGTTGTATCAATAAAAATATCCCAAGATGAGTATAACTTATAGTAATACTTATTGTTTTTTTCCTTCCAAAAAAAAAATACTTATTGTTTTTTTGGCAAACACATCATTGTCGATGTTAGATTGCAAACTAAATATAGGCAAACAAAGAAGCAATCGCAATTGTCAGGCTTCAGCTTTCATTTAACTTATATATTTATTTAGTGTACTCAAAGTGGGTTGAAAACATTTTAATGAATAACATGCTGTTTTTAACTATTTATAGGTATTTGTTCTTTAAAATTTTTCATACAATGCAACATCAATTATGTGACTAGTAGAAGACCATAAATAAACATGGGTTCAATGTCATAAGAATATAAAAAGGTCTAAGCTTTAAGACTTTTACATGATACGTGGACATGAACAGAAAATATGTTATTACTGAAATAAAACATAAACATTTTCATATATTTTAAAACTACTAAAGCCACAAAAGTTATACACCCTTAGACAAAAATATTTATTTGATACTATTTTGATTTTTACAAAAGCCACAAAAAGTAGTTCTACCATTATCACTTATTAAGCAATTCATTCAATCTAATAAATAAAACTTTGATCAAAAGTTAACATTATAAATCTAAACAACATTAACTCTATTTTTAATAGTAAATAATTATTTTGTGACGTTTTAAAATATTAACTTGAATAATAATATTGAAACGGAGAAATTATTAACAATTACTTTGAACTTTATGTAGAGATGAGAGTTAGACTCGAATCCCGGTATCGAACCAGAATCATACCCAAACAGTATCGAATCCGATACACGGTACGAGACAGTTACCATGAATCAAGCCCAAAAATATTCAGGACCACTAATACGGTACCGGTACCGGTACCAAAGCGGGATAATACCAAAAAATTCCCGAAATTTCAGTAGTCGCGTTTTTTAATTAAACAACTTATCCAAATACCTATTGGACCTGTTCCATGCCAAAAAAATAGTCATATGTAAAACATAAAGAAAGAAATCAAATGTCCCAAAAACTTAATGCGACAACTATAGATATTTCATAAACTCCAACAATTAAACCCTAACCTATTATTAAGAATATGAGATTGCCAAGCAAAACGCTAAAGAAAATGGGATTGCAATTACATAAGATTTTTTATTTTATTTATTTATTTATTTATTATTATTATTATTATTATTATTATTATTATTATTATTATTTTTTTGAAAATGGTTTAGTTTGTTTATTTTGAACGATTTTATATGATTTTGGTGGAATTTTATAAGTTTTGGAACGTTTATAAGTTACGACTATCTTGGTATGTGTTTATTTAATTGTTGATTGCGTTTTTTTTTGACAAGACGTGGTTTGAAATCACTCGAAAATGCACGTTTTGTCCTATTTTTTGCTGATGTCACATAAAGTAACTAGCATGAAATATGTTTTTTTTAAACCAAAAACGAGAAGAACCGGATAGGTACCCATTTTTCGGTACCAGACTCGGTACCGATACCTCCTTCATGCTCGGAAAAAAATGGTGCACCAATTTGGTACGGGTTCGGTACTAATCTAGTACGCTGCTCATCCCTACCTTTATGCTAGTAAAAATTACATTTTTGTTTATAATTTTGATTTAAAAAAAAAAAGGGTATCATTTTAAGTTGGTTTAAACATGATATGTCATGTGTTGAGGTAAAGACTCGGACTAGGTTCGTTGAGGCTTTTCCCTTTGAACCGAGTAAGATCCTGCAAACAAAGATGAACCCGTTAGCCTCGTCCTGGGTTTTATCCCAAGACCAAGCTCCGGTGCAAGGATGAGTGTTTATCCGGTTTGGAGTAAATGTAGAGTATGTAGGTGAGTAATAAATATGAGTGAAAGTAGTTGGTTTGAGTATTGAATGCGCTGGGGTATTTATAGTGTCCCATCCACTTGTTACCTGCTGTGCCTGGGGGCATGGATCTGGTACATGAACAGTTGCTGTACCTGGGGGTGTGGATCCGGTACGTGAACAGTTGCTGTACCTGGGGAAATGGATCCGGTACGTGAACAGTTGCTGTGCGCGGTGCACTGTTCATGTACTTACCGTACCATTCCATTAAATGCGGGGATGGTGGCCTTGTACGTTTCTTGGTCTTTCCCGAGATTCCTTTTGTCCTTGTTTATTACTTATTATTTTGTTATTGCGTTCCGGGCCGGACGACTTGAATGGGATCCGTCCGGTTTGATCCGTCCGGACTGGGTCGTCTGGACACCTACACGAACATGTCCTCCCCCCAAGTATTGTATCTTTGGTTTCCGAATCAAAGGTACAATATAAAATAAAGATAACAGGGAATTGGCTACTGTATGAGGCGGACAAACTTAATTAATGCGAGGAGCTATGATGAAAATGCCATGAGTCATGCCTTGGTTGTTGTGCGGCCCGACACGTGTTACGGCGTATTCCTTTCAACGGTTAAGATGCGTGGATTAGCATGATTTGACGTTTCGTCTTATTATCCTTCTGCCTATAAATAGGGGTGGTGAATCCCTCATTTTTTACCACTTCTATATTTTTCACCGTTTTTCTCCGAGCTCTCTGCGAACTTCCCTTCCGTCTTTCAGGTGCGTCCATCTTCCTTCTTAGTTTTAGATTTTCTTTCGTCCTATCCGGCCTTTCAAGACATGTCGGGTGATCATCTTTCACCGGACAACCAAGAAGGTACTAGCGGTACTACTTACTTTCCGAAGTTTGATATGCACATCCATACATCTGTTATGAATGAAGCCCAAGTGAGTTGGGCTGCTAAGGTTTACGGTATTCCACTCGACCTGCACCCACGGTTGCCTCCGGCCGAGATGACGATGCTCCAGGTTCCGAACGATACTCTGGGTTTATATCTCCATTTTTTCAAACAGGGGGGTTTTAGGATTCCGGTTTCTACGTTTCTATTGGGGGTGTTGAATCACTTTAGAGTTCACATTGCTCAGTTGGTGCCGATTGGGTTGAACCGGACCACCATGTTCGAGATGTATTGCCGGTCGCTGGGTATAGACCCGACCGTTATTTTGTTCAGGGTTTTTTACAAACTTTGCAAACAAGGCCACTGGTTCTCCTTCCAGGCTCGGACGGGCAAGAATTACAAACCCTGTTTTAAAGAGATTCAGTCCAGCCTTAAAAATTGGAAAAATCAATTCTTTTTGGTTGATCGGAGGGCAATTCCTATTGCTATGCCATGGCGTGACGTAGATTCTAATATCAGTGATCCTCCACCTACCGCCGGGTCTTATAATGCAGGTGCTGTCGCTAGGCTTCGTGAGGTGGTCATTCCACTTCATAAGCCTGAGCCCAGTATTTTGTATGCCGCTGGCCTTAGCACCGTGTGGAAACACGCCGGACGTCATCCTGTCTTGAAGGGTCCGGAGGGAAATGGTAATATGACCCTAATCGTACTTTGCCTCTTTTATATTTCTAACTCTTCTTATCTTATACTTTTGTGCATTGCTTTTCCCCCTTTTCATTGTAGTTATCACTATGTCGGAGCTTCTTCGTTTTCCTTCCTTTGTCGGCTGCAAGGTCATTGCCGGGCAACCTCTTGCTGAAGGGGAAAACCATGTTACCTATACCTCCCCTCCGGCCCCCACCAATGAAGCTATCCCCCCTAAGACCAAACACATGGAGGCGGTGGAAGCACCCGATCCGGACGTGGTTGTCGCCCGATCGCGGAAAGAGGCTCAGGCGCACGCCAAGGGAGCAGAGGGTGAGGGTGTCTCTAAAAAGAGACGTGTTGCTGCTGGGGGGTCCCGTGCTTCCAAGAAGAGAAGGAATACCGAGGAGCTTGTTGATCATGACTTGAGTTCAACTCATGTTTCTTCTCCCAGCCCTTTGAATCAATCTTCTCCGGTCAACCCTGCTTTTCAGTCCGGGCCTTCTCATCCTGATGGTCAAGAAAATGAAGAGGTGGGTGATCCACATCATAGTGAGGAATCTGAATCTCCACGGGCCAGCCAAAGGTCTCTTTCTTTGGAGCGTGAACCAAACCGTTCGGCCACCCCTTCCGGTTAGTCTTATGCTTCTCTCCCTCTTTTTATTTTTTATTAAGCCCGTAGTGTTGATTTAAAAAAAAAATTATTTTTCTTGCAGTTCATGCTTCCGGTGTACTGACGCAGTTTGTTGATTTGACTGCCGACCGTCTTGGAGCGGATGAGGGTGAGTGATTTTGTATACCTTTCATCTTTACCCTTACCTTTAGTTTTCCGCTTACGCACCCATTTTTTTTTTTTTTTATTTTTTTTTTATTTTTTTTAGGCACTTCCGGTGGTCGCCATGGGGATAATGTTTTTACTCCCCAGTGGGGGCTTACCGACAGCTCTCGAATGAACAATGCTGCGAACTGCAGGGATATGCTCAAGAACTTGTTCACCCCGGCTGACCAAGAATTCTATTTTTACGGAATGTCTGATGAGCTAGCTGTCAAGCGGTCCTATCGGTCGCTGGGGATGTGTATGCTAGAACAAGCCAACGTTCTGATGCGGTTTGAGTCGTTGTCTGAGCAGTATGCTGATCTTTCTCACAAGCATCAATCTTGCAAGGATGTTGAGCTCCGGTTCAAAGAATGTAGGCAAGAGCTTCTGGGAGTTAGAGCCGAGAGAAATTCTGCGGTTGACCGGGTCGATGAGCTTGAGCAGGAAAGGTTGAACCTGGTTAGAGTTGGGGTCGAGCAGGCCGTAAAGATTAGGGACTTGGAGGCCAAACTTGCTGGGTCAGAGAGTGCGTGTACGAAGTTGGCCAAGGAGAGAGAAGATTTGGCTGTGGCGTGTGGGCAGGGAGAGATTTCTAGGCAGCATTTGGTCCGTGAATATTTTCCTACTTTCGTTCGGCGTCTACTTCAGAGTGAAGAATACAAAAGGAGTTTGGCTGGTCCGTTTAATACGGCTATTGCTGCTGGCTGGCTACAGGGGGTTCAAGAGGGCCGTTCTCCCTAGGCCATCCAAGCTATTCTTGATGCCTCAACTGGATTTGATCTGGAGGCCGGGGCGAAACTTTACCCGGACTATGACGCTTTGTTTGACAAGCGGTACTCCTATGTTGACAAAATCTCTCGTGCCCACAACCAGAGTCTGGCTAATCTACAGAATCTGCTTCCGGATGAAACCCCTCCAACTCCCGGCCAAGGTGGTTCAGGCTCTGCGCAGCCTTAGAGTTGTAATAACTTAGTTTTTTGAACAGTTAGAACGTTTTGTTAAGATGAATGGTGCTGTTTTGTAACTGTTTGTTGCGCCCTTTGCCCGAGCGGCAATTTTACCTTGTATGTATATTTGGATCGTTCAAGTTTATGTCATGTTACGCTTTCTTACCTTTATCTATTTTTTGGTTTATTTACCTGCTTAATATGGTTGTTCAAGGTTGTTTGTGCGTATTTTGTATTTCGTACTCATGCGGTGAATAGCACCTTTCGAATGGTATAACCGTTCGGTGAACAGCACCTGGGTTCTTCCCTTGTGAATAGCACAATTGGGGTATGATAACCGTTCGGTGAACAGCACCTGGGTTCTTTCCTTGTGAATAGCACAATTGGGGTATGATAACCGTTCGGTGAACAGCACCTGGGTTCTTCCCTTGTGAATAGCACGATTGGGGTATGATAACCGTTCGGTGAACAGCACCTGGGTTCTTCCCTTGTGAATAGCACAATTGGGGTATGATAACCGTTCGGTGAACAGCACCTGGGTTAGTAATAATAGACATTGACTACACATCGACGGAGGTAGCTAGCCGTCCGCCGGAGTCATTATTAACTTATGTCTTACATGTTTTTGCGGGAAAATTGTTGTCATTCCAACCGGAATGTAGCGTTCATTTCATTTCACATATATATTAAATACTTAAGATTACATTCGTTTACATATAGCATCGCCTTAAATTCATCGCGTTCCATGTGCGTGGAACTTCCCTTTCATCTAGTGTCATAAGCTTGTACGAGCCGTTCTGGAAGGCTTCAATCACTTGGTATGGTCCTTCCCACGTAGGTCCTAGCTTTCCCAAGTTTTCTACTCTGCTGGCTTCGTTTTTTCGATACATAAATTCCCCGACCTTGAATGATGCCGGTCGGACTCTTTTGTTGCAGTATTGTTCCACTTTGGATTTGTACTTCGCTTCTTTGATGGCTGCCGCTTCGCGCCTCTCTTGTAGTATGTCCAGGTTTAGACACATTTCGTCTTCGTTCATCCCTTCCTGAACCATCATGGTTCTGTGAGTTGGCATTCCGATTTCTGCAGGGATTACCGCCTCGCTTCCATATGTTAGGCTGAATGGCGTCTCACCGTTGCTTGTTTTCAAAGATGTTCGGTGAGCCCATAGGACATTGGGTAATTCGTCTACCCATCCGGCCCTTTCTCTTCCCAAACGTGTCTTGATGCCCTTCATGAGACTCTTGTTTTCTCCTTCCACGAGCCCATTTGCTTGTGCATGGGCTACCGCTGTATTTATCTGTGTTATCTTTAGTTTCTGGAACCAAGTCTTGAACGGATCCTTGACAAAGTTTGTTCCGTTGTCTGTCACGATGATGGATGGAAGACCATATCGGCATACTATATTGTCCCACACAAATTTGATAACCTCCTTGCCGGTGGTTCTGGCTAAAGGTTTCGCCTCAATCCATTTGGTAAAGTAGTCGATTACCACTATGACATATTGGACCTTTCCCGGAGCCGCCGGGAGTGGACCGAGGACATCCATTCCCCATTGGTAGAACGGCCAAGGTGCCATAATAGATGTCATCATGTTCTTAGGGAGTTTTGGCACCGGTGAGTGTATCTGGCAGGAGTCACATTTCCTTATTTCATCCCTTGCGTCCCGGTGCATAGTGGGCCAGTAATATCCTTGCCGGATTGCCTTTGCTACTACCGACCGAGGCCCGGAATGCATTCCGCATGCTCCCATGTGTAACTCCCGGATGACATAGTTTGCCTGCAAGGGTCCTACGCACCTTAGCATAGGCATGAGATAGGATTTTTTGAAAAGGACGTCGCCCTCCATGACGTATTGACTTATTTTCATCCGGAGGGCCCTAGCTTCGTTCTTGTCGTCCGGCCATTTCCCTTCTTGGAGACACCTTACGATCGGTGTCATCCATTTATCTTCTTCATCTTCCACTATTGTGTTGACCTCTGTTGTTTCTATAGATGGTTTGCCCAGAATTTCAACAAGGATTTCTTTTGTGAGGTGGTTGAAAGCGACGGATGCTAGTTTGCTCAGTATGTCTGCTTTCTGGTTTTGGTTCCGAGGTATGTTTGCTATTCGGAATTTCTGGAAGTAGGTTATGTTGCGTTTTGCTTCGGCTAAGTATTTTGTCATGTTATCCGTGTAAGCTACAAATTCACCGTTGATTTGCCGTGCTACCAACTGAGAATCGACCTTTACGGAGAGAGCGGATACTTTCATTTCTTTCGCTATTCTTAATCCGGCGAGCAACGCCTCGTATTCCGCTTGGTTGTTTGTGCTGGAGAAATCCAACCTAAGGGCATAGGTGTACTCCGTCCCTGTCGGGTTTATTAGGACTAGGCCTGCTCCCGATCCGCTCTTTCCCGATGCACCGTCAGTATACAAAGTCCATTCGTCTTCTTCGTCAGGATTTCTTAGTTTGCTCGTTACTTGCTCCTCCATCCTTCCGTTGCTGTCTACCGGAACTTCATTTATGAAATCCGCCAACACTTGCCCTTTGATTGCACCTCTGGGTTCATATGTTATGTCATACGTCCCCAATTCAACAGAATACTTGGCCAGTTTCCCTGAAGCCTCCGCTTTGTTTAGGATTTGTTTGATCGGTTGGTCGGTGATGACCTTAATTGGGTGTGCCTCAAAATACCTCCTGAGTCTTCTTGATGCGTGGAGCAAGGATAGGGCTAGTCTTTCAAGTGGAGCGTAGTTGCACTCGGCTTCATGTAGTGTTCGGCTAACATAATGGACTGGAAGCTGTTTTCCGTTTCGTTCGACCAATAAAACGGCACTGACTGCCTCTTTTGCTGCCGCTAGGTAGACACACAGTTGTTCCTTCGGTTTAGGGGCGGCCAGGTATGGAAGGTTAACGATGACCCTCTTGAGTTCTTGGAAAGCCTTCTCCGCATCGTCCGTCCAACGGAACTCGTCCTTGTTCACTTTTGTGATATTCTTTAAAGTTTCGAAGAATAGTAGAGCCCTCTCGGCTGATTTGGCGAGAAACCTGTTTAAAGTAGCCAATTTTCCCGAAAGGCTTTGCATTTCTCGCAGCGTCTTAGGAGATTGCATATCCGTGATGGCTTTCGTCTTTTCCGGATTTGCTCGTATGCCCTCGGATGTCACCATGTATCCCAAGAATTTTCCTTCCTGGACACCGAACGAGCACTTCTTCGGATTGAGTTTCATGTTTATCCTCCTGAGGTTGTCGAACGTTTCCGCTATGTCAGCTAGCAGGGTTTTCTCCGTTGCACTTTTGATCACCATATCATCAACGTAAGCCTCTAGGTTTCGGCCGATTTGAGACTGGAAAGCCGTGTCTACCAGGTACTGATACGTGGCTCCTGCATTTTTTAAACCGAACGGCATCTTGGTGTAACAGAATGTTCCTTGGTCTGTGTAGAATGCTGTTTTTTCTTCGTCTTCGGCGGCCATTTGCACTTGGTGGTATCCCTTGTAGGCGTCCAGGAAGCACTTGTATTTGGAGCCTATGATTGATTCTACCTTTAAATCTATCTCCGGGAGGGGATAGTAATCCTTTGGGCATGCTGAGTTAACGTTCTTGAAGTCGATACACATCCTCCAGCTCCCGTCTCCTTTTTTTACTAGGACTGGGTTGGAGATCCATGTTGGGTATTTCACCGGCCTTACTATCCCTGCCTTTAACCATTCGTTTACTTCTTTCGTAACCGCTTGGCTTTTTTCTGCTGAGAGGGGTCTCTTCTTTTGACTCACGGGAGTGATCGATGGATTGGCGTTCAGGGTGTGTTGCATGATTCGCCTGGGGACGCCTGTCATATCAGCTGGTTCCCATGCAAAGATATCCATGTTCCTCTTAAGCATATTCTTTAGGCTTTCCGAACCGGCGGACGACAAATTTCGTCCTATGGATACCAATTGGTCAGGATAAGCAGGATTCACCATGACTTCCTCGGTTGATTCGACCTCCTTCTGTTCTACCGGTTCGGGTTCTTCTTCCGTTATTCTTTTTTTGTTTATTTCTCGGCACTCGAATACCGATGCTGCTTGAGTGACTAACGTTGCTATTCCTTTGGGAGTCGGGAATTTCATCATTGAATGTATAGTGGAAGGGATGGCTCGTAACTTTTTTAATCATGATCGTCCTATTATAATGTTGAAAGGTGAGGGTGCGCTTGCCACGATGAACTTCATTGTAGTGCGGCTGCAAAAACCACCGCTACCGAAGCATACGTCCAATTCTATTTTTCCAAAGGGTTTTACCTGTTCCCCGGAGAAACCTGCTAGAGTCGTTGCTGTTTCAACTATCCTTGCCCTGATGGCTGGATGTAGGTTATCGAAGCAGTGCTTAAACTTGATTTCACACGAGGCTCCTTCGTCTATGTGGACTCTCTTCACTAGGTACCCAGCGATTTCCGCTTCTACTACGATGGCTTCTTCGGCCAGGTCGTCCGTTGGTATTGGGGGGAAAGTTATAGGCACGTTCATCCAGCTTTCTGTGGTGGTCATCGTCTTTCTTTTTCGGCCCTCCCCTTGGCAACTAACCATATTAATGATCTTTCTTCCCTGCTGGCCGTCCTTTTTCTGATGAGCCTTGCCTCTCTGCCTTACATCTTTGACCAGGTGACTTAGCTTACCGGACTCTAAAGCGAGTTCCAATTTCTTTTTCAGCTGAAAGCAATCGTTAGTGTAATGCCCCTTTTCTCCGTGGTAATCACAGTACCTGTCAAGGTTCTCCTTCCTAGGAGTGCCGGGCAAAGGGGGCGGCTGTGGTAGCCGGAGGTGATGCTCAGTAGCCAAGATTTCCCTGGGGGTGCGTTTTAATGATTCTAACGTCAGCCTGTTCTTATCATCCCTGAACCCGTAACGAGGGTTTCGGACGAGTTCCTGCCTTGGGGGCGCATATGGGGAAGGGCGATCCTTAGGCCGAAAAAGGGGCCCGGTCCCCCATCCCCGTCTATCTTCAAAGCTTTTGTGAGGCCGCTCGTTTCTTGCCATTTGCGATCCTCCCACATCCTTCTGGGTGTATTCCCCTTTTGGTAACTCGGTGTTTCGGAAGGCCTCTTCCGACCGGATGTAATCTTCGACCCTTGCTAGCATCTCGTCAACCGTTTTCGGGATTGTGTCCGAGAATTTCTTTGCCAGTTCCGGACAGTGGTGGCCGTTCAAGAAAGAGGAAACCTGCATTATTTCTGGAGCGTCCGGGAAGTAGTTCGCCTCACTTACCCATCGTTCTTTGAAATCCGGCAGACTTTCATTGGCTCCTCTGTGGATCTTGTTAATTTCTGTGAGGTCCTTGACACACACCCTCAGTATACCGAATCTGATCAGGAACTTCCTTTGGAGGTAATCCCAACTATCAATGCTCCCGGTTGGTAATTTATCGAACCATCCCCTAGCCTTCCCATCTAATGTTTGTTGGAACATTCGACACCACACGGGCATCGGCCATTCTTCGTGGTTCCCCGCTCCAGTGAACCGGTTGATGTGGTCGTCCGGATCAGTCGTCCCATCATATAATTTGAGATTCGTTGGTATCTTGTGCTTCGGAGCGGAGAACTCGATGATCCTTCTGGTGAACGGACACTTTATCATTTCTTTGTGAGGTTTGTTCAGGTCGTCGACCGCCGCCGCTTTATCCTTGCGGCCTGTCTTTCTTACGGGGCTTCCCTCTTCTTCATCCGTCCGGTCGTCCTCAAAGTCTAGAAGCAGTGGCTTGATCAGGTCGCGGTTTGCTGATTGCTTCATCAGTTCCTTAAGAGCTGACACATGGCCTTCTATGAGGGCTTGTGGATCCGGGGGTGTAGGTTCCCCGGACGGACCCTCTCCTTCCGAGCGATTTGGAAGAGGGGTGAAAAGGTAAGGACCGCTCATTCTACGCTTTGTGGTAGATTGAATTTGGGTCCCACGGATGGCGCCAATTTGTTGAGGTAATGACTCGGACTAGGTTCATTGAGGCTTTTCCCTTTGAACCGAGTAAGATCCTGCAAACAAAGATGAACCCGTTAGCCTCGTCCTGGGTTTTATCCCAAGACCAAGCTCCGGTGCAAGGATGAGTGTTTATCCGGTTTGGAGTAAATGTAGAGTATGTAGGTGAGTAATAAATATGAGTGAAAGTAGTTGGTTTGAGTATTGAATGCGCTGGGGTATTTATAGTGTCCCATCCACTTGTTACCTGCTGTGCCTGGGGGCATGGATCTGGTACATGAACAGTTGCTGTTCCTGGGGGTGCGGATCCGGTACGTGAACAGTTGCTGTACCTGGGGAAATGGATCCGGTACGTGAACAGTTGCTGTGCGTGGTGCACTGTTCATGTACTTACCGTACCATTCCATTAAATGCGAGGATGGTGGCCTTGTACGTTTCTTGGTCTTTCCCGAGGTTCCTTTTGTCCTTGTTTATTACTTACTATTTTGTTATTGCGTTCCGGGCCGGACGACTTGAATGGGATCCGTCCGGACTGGGTCGTCCGGACACCTACACGAAGATCATGCTATGTGTATTGTGAGAAGTTAAAGATAAATAGCATCAACTCTTGCTTTTGATTTATCAATTTAACTTATATATCATATTGAAACAATCTTTACATGATGTTTATAAATAAATAAATAAATAAAAAGGTATGCCAAACTTGAAGTGTGTAGTCACCGCTCTACATAAAAAGCTTGTCCATTAACCTTTTATCTTTTATTCATTCTACCAAAAACACCGGCCTATATTAACCACCATCATACCCATTATCCCATCTTTCTCATTCTCTCTCAAAAACCCTCAATACCCTCCATTGATGTTTCTAGAGAGAGAACCAACAAAAAACACATATTTTGATCATTTTTACACATAAAGACCAAAAATGATGAAACTAACAAAACCAATATCAAGTCCAGGAAGAACAACAAATCCACCACCATTAATGAAGTTCCTAAGAAACAAAAGCTCTAGTACTAGAAGAAGATCATCAACACGTGCAAGTCCTATGTTCTTTAGAAAAAAACACACTCAAATCTCCCACATACAACAAGAACCATCTTCACCTAAAGTCACATGCATTGGTCAAATCAAACACTCCAACAAAAAAAACCAAACCCCTAACAGACACCCTAACCGTATTTGCCAATGTCTTCGAACCCTCAAACCAACTTTTTTATGCAATGTTTTAACCAAATGGGTATCTTTTTTTCGATGTGGGTATTGTGAAAAGTCACGGGAGAATAATAGTTCTCCTAAAAAAGTTGGTTTAAATGAGACGGGGACTTTTTCTAAAGACCGCGACTCAAGCAATGTTGAGTTGTTTTCTGCCAACTATACAGATGTTAATAAAAATGAGGGTGGGGTAACAAAGTCACCGCCTAAAAATGCGTTTTTGTTAACTAGATGTAGATCTGCACCGTATAGATCGACTTCATTAGCAAGTAGATTATGTGAATCAAGTGTTGAGGAAGAAATAAAAAATTTGAAGATTCAAAAAGATGATGAAGATGATGATGTTAATGAAGGTGTTATTAGCGGGGATGAAGAGTCAATGGTGATTAAAGGGACTGATGGAATTAAGGAAAGGGAAATGCCGTTATTTTTGACAAGGTGCAAGTCAGAATCAGGAAGGAAATGGGATAAATTTCTTGTGTAAAGTGTTGTCATTTTGACTTTTTTTTTACTAGTCAATTAATTGTGATTAATCTATGGATTTAGGAGCTTTTTGGGCAGTGGTGTTTTTAATTTTGTTGTTCGTTGGCAAAAGAGCGTTGAGCTATGATTGTGGCTATGTCACAACTATTACTCACAGCTTACTGCTCACTTACTGCTACTTTTACCAAACACACCTTTAGTTTGCTCTTTTTGTTTTAGTAATGTTTTTATGCGAGTTTTATTATACCCGCGTGTTGCGGTGGTGGATACCCGTATAATTGAATCTTTCAATGAGTATATATTTTTATGTTATAATATGTTATCAGTAAGAATATAAATTTATAGATAGTATTGCTAAAGAAGTTCATGATAATGAATAAATAAGAAGTTTTTTGCATTTGTAATTGTATTATGTGTAATATGATTTTGTAATATTGGTCGCAAATAACTCCAATGTCATATAAATCTTCAAATTGGCTGTGTAATAACTTTCAATATGTCATACATGTTATTTTAGTAACTAAATATCTTCAAATTGAAATAGTATGAATGGTTTGTGTGGATGCTGTTACACGTTTTTAATAATCATTATTGATAGTTATGATTTTTGATGAAACTTATGATTATTTGATAGCAAAAGTAACACATTTTTACATTAAGCAAGTATGTTATCTTAAAAAATGTAGTCATTCATTTTGGGAAGTTCTTAAAGACATTATAAATCATTAAGTTAATATTTTAAATATTGTTTGATTTTTAAACTTATTATTTTTATGTTTTATAACACATAAACTTTTTTTTTACAAACTATAATTTGACCCGTAAGTTTTACATCAAATATCAAATCAAAATCGATTTCGCAAATATAATTATTTGACAATAAATACCCTCATTTTGCGCGATTATTCATGTATATCAAAACTCATTTAGAAAACCACACTATATATCATCCTTTCAAATATTTACTACTAACATTAGCGTTCATACATAGACTTAACTGGTAAGGCATGTAACCGCTTTAAAAACAGAATAGACACCCCAAGCTAATAATAGTCTTCGCATTTGTTACCTCTCACACGTGATGAGTGACTTCATTACGGACAGTTTCTATTTTTTTTTTTTTTTTTTTTTTTTTTCTCCTAGGAAACGTTTTGCATACGTCAGTACTAATTTTCTTTACCATTTGGTTTATCTAATTGTCAAGTGGGACAGTAAATACATAGGAGAAGTTGACGTGAGATTCGAACACGTGGGACGAGTGGGATCAAGAAAATTGACTAAACTTGAAATAAATATACGAGTTAGTGGGAAATTAAAACCTAGAGTCGTCCGATAGAATCTTTGAGTTTATAGTATTTGTTTAATTAATTTTCCTTATTAAAAATTGAGTATTTTTGTGGAAAGAGACCACGATGCACATAATCTTCTCACTTTCTGACCGTGAAAGAACTGCCATGAGCCCAATACCAATGAGCCATCATCTACCGACTCACCAAGTCCACCATCGTTTTTGTAATATGATAAGTACATATACACCTGATATATTTGAATATTGAATGATTTCCGTCTCATAATAATTGACCACTTTGTGCAAATGATCTTAATGTGGTCACGCAAACTTTCTCGGAGATATTGTTTTATCTACTTTGAGTTTGTGTGACAACGTGCTTAAAAATTGTGAATTAGTTGGAAAAAAAACTCAAAAACGATGATTACCCAAATAAAAAGCGTTTCAAACAACTTCATACTTACACGTCAAGTTAATATTAATGTTTACAGAATATTGAGAAAACTATAAAGAAGAATCGGATGCAATAATCATTCACTGAAGTTGTTCTCAATGGCTAAAATTTTCATGATGCAATGATGGTATTATGTTTTTCTTAAAAAAAATACAGTGATATTTTGAATAATAACACTTGACTTTTTAATTTATTTCTGTATCGATCTCATCAAACTTAACACTAATGCTGGTGACTAAATAAAAACAACATGGAATAAAAAAAATTGTGTGGTGTAGACTTTGACCCACTCACGGTTCATAACTTTGACTTGCTTAAAAAATCTTGTTTTCAGGGTTAGATAACGGCCACATTTCGCCTCTTATTTGTTTAGGCAAGTTTGACAGCACATTCAGTTCAGAGTTGCACAAATTTATTTTGTTATTATGTGAAAAAAAAAAAAAATTAAAGTAAACATAATCAATATTATAATAGAAAGGGTAAAATAAGTCGAGTGATACTTTTTTTTCAATAGTAAAGAAAGAAAGTCCATACTTGTTATGTCGTGTTCAAAAACCCAACCCTCACTACTCATGTGATTTTTTGGTACTTCAAAGTACTAATTTGCATGTATGTGGATCGCCGATTAATTTTTGAATGTAATTATATTCTTATTAACAAAACATATGTTGTAACATTCAAATGTGTTAAGACTATATCATAGAAACCAAAATGCCTAGGTGTTAAGCGTTGTGCTTTGGTCCGTATGATAAACAGCTTAGCGGTATGTGAGCAATCAATCAAACAAGATTTTGTGAAATCTGGTTTCGGGTTGATACGTATACGAATACATGAGGTGTATTAGAAGTTTTTTCGCAAACAAATTTAGCTGGAAAATTTATAGCATTATGGGCTTATGAATTTATAACAGTGGGCCTTAGAAATCGTAAATGATATTGGTTGCAGACTTGCAACACCTGTGTCTTTATAGCAGTGGGCCTTAGAAATCGTAAATGATAATATATGCAGGTCTTTCATGGGCATACAACACCTTTGTCTTTATTTTATTATTGCATTAAATATTTTGGAACACAATGATGGTGCTAAGTTTTCACAATTTTTGGTTTTCAATTGGTGATTCATATACGGGGTATATCACATCCACGTCCTCAACGTGTATAAAGTTTTTCAAAAGATTTAATTTGGCGGAGAAACTTCAATTTTGCACAGCCGCAGGTGCTACTGACTTTCCTCAAGGACTAACATCAAGCAATGTCCAATTGGTTTTTACGAACGCGGGAAGCTGAGATTAAACCCATCACATAATTCTCCAAAAGTCCTCCATTTTTCGGCGTACAAAAATGTTTGCACTAAAGGAATAAGCGCTCCAAAGCTAGACACAAAATTGACGCATGTGTGTTTAAACTTAAGACCTTCACTAGAGAATTCAAAACCGAGATTTAATTTCTTCTTTTCAGACCTTTGATAAACTTAAATAGTTTATACTCTATAGTGAGCTACTAGATTCATAATATCCTGATTTCACCAATAGGATATCATATATGGAGTATAAAATTTCGTTAACAACATCGACAATACTAGATGTTGTTTCTAACATGAATGCTGTAAATGATAGCTCTTAAAATCAAAACATAATGTCAAGACCTATTTTGGAATGACAAATGTTATCTACCATGATGTAAGATAAGGTCATATAACTCATAAGACACAAGTTCTAAAATTCTTCAGTTTACTTCAAACCATCACAGAAAAAAAAAAAAAGGCAACCAATCTTCTAATGACTTCCAGTTATCAGTTTCACAACTGATATGAAAAATGTAAATCACATAACATAATAATTAAATAGACATGAGAAACATGATTTAAACTAAGAGCATGATTTCCACTTTAGAGTGCATGTCCTCCGTCACTAATTTGCTACACCAATAATTAAAGAGAGAATGGATAATTAGATCTCCTTTCGTTTTAATAATGCCTACATGCACGATAATATTTAAACATCTCTATCATTGCTGACTTCTTATAGAAAACAGATTTTTGGAGCATCAGATATGATATTCAATGTCTCTGGCGCAACTATTCACATTCACTCACTTGGTTCGGGAATCAGGATGGGTTCGGCATCCTACTTCCACCCTTTTCCACCGCCATCCGAGGTCCATGGTTGATGACTTGATGTTCCCAATTCACATATTTACTGCTTGTATAATTTTAACTAAAAATTTTATCATTTTTTTACGTTAGTTGACAAGTGTGCATGTTAAGAATACATTTATTTAGAGTAAAGTGCGAAAACTGTCCCTGAACTTTGCCAAAATTGCGAAAGATGTCATCGAAAAAAAATTGCGAAAAATGACCCTAAACTTTCAATTTTTTGTGAGTTATGTCATTTCCGCGTTACTGTAGTTGCAATTTTGGTTTTTGGACTAACGCTTGTTAGAAAATCTCGTTAAATGTCGTGTGAAATGACTATTTTACTCTCCTTTTCTTCAATAATCGCAATTCCACCCTTTTCCTTTCTTTCCCGCACCTATGCAAAATTACTTATTCCCCCTCCAAACCTTGAGGGACAAAATTCGCGATACAACTTTCTTATAAAACTGCTTCATTTGAGGCTAACACAAACATAAACACATCGTCCCTAACATCTAACACATACAAACATAAACCCTAATTGGTTGTTTAGCCTGCACAAACCCTAATCTTTTAACATGGATGGTGGTCAAACTAGAAGCGGTAATGGGGTTGTGGTAAAGAAAAACAGAGGGAGAGGGAGGCCTAGAAAATACGGTCCGCTACCCGCGGCTTCGGTTGCATCCCCTAACCCGAGTACACTCACGCCACAACAGAAGAGGGGAAGCCCTGTTGATAGTGAAACTATGCAACGGGTATTTGGTGTTGGTAAGTTTATGCTGTTTAGTTCTTTATTTGTTTAAAATTGGCATAGTTTGATTTTGGTAATTGTAGCATAGGTTGGAAGTATTAATGGGCTATTATTGACTGTGAGTGTTGCCAAAAAGTGGTTATTCGGTGTGTGTGTATATGCTTGTTCAGTGTTTGTTCGCTATGCACTGGTAATGCTTGTTTAGTTTTGGCTACAAGTAGTGTTGACTGAGTTTTAAATTTTTGTTTCATAGTACTTGCAATTAACTTTTGTTGGTAGTGCACTAGTAATCATATGTTGTTGGGAATTAAATAACTTCACACTTTGTACAACCAAGCCAAAGTTAGAACTGCTGCAGATTATAACTAACAGTACTAACTAGAGTAAAAGTTAGTACTGCCAGTATTAACTTAAAATTGCTGAAGACTGCTGATGAAGATTGGTACTGCTAATGTGATAAAGACGCGTGAAGAGATATGTATAGAAGATATTCAGTGTATATCTTATATAGTTAGAAAGATATGTATATTCTATACGTTTAGAAGATTTGTAGTTATCTTGTAAAGGACTCCTTGGTGTATAAAAGGAGGTCCTAGGTTAAGTTGTTAGATATACGTTTTGATATAAGCTTCAAGGTTGTAAACCCTAGTACTACACAGAGTACTCGTATTATTGATTAATAATATTGAAGCGTTTTGGTTATATTGTTTGTTCATTCAAGTTCATTGTTACATTGCATCGTTAATTTTCTTCTAAGTATTGAAGAATAGATTCCGCATACTCTTTGATATTCACAAAGTTTCAAACAAAGTTGTTTTGGATTTATCCAAGGTAACTTAACCTTACAAGCTCAAGGAATCGATCTGTGTTTGGGATCAACAAGTGGTATCAGAGCTTTTGGTTCTGAAACTTTGATCTAGAAGAAACTCACTAAAGAACTCTTTACTAATCAGGAAGAGATGGATCTTGAAACTACTCAAACCTCTACTACTACTAAATTGCCCATTCTCAAGCAGGGTGATTATGTGATGTGGAGGCTCAAATTGAACAATACTTTCAGATTCAAGACTATGCTCTATGCGATATCATAGAGAATGGTAATTCATTCAAACCTGTACCTAAAGCATCAACAGTGGAAGGTGTCACAACTGAAACAATACCAGGTCCTGTAACTATAGAAGAAAAGGCCCAAAAGAATAATGATGTGAAGGATAGAAGTATGCTGCTGATGGCACTTCCCAATGAACAACTGATGACCTTCAATCAATACAAGGATGTTAAGACCTTGTTTGCTGCTATAACAACAAGGTTTGGAGGCAATGAAGCAACTAAGAAGACACAGAAAACTCTTCTGAAGCAGATGTATGAGAACTTTAGTGCTCCAAGCACAAAGTCTCTTGATTCTATTTTCAATAGACTTCAGAAGATTGTAAGTCAACTGACTGTCTTAGGTGAAACTAAGACACAAGAAGATCTCAATTTGAAGTTTTTGAGAAGTCTGCCTGCTGAGTGGAATACTCATGTTGTGGTCTGGAGGAATAAGTCTGATCTATACACAATGAGTCTTGATGACCTTTATAACAATTTTAAGATTGTTGAACAAGAGGTTAAGAGAACTACAAGCTCAAGTTCAAGTTCTCAAAATATGGCCTTTGTGTCATCTCCCAGCCCTAGCAGTACTGGTGAAGTTTATACTGCTTGTGGAGTTAGTACTGCTAACACTCCAGTTAGTACTGCTAGCACTCAAGCTAGTACTGCTACCTTAAGTGATGCTACTGTATATGCATTTTTGCCAATCAAGCTAATGGGTCTCAGCTTGTACATGAAGACCTAGAACAAATCCATGAAGATGACTTAGAAGAGATGGATTTGAAGTGGCAGTTAGCACTGTTGAGCATGAGGGCAAGGAGGTTTTTCCAGAGGACTAGTAAGAAGATCACTATCAATGGTAGTGACACTGCTGGATATGACAAGTCAAAGGTTGAATGTTACAACTGTCATAAGTTGGGTCACTTTGCAAGGGAGTGCAGAGGGCCAAGGAACCAAGACAGCAGGAATATGAGTCAAGATAGGAGTCAAGAAAACAGAGGATCCAGGAACCAAGAGAGCACCAGAAAGATTGTGAACTTGGAAGAAACTTCTTCCAAAGCTATGGTGGCTATTGATGGGGTTGGTTTTGACTGGAGCTTTATGGCAGAAGAGGAAACCCCTACTAATATGGCTCTAATGGCTCTTTCAGATTCTGAGGTATACACTAACAAAACTTGTTCAAAAACCTGTTTAAAAAGCTTTGAAACTCTCAAAACTCAGTATGATGATTTAAGGATAGAGTTTAATCAATCTGAGTTCAATCTAGCTAATTATAAAAGAGGGTTAGCTTTTGTAGAAGAGCAACTAGTTTTTTATAAAAAGAATAAGACTGTCTTTACTGAAGATATTGTTGTATTAAAAAGAGATATCTCATACAAAGATTCTGAAATTAGTGTGCTTAAACATGAGTTAGAAAAGCTTAAGAAAGAAAAAGACAGTATTGAAGTTAATATAGAAAGATATGCAGGGTCATCTAAAAGTATAGACAGGATTGTACAGTGTCAGCTTATTGACAAATTCAAGACAGGTATAGGATATAAGGTTGTTCCACCTCCCCATACAGGGTTATTTCCAACCCCAAAGCTTGATTTGTCCCATCTAGAGGAGGTCAAAGAGTTTGAGACTGAAAGCTTAGGATCAAAGACTTGTAAGAGTGATAGTGAAGATAGTTTTAAAGAGGTTAGGGAATCTTTTGATACCCCCTTAGTTGAGAAATTGGTGTCAGAAGAGAAGTTAGAAAAGAAAACTGTTTATCCTGCTGTTGTTAAGATAGAATCTGTTGCACATAAACAACAAGAGAAACCAGCTAGGAAATCAGTTAAGTATGTTGAGATGTACATGTCACATAGTCCTAGGGGAAACCAAAGAAATTGGAATAATCAGAAGTCCCAACAGCTGGGAAGTGAATTTGTGATGTACAATAAAGCCTGTTTTGTTTGTGGTAGTTTTGACCATGTGCAAGCTAACTACAATTACCATCAAAGGGAAAGATGGTATATGGGAATACAAGGGTATTTTGGAATGCTAATACAAGGGTGAATTACAACTGTTTTGATAAAAAGGCTCACCCCAATGTTCGCAGAAACATGGCTCCAAGAGCAGTTTTGATGAAAACTGGCCTAAAACCACTTAATACTGCTAGGCCTGTTAATACTGCTTACCCTAAATCAACAGTTTTTAGTGCTAAACCAACATCATGTTTTTCTAAATCAGCACAACAAACTGTTAAAAGGCCCTTTTATAAGAAAACAACATTTACCAACAGAAGTTTTGAGAAAAAGGTTAATACTGTTAATAAAAGAATTCATACTGCTAGGCCAGTAGTTAATACTGCTAGGCCAAATTCAGCAGTTGTAAATGCTGTTAGGGTCAATCAGAGCAATGCTGTTAAGGCCTCAGCATGTTGGGTTTGGAGACCTACCAAACTTGATAGTGCATCAATTGTATTGAAGAAACATAATTATATTGATGCACGAGGCAGATCCAAGTCAGTAATGGCTTGGGTCCCCAAAGGAAACTAATTTCCTTATTTTTATGTGCAGGATCATCCACAACAAGAAAAAGAAGATCCAGGCTATTTTGACAGTGGATGCTCAAGGCACATGACTGGGAACATGTCCTATCTCACAGACTTCATTGAATTTGATGGTGGATATGTTGCCTTTGTGGGAGGAGCCAGAGGAGGAAGGATTACTGGTAAAGGTACTATCAGGACTAGTAAGCTTGATTTTGAAGATGTGTACTTTGTTCAAGAGTTAAAGTTTAACCTGTTTAGTACTATATGTATTATTAAGAATCCTGTTTTACACTCTAAAACAAAACACATTGAGATTAGACATCATTTTATAAGAGACTGCAATGATAAAAAAGTTAATTCAAGTTGTTAAATTCACACAGATAACAATTTTGCAGATTTACTTACAAAAGGACTTGATGCTGGAAGGTTTCAGTACTTGGTGGCAAGTATTGGAATGCTAAATCCATTAAGTTTTAATCTCTTTGTGTCTTTGTAAAGGATTAGTACTGTTATATGTTAATACTGCTAGTGCAAAATTAGTACTGCTATGTTAAAACTGTTAGTCAAAATTGATACTGTTATGAAGAAAATGCTCTGGATTGTGTTTTCTTGGTTTTAGACTAACATTTGCAGGATAAGCAAGTAGTATGATTGGAATTGGTGCTGTGTGAGAAGCAAAAGTGGTGGATTGTTTGTAAATGATGGATTCATGATAGCAAGGATTTGGGGATCACTTGACAAGGGTTCTACACCTGAGTTGGGAGGTTCTTTAAAATCTTTTTCTTGAAATCAACCTATGTTTATCAGGTGGTATTTTGAACATGAATTGATGGTCTTTAGTTAGTCAGATAGTTACTGAGCTAACTCACTCTTTACCATTCTATCATTTGATAGTGTGTTAGCCCAAGGACATCCGGTATATAGAACAGCGAGCAAACGTGAATCTAATACATTTGTGTTAGAGGTAACACCTGCCATGAGCTGGAAACCCTGTCAAGAAGGCTCTTTTAATGAGTCTATCTGATCACAGGCAGTATTTATATTGAAAACATTGGTTTTCACACAACCAGAGGTTAAATGCAACCGAAAATGATTATGTGTCTTCCTTTACACTTAATCCTTTCAAAAAGTTTAAGTGCAGTATTGTTTTTGAAGGAAAATTGAGTTAATACTGCCGAGAAAAAGTTTTTGTAAAAAGTTAATACTGGTGAAAAACTTGGATAGCAAATACAAGTTTTTGATATATCCAAGATTTATTCAACTGTTTTTTAACAAGCATACAAATATGCTTTTATCTCACAAAACTGTTTATAAAACTCCTACCCTTACTCAAAAGCTTTTTAGTAATATGAGGATGAGTTCTAAGGGTTATAATGGGATTGAAGTACCACTGTTTTCAGAAATGCTTATTCAGGATCAAAATATTCAGGGTGAAGGATCAACAATCCCAGTTGAGTCCCATCACACACCCATTAGTGCTCCATCTTCCTCACAACCTCAAATCACACAAACATATAGGATGAGAATCAGACAGGACTCTGTGGTTCCTCAGCCCAGAGCTCCTACTAATCCCAATGTAGCAGATGAGGCTGTCTCTTACAGAATGGTGCGGGCTGCAACTATTGTCTCTGGCTTAGAAGCTGGACAAGCCAGTGGTAACATTGATAAGACCCAACCCATGGCAACATCTAATGAGTCAAAGCTCTCATGAGCTTGTTTCAGGTGATGGAATCCCCAGCCAACGGGATACAATGGGGGGCTCAGCTGATCTACCTAGGGTTGAGACTGAGTCTTTTATGCCCCATGATTCATCTCTCCCAAGAGTTAACACACTTGGAAGTGATGAGGGCAGTCTGAAACTTAAAGAATTGATGGAACTATGTACAACATTGTCAGATAGAGTTACAAGCTTGGAGCTGGAGCTGAAAGGGACAAAGCAGCTATATGGTGCTGCCTATACAAAATTGATCAAAAAGGTGAAGAGATTAGAGAAAAAGATCAAGTCCAACAAAGCTAAGAGAAGAGCAAACATAGTGGAGTCTGACAGTGAAGAGGATGATACAGGTGATGATTTGGAGGATCCTTCCAAACAGGAGGGAAAATTGCTGATATTGATGAAGATCCAAACATCACACTGGTTGAAGAAGATGCAGATATTCAGGGGAGGTTTGATGCTGATATGGGTGATGCTGCTATGGATGAAACAAATTTGGATGTTGCTGAAGATGTTAGTACTGCTGGTGTATCTATTAGTACTGCTGATGCATCAGTTAGTACTGTCAGTGCTATTTATGTCAGAAGAAGTTCAGACAAAGGTAAAGGTATAATGCAAGAATCTGAGCAACCAAGGAAGGTCAAAGAGAGAGTTCAAGCTCAGATAAGTTTTGATGCAGAAATTGCTCAAAGGGTGCATGATGAAGAGCAAGCAAAATTGGAAGAAGAAGAAAGAATTGCAAGATTTCTGGTGGAACAAAAGCTCAAGAGTGAAGAAGAAGAGAGGTTAGCACAAGAACAAGCAGATGAACTTCTAGCTCAGAAGATTTATGAACATGACAGGGCAACTATCAATGAAGAAGATAGAGAGAGTGCACTACAAGAGTTATTGAACATGATCAAAAGGAGTCAGAGTGCAAAAAGAACTGAAGCAAGAAGGAATAGACCTCCAACTAGAGCAGAAAAGATGAAGCATATGTCTACCTATCTGAAGTATCAAGATAATTGGACTGCTAGTCAACTCACAGGTAAATCATATGAAGAAATTGAAGGTCTATACATCAAGGCTTATAAGAAAGTTCAAGATTTTGTTCCTATGGGAACAGAAGAAGAGGTCAGAAGAGTTAAAAGAGTTGGTTTATCTTTGGAATCGGGGTCTTCTAAAAAGCAAAAGATTAGTGAAGAATTATCCTCTGTTGAAGAACAAGAAGAAGAGTTGACTGAAGAAGATCTACAACAGATGATGATCATAGTCCCAGAAGAAGGAATGAATGTAGAAGCCATACAGACCAAATATCCTATCATAGATTGGGAGATTCAAGAAGATGGGCTGGTAAAGAGTTGGAAGATCATCAGGGTTGGTAATCATGTTGAAGTATACCAACACTTTGATGATATGCTCAAGGGATGTAACAGAGATGATTTGGTGAAGCTATGGGATTAGTTAAAGAAAAGTTCACATCAGCAGAACCAACAGATGATAAAGAAAGAATGCTCTAGGTAGAATTGAAAAGGATTTTTGAACCAGATGAAGGTGATAAATTATGGAAGTTTCAAGCCAATAATTTAGGATTTCAATGGAGATTATATGATACATGTGGAGTTCACCATGTCTCTACAAAAACTGAAACTGACATATACATGCTGGTGGAGAAAGAATACCCATTGTCAAGGGGTACTCTCACTGTGATGTTATTTGCAAAACTTACAGTGGATGAGCAGACTGAGATGGCAAAGGAACTGCTAAGGAAGATCTTCATTCAGACTGAAAGAAGATGAAGTGTTTGGAAGAATCCTCTCAAGCTTAATGGTTTAATTCAAGAAACTTGATGATTTGGAGGTAAATCACAAGTTTAGGGGAGGATTGTTGGAAATTAAATGACTTCACACTTTGTACTGCCAAGCCAAAGTTAGAACTACTGAAGATTACAACTAACAGTACTAACTAAGTTAGTACTGCTAGAGTAAAAGTTAGTACTACCAGTATTAACTTAAGACTGCTGAAGACTGCTGATGAAGATTGGTACTGCTAATGTGATAAAGACGCGTGAAGAGATATGTACTGAAGATATTCAGTGTATGTCTTATATAGTTAGAAAGATATGTATATTCTATACGTTTAGAAGATTTGTAGTTATCTTGTAAAGGACTCCTTGGTGTATAAAAGGAGGTCTTAGGTTAAGTTGTTAGATATACGTTTTGATATAAGCTTCAAGGTTGTAAACCCTAATACTACACGGAGTACTCGTATTATTGATTAATAATATTGAAGTGTTTTGGTTATATTGCTTGTTCATTCAAGTTTACTGTTACATTGCATTGTTAATATTCTTCTAAGTATTGAAGAGTAGATTCTGCATACTCTTTGATATTAACAAAGTTTCAAACAAAGTTGTTTTGGATTTATCCAAGGTAACTTAACCTTACAAGGTCAAGGAATTGATCTGTGTTTGGGATCAACATTTGTTATCTGGGATAATGCCTTCAAGTAAATTATTTTTTATGAGTATGTCTAGCCTTGTTGAGCATTAAGTGAATGGTTAACAGTAGTGTGCAGTTGCTTGTGTTAGGTGATCACATCTAGTCTTGGTGAATGGTTAACAAGTATAGTCTTGGTTCATGTTTCATTCTGTATTAGTAATCACATCTAGTCTTGTTGGCTATCTTTATAGATGACAAGGAAAATGCGGAGAGCATTGGTAATCTTATGGTAAACAGGATTGCAAATTTTGAACATGTGTTATACAGGAAAAAAATTCTTAAAGTTCATTTTTTCAACCTCTTATGATGTATTGTAAATACTATTATTTGAGATTGTATTACAGTTTTGCTATCTTGAATAATCTTTGCAGATATCAGACACAAGGTTGGGCAAAAAGTGATTGAAAGTTTGGAGGATGATGCAGAAGTATGGTGCAACATAGGTAATAACTTTAATGTTGAATTATTGGATCAGATGAAAGCAAGGTATGGGCCATACAAAACAATCACAGAGGAAAATGAAAATAAATTTCTTGACGAGCTGTTTATGAGGACAAGTGTGAAGTTATAATTAAACAACTTCTTGGATAGTTTGAGCAATAGGGATTAACAATAATAATGAATAAACATGATGCGCAACAGAATAAACAAAACATCATTATTATTGATACAAGGTTTCTTCGTCATCATCTCTAACAACTACTTACAAACACAAACAACCCCAATGCAACGTGATCAAGTATAGCACGGTTACCTACTCTAACAGGGATCAAATATCCTTGAGGCTTAACCACAAACCTAAACCCTAGGCGTCTAAACAAAGACTTAACGCCTAGTTACACACACACGCCTTTTCCTGATGTTACATCTTTAACATCTGTACATAAACTAACGCCTCTAACCCTCTTTATATAATAGAGGATTAGGGTTACAAAAGGATTCCTAACCGTATATTCTGTAATCTTTATCTCTAAATAGATTTTTCCTTTTGTCTTCTTTGGTCCTTCATCTTTCACACTTGTTTCATTCTTCATTTGTGGTTTTGTACTTATCAACTCAAATTATAATTCCCAACAATCTTCCCCTAGTTGATAATTACAAAACCTTCATCTTGATCTTCCATGAATGAAATCTTCCCCTTAAGCTCACCACGTGAACTTAAATAACATGCTCTACCAAGGATCTTCAAGTTGCAATTCTTCTTTATAAATCTTCTTCCCCTTTTTGTATTATCCACTAGGGGACTCTAAGTAAAAGCAACTTTGATCGTCATAACCACGAACCAGTATCATACTTCCAATCTAGTCTTCTAATGTCTCAAATTGCCCTCCATGAACGAACACAAAAATGCTTACTTTTATAAATGAACTCAAGACAGAAAAATCCTAAACCATTAGTAAGAATACCAACTAGTAATTTTGAAAACCTTCACCTCGATGTAGCATATAAATGGTTAAACATTTTAACATTAAGCTTCCCCTAAAACCCACATGTTAACCATTTGTTGAATCTTCAATTCTGTAAGCTTTATGTAATGATGAAGAAAACTAACCATTACCAATTTGATGCTGAAGTAGAATAACCCAACCTTGTGTCTTATATCTTGTACTAAATATGACTTCGAACGTATACCCAAACCGATGTATAGGGAGACCGCAATCTCTTGACAATAAAACTCATCTTCAATGAGACACTGAGCACAATAACGTAACTCCTTAAAGTGTTTGTCAATTCGTAGTCACCACTTGAACGCACGGACAAGTTATCTTGAAAGTGTAACACCCACTTTAAGATATGATAAGAACACAAACTTGAAAATTTCAAATGAGTAACAAATAACCTTCTTCGAATCAATAAGAACAAATAAATTCGAGCCTTTAAAACCTTTAAGAACATAAACCAAAATCCAAAAATCAAGCATCTTCTTGTGTGTGTGTCTTCCCCTTGTGTGTGTGTTGGAACCAACCTGTTCCAAATCTCCAATCAACTACATGTGCCTGCTTCCCCTTACTTCGTGTAGTCTTATTGGCATAAAAACTGATAAGAATGAAAACCTCCTTGTCGACTTTGCATGAAACTACAACATCAAATAAGAGAACCTTTCATATGCTTCATACAATAATATCCAATCTGCTTGTAGGTACTGCTATCAACCATGACAAACTAAAAACTAAATTGTCGAACAAAACAAATGCAATAAGACCCACCGACCCATGTGATATTACTACGACCCAATATTATGCATGTTCTCCCTTCACCGACCCATGATAGCAATTTAATAATTAAAGAATAATCAAGCCCTACCATGATACGAGGTTATGAAGGACCAATACGATTACTGTATGCGTAATAGAGGAATTGAAAATGCACCGTCCCATGATGTATCCTAACCAGTATTATGCATGTTCACCAATCAGTACCATGCATAAGATAAAAACCTTCACAGCTTGGCCTAAAATATCTTTCATTCGTGAGCAGTACAAACGAACTACAAATACACGTCGAACAGTACTAACTCTTTAAGGTAGCAGTACAAACAAACCCTCGTGTGCACTATCGCGTCTGGCAGTACAAACTTGTTGTTTCATGAGTAGTACTAATGGAACGTTGGCAGTACAAACTTGTTGTCGCGAGCAGTACAAAGTGAACACGGGCAGTACTAATCATCTTTGATAGCAGTACTAAGATATTTCAATGGTCGACTAATAGTACAAACGCATTAAGAAAGTAGTACTAGCTGCTATTAATCGAACACATGAATCTGGAAATACAGCAACTTTAACGCAACCAATGTAGGGTTTACAAAACCCTAACATTCAGCTCCATTCATATCCCTTACTGACCAGTAACCATATGCCATCAGTAAGCCTCTTACAGATCATGAAGCAAGTAGTACGAGTGACCAGGTAACGTTCTTGAACATCAGCAACTACCAATATCAAGCTTCTAACTACAACTGAGCTTGCAACCAGTCACCATAAAACAAATAGTCGAACACTAGTAAGATCATCTGTTGCTGCTATAGAATCACATGCGCAATAATTTATGGTTTTAACGCGTCACTCCAAAACCCTAATTGTAAGATCAACATCAATTCAAGATAAACCCTAAACACCTATTGATTCAAAGCTGTTTCCATACATGTATAATAGCCACCAAATAATTGATAAACCAACTTCCATGATGAAATAACAAGAATAGAACCAAATTCAGCAAGTTGAATCAAGAAACCCTAAAAATTCGAAAATCATAAAACGCCTCTGCAGCAGTTTTTAAAAATTTATACCTGACGATCTAGACCTCAGATTGAAGATCCCTCTGGTGAAAGTGTACCTTGATATATGAAGAATCTCCAGTAAAAAATTCAGCCCGATCCAACGGTTAACGAAGGAGTTATCATCCTTTGAAAACAGCCCTGCAATGAGTTGCGAAAATAGAAAACAGTTACGAATTTTTCTTTTTTTCTTCGTTCTTCGACAAAACCTTGTTTAATCCCTAGATCAAGAGCTCCCCAAGCTCTGATACCAGTTGTGAAGATTGTTTAAAGCTCGAGATTGGTTAGATCTCATCTAGGGATTAACAATAATAACAATGAACATGATACGCAGCGGATAAAACAAACTATCATTATTATTGATACAAGGTTTCCTCGTCATCATCTCTAACAACTACTTACAAACACTCAAACAGCCCCAATGCTACGTGATCAAGTGTAGCACGGTTACCTACTCTAACAGGGATCAAAGATCCTTGAGGCTTATAACAAACCTAACCTAGGCGTATACGTGGTGTAGAAACACGCCTAGACACACACACACACCTGTTCTTGGTGTTACATCTTTTACACCTGTACATAAACTAACGCCTCTAACCCTCTTTATATAATAGAGGATTAGGGTTACAAAAGGATTCCTAACCGTATATTCTGTAATCTTTATCTCTAAATAGATTTTTCCTTTTGTCTTCTTTAGTCCTTCATCTTTCACACTTGTTTCATTCTTCATTTGTGGTTTTGTACTTATCAACTAAAATTATAATTCCTAACAATCTTTCCGTAGTTGATAATGACAAAACCAAGCACGAACTTCCACTGAAGTTAAAATGTAAGAAAGATGTAGACTTCCCCTTAATCCATGCTATATCATCAAGTTGTTCCAGATCTTCATGTGACAGCATAGACCAATTGTTTTGGCTGGTCAAGAATGCATAATAGGTAGTATCACTCAGAATACCAGCAGTACTAGTTGATGAGCTAGCAGTACTAACACTAGGGTTAGCAGTACTAACACTAGGGTTAGCAGTACTAACTCCTGCAGTCACTTTTACCTCTTCTGGACTTGTAGTACTGGGAGATGACACAAAAGTCATATTCCCAGAGCTTGAGCTTGAGCTTGTACCTCCAGATTTCTTCACTTCTTGTTCAACAATCTTAAAGTTGTTGTATAGATCATTGAGACTCATAGTGTCAACGAGCAAAATAGCCCATGCGATGTTGCGGTGTGGGCGTTTTTTTGCTATGTTTTTTATTGACTAAAATGTTGAAAATTTTGTTGGGTTTTGATTATTTTATTTACTAAAAAAAAACAAAAAAGAAAGCAAAAAAAAAAAAAAAAAAGAGTTGGAAAGCATAAATGGACTTAAGTTAAGTTGTAGTGTCAATTGGGATGTACCTAATTTGTAAGTCTGCTTTATTCTTTTAGCCCATACTAAATAAGGTCTTAAAAAAATGGGTTTTTGATTTAGGTTGTATCTTAGGCGCCGTTTTTTATTATTTGCTGAATGTTTTAATTTCAGTTTAACATTGGCGGTAAATAGATTATTGGTGAAACAATTGGAAGATGGCATGGATCTTATTTCTCTTTTTTTTTGGAGATAGTTTTCATCCTTATCTGGTCTTTGCTGCTTATCGACATAATTTTCGTATCTGGTTTTTGTTACTCAGCGACATAGATTTTGGTATGATTAGAAGGTTGGTTTTTTTTATTTGTTGGTTTGTGTTAATTTTTAATTTAACCTTTTTGTGGTTCGACACTTTGGTGTTCCAAGTTTGATAATACGACAGTTAAGGTTTTTGTTACAGTTACATTTTTGCATTTGGAATATGTATATGCATCTACTTTTGTATAATAGGATAGTTAAGGTCTTGCATAAGAAAATAAGAAAATTGGAACATGTAGAGTTGTTGCACCAAATATGAAGGTTATTAGCCATACAGTTCAGTTAGATTACATGATGTTGTGATTTTTGAATGGTTTTGATAGTTATGTTTGTTTACCTGAAACTTGGCCTTCAATTTCTTTGACTTGGTCTGTTATGCCAAATACTTCATCAATCACAAATTCAGTGTATCCTAGATTGCAAGTTGGATTGTAATGAAATTGAAATCTATGTTTTGTTCCAACAATTGCTTCGATTGCACTTAGAAAGTGGCCAGGCTGAATAGATTCATTTGATGCAACTAACTCTGCGCAATTCACACCAATAAATTGATCTGCTTTAGGTGTAAAGAATATGAATTGTGCCGATTTTGTGCCATCTGTTATAGTAGCTCTGAAATTGTACCTGCATGAATTGAATGATTATGTAAGTAAGTGTAAATTAAGAAAGATCCATATGTTATATTTGTCTACCGATAGTTAGGAGCTGGTATGAATCCGTGTTTCCTGCATTGGTAGTTCTCATCAATCTTTGTTGCTTTATTGGTGCATATGCAACACGAAGTATAGTACCATCCTCTGGTAGTATTGAGGTTTGTTACTGTTCCTTCGCAAGTAAAGCGTACTCCCTATTAAAATATGCAAAAAGTGTATGTCAAATATGGGTTTAAAATCTGTTATACTTCTAATATAAATGTACATTAGTGGTTGTATCTAACCTTGTAGGTATCTGGATTATGTTCAAGAAGTATTGCAATTGGAATACGGTTTTTCTGTTGTTCCTGTTCAGTGCTGTGTAATCGGTATCTAGTGACATACAGTGGTGCTTTTTCGGCATAAAGTGCTTTGTATCTGTTATATGTTGAAATCATTTATGCAAATATATTGAAACATAAAAGTGTAGGGTAGTGAATAAGGATAAACAAACTTACGCTGCTTTATATTGTTCCAGCTCTGGTATATTAGTGTTTATGTAATAGTATGTTGCTGGTGTTGATGAAAGTTGAAGCTCTGTATAAACAAAATAGTTATTTTTATAATGTTTATTCTATTTATGCATATATAAGATATATTTTTTAGTATGAATAATATAAAGCATACCTCTGTTTTGAAACTTTGAAACCCTGCATGAGCTTACAGCTATTATGATAGGCCTTTCAAGTGCTTCAATAGCCTCTTTTGGAAAATTGTCCACAAGCTGATCCCACAATGTCAATTCAATAGAATTTCGGCTGTTGGAGTAAAAAATTGTAAATAATTAGCGTGAGGATAATGTGCATTATAGTTTCTTTCTGTTATACGGTTTCTTCTTTTTAAGTAACTTACTTTAGATTTTGTATCTCAACTTTTCTGATTCTTGATTGATTCTTGTTAGGATCACCAATATCGCCAGCATCTCCTGATGTAATGTAACATCCAATTATTGAGTGTGTTAAATGCGAGTGATGTTTCACTCACATGTCTGTCCAATAAGATTGCACAGTAGCCTTTTTCTGTTGTATTTGGAGGTTTTCGAGTTGCCCATGCACGGTATACTTTAACCTCGATGAATTTATCTTTGTCTCCAGGTTTTAGTTCCCGAATAGAGCTTAATTCCATAGGGTTTAACGCCATTCTGTGATAACAACATTGGAAAGAATTATTAGGAAGCATACATGTGAAGTAAAAAAAAATAGTAATCATTAAATGAGTTCATACATTTGTTTCATTGAATATTGGAGCAAACAAACCTGAAGTATTATCCATGTGACTCTGGAAATGGATTGACGGTGGTTGGATTTGAGAGGTATCACACAGATTCTGTTGTGACAGTTCCCTTTTTGCTACTGTAGAAGCGAAATATGTGTAAATAAAATGATAACTTAAAAAGTTTTTATAACTTTATAGAATAATTTCATTACGTTTTGTTCTTCTCATATGCAACATATTAGTTTTTTCATTTATGGTTGACCCGCTCTTCTGTATATTAATATTGGTATTGTTTTCGTGCAGTTCGTTTTCTGTCTGTATGGTGTCAATATCAGAAGTCGAAAGAGAAGTCGATGCACGAAGGTTTGTATCGAAAGGCCTTATACTCATATCTGGAATTCCTTTTTTGTAATTACCGAATGTCTGTAAAGGTGGCATACTCTGCATCTGTGTTTGATTCGTTATACCTGTAGAAATTGTTAATGTGTAAGTCAAATTGGAATTAGAAATATGTTTAATTAGTTCACATAACAGGTAGGTTAGGCTTAATTTGAGCAGCACACATACCACTATCCCGCTCATCTGGCATTAATCTTCCGATAGCATTCCTATTAGGCGCACGAATTTGTTTAACCTTGTCTGGTAATTGTAGGGTCTGATCATCATAAATGTCCATAGAAGTGAACTCATGAATATTATTTGGCAAATATCCATGGTGATAATCCTCAAAATGATATGTTGCGCCTGTATTTGTAGAAGTTGCAGACCAAAAAAAAAAAAAAGTTAATTTAGAAACAATGAATAGAGAATTTATAAGGATAAATATTAGAGCCACTATTCTCACCTGTGCCATAATTTACTGTATTCCAACCATGATGAAAAGGCATAGATGTTGATTGAGGTTCCCCAAATTGGCTGCTAAATCGCGTTTGTTCCAGCATATGTTCCTTTTTTTTCCGGTGTCATATTTGTGTGACATGAAATAAGTTGGCAGGTACCCTTTATTTTGAGGATAATGTATATGCTCAAAGTTGGGTTCATTTGATTGATACAGGTTGAATGAACATCCCGTTGACACATCTTCACTTTGCCTTTTAGTTGGGCCAGAAACTTGGCTTGTAGTTGGGCCAATGTTTTTCGAACTTTTAACATCCCCAAATGGTCTGTGCATTTGTGTGGGTGCAACATCCTCATTTGAAACATATACAGCAGTATTTTTTCCATTTTGTTTTAAAAATCCATCAACCATTGAAAAACATTGGTTTGTATAATTATTTTTTTCATCTTCCATTATGTTATACTATAACTAATGTATTTATTTTATGTTTTTGGTTTGGTTAGCAGGTACACTATGCATCGACTAATGAATGTATAGAGGTAGAAATGGTAGATTGTATAAAGACTAACAAAATATGCAGTTAATGACAATGATGATGCATGTTTCCATGAGAGCAGAAGATAACAAAGCTTTTAGAAAGTATACCTTTACAAAGATTAGATCCTGAGATTTGTTCCTTCCTCATAGGTTGTAGTTTTCTTTTTGTGATTTTGTTTTTTTTTCTTCCTTCCTTTTGTTTTGTTTTCTTGTTTGTTCAATACTTCCGGTTGTTTTACTTGTAAGATATGGTTGTTTGCATTATTGATTTGTAATTCCAGAAGTTTAAACAATATTCATGAGCTGATGCTCAAGGCAAGCTATGCCTTAGTACAATAGTTGGTAACACATGGCAATTGAGTATGAATTCTTCAATGGTTTGGTCTGCATGTTGTTATTAGCATACTTGCTACAACAGTTGTTAACAGATGGAAAATGACTATCAAATTGTTTAGTGGTGACGTCTGCATGTTCTTAATGAAACAATATTAGTCACCATTAGACGTATACAGTAACATTGAAAATGTTTGAAACCCAATGAGGTAACTCCAACACATCAAAAAAAGATGTTACCTTTCTAACATCAACTCTCCAACAAATAAGGATGCAGATTAGCAAATGATAAAGGGGTTAAGAACATGCATTAGTGTCACATCACAAACCCTCTTTAGTATATATATAATATATGGTTAAATCTTCCAGACCACCACATGCATAGCCCATTCAGCAGGTAAACTCCTTAAGAACTTAGAGTTTAGGTCTTCCTGAGGGATTTCAACTCCAAGCACAGCCAGTTGGCTGACAATCTTCTGCAATCGATTGAACATATGATCTAAAGACTCATTACTGGTAGCACTAAAATTTTCAAAGTTCTGCGTCAACAGAGTCTTTTGGGTCTTCTTGGTGGCTTCATTACCACCATACCGAGTAGTGATTGCTTTAAACAAGGATTTTGCATCCTTGTATTTGCTGAAGTTTAGAAGCTGATCATTGGGGATGGTCATCATCAGTAAGCTCCTAGCTTTGACATCATTCTTCTTTTGCAGCTTCTCTTCTGCAGTAACTGGAGATGTATTTACAGTAATCTTTTCCTCACCATCAACTGTTGTTACTG
Organism: Artemisia tridentata subsp. tridentata; assembly: GCA_021014915.2. Classification (NCBI taxonomy): domain Eukaryota; kingdom Viridiplantae; phylum Streptophyta; class Magnoliopsida; order Asterales; family Asteraceae; genus Artemisia; species Artemisia tridentata. The sequence continues at coordinate 346,293,699 of CP139506.1, read as the reverse complement.
ATGTTGATGGTTTAAAAGAGTTTCCATCTTCAATGATCTCCCAAAGTGCATAGTCCTGCACTTGGAAGTATTGTTCGATTCGAAGCCTCCACATCTCAAAATCGTTTTGCTTCAGCATAGGCAACTTAGCAGCCATGTTGGTCTGTGTGGTTTCCATGTCCATTATCTTTTTCTTCTAAATCAAAGTATCAGCCTGGCTCTGATACCACTTGAGAGGATCAAAACACCTTTAGAATGTGTTAAGGATACCTTGAGTTTATATTACCAAGTATGCGGAATCTACTTGATAACACTTAGAAGATTAGTTTTGATGTAACAGTAACACAGTTTTGATGAACAATGAACACAGAATGTAACTCCAAACGATTCAATATTATTAAGCAATAATACGAGTGATCTCAATACCACTAGGGTTTACAAGACCTTGAATCTTAACAAAAACATATTAATGTATATAACCTAGGACCTCCTTTTATAGTACAAGGAGTCCTTTACAAGATAAGTATCTACCCGTATAATTCTAACTAATTGTGATATACATAAAATCTATTTCATACTTATCTTCTACACGTCTTCTAAAGCAGTATCATGCAGTAGTACCTTCATTCATACTAGCAGTACTAACTTAGTAGTTTGTACTGTTAGTTATATCAGCAGTCTTCAGTCATACACTAGCAGTTTGTACTGTTAGTGTAATCTTCAGCAGTACTAAGTCTTCAATCATTTAATTCCCAACAACAAGGATTGAAATGATAGGTAAAAGTATTCAACCTCTTAAAAGGTGTTTGGAAAGGTAAATAAGTCTTATTTATTTCATTTTGGCTATCTTTATAGATGACAAGGGAAAGGAAAAAGTGACTGCAGAGCTTCTTGATGAGCTATTTATCAACAGAAAGAAGGAAACGCTAGAAGGTAAATAAATTCAAGGTCTTAAAGGGGTGTTTGGAATGTCTTTCTACCTTATAGATGTTATTGATTTAAATACTGTTCTTGCAAGTGAATATTACAGCTTGTATTACAGTTTGCCTTTGTTGTATAATCTTTACAGTTTTGGATTTTGGTACTAGTAATCATAAGAAGGGTAGGCCAGCTGAGGGTACCAGTAACCAGACGAAGGAAGCTGATGATAAACAGAGGAAGGCAAGGCCAAATGAGGGTACCAGTGAGCTGCGGAAGGCAAGGCCTCTGACTGTAACTTTTACACCCCAAAACCAGGTTATAAGTATTAAATATGATAAAGTGCCTTGAAATAGTTTGACTGAGACTTTTATATGTTTGAAGGTCTAATATGATTGGTTAGTCAAATTGTGGTATATTGGAAGTCAAACCCGATAGTCAAACTATAATTGAATACATATGTTATGTAAATAGTTTTAGAAAGTATTGTGTGTCACAAATAAGAGATAATAAAACCTAAGGGACCATATTTGCCAATTAGCCAAAGATGAGGAAGCTTCAATGTGAAGTAAGCTTTTACTAGAAATTCCCAGGAACTTCATTTTTAGATAAGAATTTGGTGGTTTTGTGTGAAGGTCAGTTTTAGAGAGAAAAGGGAGGGAAACCAAGCCTTAATGATCTAGTAATTGAAGAATTAATGTTTCTATGTTAATGATTATGCCTAGTGATCTTTCCAACACAAGTAATCCTAATTGTTGAGTTAATTGTAGAATTGAAAAGTTAGGGTTTATGTACCCTAATTTGGGGAAATTGGGTAAAGATGTGTTTTAAGCTAATTAATGAGGGTTTAATGTTTATAGGTTTGTTTAGTTTGATTATAGTGGGGGTTTCATCATATTATTAAGATAAGATCATATGATGATTAAAGATGTTATGGGTATGTTTGGGTTGTGTAAACCTTTGTTAGTTTATATTGTAATAATGTCATAATATGTGTTTGTGTTGGTTATTGAGTAGGAGCCAAGAGTTTGATGATGATGATGATGTTAATGATATCTTAGCTTGGATTCAAGGTAAGTAAAATGGTTATGACATGAGATTATATTGATTTATTCATATATGTGTTATGTAGAAGATGATAGTGAAGGTTTATGAAGCATTTGGAATAGTATGCTTGGATTAAGAATAGTTTAAGGCTAGTTTGGCAAGACTAGCCAAAGTTTTTGGTTAAGTCCATTATGATTTATGCAAGGTACGTAAGAATTATGTTTGATTGATGATATGTGTATTAAGTGTGATGTGCAAGTATTGATGAAAGTAGTCTTACGAACTAATGTGATGTGAATGATGCTTATGTGATTAATGATGTATAATATCATGTGATTATCCTTTTTACTTACTAAGCGTAATGCTTACGATTTAGTTGCATAAACGTTTTGTAGGTACTTTTGCGAAGAAGGCAAGGTCTTGGTAAAGACATAGGAATTGGGTACGGGTTGAAAGTGGTAAGATATGAGTAATTATGATAGATACCGAGCTTGAAGTAATGTTGAACCCCCAAGTTTTGTAAATGGTTTGTGATGTTGTTTTATAGTGTTAAAGTCCAGCTTTTAAGTGTGTAAATGAGCTATGCTCAAGTTGTACGGAAAATGGTCAAAAAGGGGTGTTTGGCAAAACACCCGTAGTTTTGTAAAGTGTATGATCATGGGTCGTTTAGACCACAAATGATTATGAAAATGATGTAATATGTAGAGTTTATGATTTCTGGAAAGTTTCGTTAATTGTCGAGTTATAGAAGTTGTTTTTCTGGAAAATGGGTCAAAAGTGCATAAAAGGGTCATGCAGAAAAAGGGGTGTTTGGGACAAGGTCCATTTTAACCCATTTTGGGTCTAACGGGTCAAGAATTTTGTAAAAAAAACAATGTATATGGTATATTTTTAATTAAATGTGGATTACATGTGTTTAAATATAGGTTTAAAGTGTTGATTTTATGTTAAAAAGTGTTACGGGTCATTTTGAGAAAGTAGTGCACTTTAGGGGTCCTTAGTGCACAAGAGGGATAGTAGTGCACTTTAGGGGTTCCTAGTGCACAAGAGGGGTTATAGTGCACTTTAGGGGTCCTTAGTACACAAGATGGGTTATAGTGCACTTTAGGGGTCCTCAGTGCACAAAACGGGTCATAGTGCACTTTAGGGTGCCACCCCTCATTTTAAAAGTATTGGAGTCTAGTTTCTTCTAAAAATAGTCTCAATGTCTGTTTTGTAACTTATTTCAGTCAGTTTATAAAAGAGTTACAGGAGGTCAGTAACGGGTCAAAGCGTTTCCGCATAAAAGTTTTAAATTTTTAGTCAAATCGGGCACGGGGTGTTTCAAATTGGTATCAGAGCTTCGGTTTAAGTGAATTAGGTTGCCATTATAGGTTACCTAAACTTAAACCACTTATAGTTGCGTGTGCCATAAGTGTAAGTAGTGTGTAAAGCGAATGCCTTAGTTATAAGGTAGACTAGTACTTGCGGCTAATTAGAATGTTATGCTTAGACATAGATTGATTGTGCAATGTGATATATGAGCCATAGACTATAAGATTTGAATATGATTATAAATGTTTTAACACTTGTTGGATAAGTGTTAAGTGTTATTATATGATTGCTTATGAGATGTTAAGTCTATGGTAGTTTGTTATATGTCTAAGTTTAACGTGAATGTGCTTGATAGCATGATGCATAGAAGTGTATGAGATAAGATTGATGCATTTGAATGCATATTGTGTAAGACTTGATTGGAATGCACGGATTAAGTCTAATGTAATTTATAATTGTCACATTATGTGTGATGACCACATGGTGGCTAAAAGGTTGATAAACCATATTGATATGTGAAAAAGTTAAGTATGGTAAGTGTTTGATAAAGCATAGATGCTTAGAAAGCTTGAGATAAAGTAAGAAATGATTAGTGAGGTATCTCTATAGCTTGGTGCTTAGAATGACAGGATTGAGTTTCATTGCGATTGTAGTATCGGAATGAATGATTAGATATGATAATGAATAGATGCTTGAAGCATGATTTCTTACACGCTTAATTAATATGAGAAAAGTTAAAGTGCATGGTTAAGATGTGATGAGATCATGTTACATATAAAACATGATAAGTAAAATGTGTTAGTAATAAATGGTTAAGCGTGATGAGTAGAAGTGGTGAATGAGATAGATTGCGCTAGAATTCATAAGTGATATGAAGTGCGCTAGAAAGAATTGTAAAACATGAATCGAATCATGCTAATATATTGAAAATATGTATGATGATAAGATGTGAGACTTATGCACATGAAAGAGTTGAATAGGCCAATGTGATACAATGGCATATAGTGAAATGTGTGAGTCAACTTGGGGTTGACGGATGAATGATAAATTGCATTATGAAAATGCAAATATGATAAATCGACAAGTATTATATAGAAACTTGTCTAGATGAAAGTAAACATGGTAGCGAATGTTGAAATTGCTTAAGGCAATGAGAATTGAGGAAATGATAATATGTACTTAATGATAAAAGTATGTAAATGATGAATGAGTAAAGATGTTAAAGTAAACATAGCTTGGATCCGATGCTCTAGTTTTGGTATCCTTCGGGATAGCCCAGCTTGCCTTTTATGGCATGTGTTTTGGCATCCTTCGGGATGGCCTAGCTTGCCTTCATGGCATGGTTGTTAGCTTGCCTTCACTGAATGGTTTGCCTATATCCTTGGCATGTGTCGAAGTATCCTTCGGGATAGATTAGCTTGCCTTCATGGCATGGTTGTTAGCTTGCCTTCACCGACATGGTTTGCCTATATCCTTGGCATGTGTCGAAGTATCCTTCGGGATAGATTAGCTTGCCTTTTATGGCATGGTTGACAGTTTGCCTTTTTGGCATGGTTCATAGCTTGCCTTCATGGCATGGCTGATGGCTTGCCTTTATGGCATGGGTTAAAGCTTGCGCATGGTTATTAGCTTGCCTTCATGGCATGGTTGTTAGCTTGACTTTATGGCATGGGTATTAGCTTGCCTTCATGGCATGGTTGTTAGCTTGCCTTTGTGGCATGAGTATTAGTTTGCGCAAGAGTATGATTAAGTGGCGAAGCCCTACGGGGAAAGGCCAAGTTTCCTTTGGGGAAGCGTTAAGATGAGATTGGATCCAAGGCTAGAAAGAATAGTAAAGTAAGTATGAATGTTGTGTTGGAAATGCTTAAGTAGGATGATTTATAATCTCCTTATTTAAATGGATTGGGACGCCTTTTCATTTAAATAACGAATTGTAAATGAGTGGGCTTATGCATATCTAATACGACATGAGTACGGGTAGAGAAATGAGAAAGTGAAAAACTAAAACAAGTTAGACGTCATAAGAAATGAGATTAGATGTGAATGGAAACTTATAGCGGCGTTAAGGTTATGTGTGAACCTTAAGATAGACGCCTAGAATGAGTTTGTGCATTAAGTTGATAAGATAATGGGTAAGTATTCCCAAAATTTAACAAGAAGATTGCTTAAGTAATATGTAGAATTGGTTTTTGAAAGTTCCATTTAGATGGTACTTGATATAAAATTGAAATAAGTTACCAGTTTTTGAGGTAAATACGTGTTGGTACTAAATAAATGTGAAATTAACCGGTATATGACTTTTAGTCATGTTAGTGCATTTGTGAATGATGTGCAAATAGTGTTGGAGTTTGACTTATATAAAGTCACAATAGTAAAATTTTCATATGACAAGTCGCCATTTGTTGGAAATTTTATATGCACAATGGATGCACAACTCTAATCTCATAAACGTTGTTCATCAAAATCAGTCACCATGGATGCACAATCCTTAAACTTAAAAACACACCCCTATGCACAATCCATACAATCACAAACACACCCTTATGGTATCAAAAGAACCATACAGGGATCTTCTCTTCTTTATCACACCCGTCTCCCTGAACCACGACTCGCAGCAATGCCAGAACCACATTTTGCTTATTGTCAGTGTTGCCAAAATACATTTCAGCTTCGTGAGGTAATACGTGTGTTTAAGGAAGAGACGCGCTTCATGTGGACAAGCATTCACAAGTACCTTGTGGAGCTCATGAAGGAACAAGCCAAACAAAAATGAAACCTTTCCTCATAACTTTTGATATGGTTGTATTAGTTTGTTGCTAAATAATTATGTATTTGGATGGCAGTTGTTTTAACAGTGGTTTATCTTTTGTATCCTATTAGTAATGCAACTTTGTTTGGTTAAATTTGTTATTTTCCATATTCTTTGCATATGAGATTGTCTGCATACTTGTTTTAACAGTGGTTTTATCTTTGTTATCCTACAAAGTATGTAATTTTGTATGCGAATTATATAGATAAATGATCAACCATGGAATAAGCATTTTATTTATCTCATAAAAGCAACAAAAACACTAACACACTTCCATCAACATCCAACAACCATTTGGTAATCATGGAATGAACCTACATGCGGTCTTCTTGGTTATTTTGAATGAAGTTTCTTTGCTTCTTTTTTCTTGACATGCTACTGAACAAGTTTCTTCTACACTTTCCTCTTGAGTTGCTTCTTCTTCCCGATCTTTAGGTGTTGTTCTTGTCCCACTTCCATCTTCACTATCCACTGCACCACCCCCTCCAGTTTTGTTTCCACTTCTAATATGCATGCCTATAACACCACCACTTGTACCTACTGCACCACCACCTCCAGCAGTTGCAACAACTCCTCTGCCTCTGTAAGCATGCCTCCAACAGGAATACCACATAGTTTCTCCTCTAGGTAGCCTTGCTTCAAAAGTTAAACCAGCCATATTTTTAACTTCCATATAACAGCCAATGCATCTCATTTTAGTTGATTCGCTGATGTCATCCAACACCCCCACGTCTGTATCAGTACCATCCATATTGTTTCTCTTCATTTTTTACTTGAACGGTGTGCCATAGTTGCTAGGAGAATTTACTTCAAGAGTAACACACACTCTTTCTAACCTAGTTTGAAGTTACTATTGTGTAGTCAAATATAGGGTCAGGCTACTTTGAGATAAACCCGTTTGACTTTCTTTGTGTGAGGTAAATGCGTATTAACTTCGCACATTTACACACAAACCTACCCATATCACTGGCTTCATTTACTTCTCACAATTTCACACAAACCTACCCATCTCATATCCTCACCCTTGTTCATCAAACTCATTCAAACTCTCAGCTCACCATGGATGCACAATCCAGAAAGTTAGCAACAAACAGTTACAACCATGCGGTCCGTTACCCATTGAAAGTAGGAGGCTCTCAAGCATGGTATGTTTCCGCAGACCCAGAAAAACTACTTCCACCAATGCCAGAACCACACGCCTCTAATTGTCAATGTTGCAAAAATACATTTCAGGGTCGTGAGGAACTACGCGTGTTTAAGGAAGAGGCGCGCTCTATGTGGACATCGATTAACAACCTAATGGTGCAAGTCATGGATGAAAGTGTCAAAAAACCATGAAAGTTGTTCTAGTTATGTTATGGTTGTATTAATTTCAGTTTTAAGTATGTTTATGTAATATGTTTTAAGTACCTCTATGATATGGTTGTATTTATATTAGTTTATGTAATATGTTTGAAGAACGTCTATATTAATATGTTTTAAGAACATAAATGTAATATGTTTTAATTCAAATCTAGATGTGATTTATTCTTTGAATGTTTTTATTGTTGGAAATATGAACACAATGATGAATTTTACACGTTAACTTGACTCTTCGGTTTCTCCATTATTTGTGTATATATTCGTTCCATAAACATGTTGCTGCATACCCATCTTAGATCATCAACCTTGTTCATCAATCACATTCAAATCTGAGTATGTCGTCTGGAAACAAAAGAGCAAGAGATGATGCAGATGCAGTTATCGAAAACAATGAAGCACATCAACTCAAGTATGTTACAGTTTCGTTTATCTTTAAATGTTTTTCTATGTTTCTATATCCATGTGATTTATTCATTCAACATTACAGGAAACAACATAAGGAAGATGTGGAACACAAACCCCCCTAGTTAACCAAAAACAATCGGCAAAGTTGAAGCTGTCGAGGATAAAAAAAACCCCCTATGCCGTTTGAAGAAAGCTTCTATTATGAACTAGAAGCTGCTTTGGAGCAAAAATGGAAGGAAGAAGAAGAAAGAGAAGCCAGGTTAAGAAGGCATGGTAAAGTGAGCAAAGGAGCATTGGAAAGAAGTGGCGGCAGTTAGAAAATTAGAAAAAAAATATATATACTAAGGATAGTGAAATTTATGAATGTTTAGAAAAATTCAGTTATGATGATTTGCATTTGTCATACCTTTCAGATTAATTGCCTTATGAAATGAAGCAAATTTAGATGATAATTTTTATCTTGATGTTCCCAGTTTTGGTTTCACTTGCATGTTTGCATATGCCTTTGCACTTTAGGGGTTGTTTGGATTTGACCAGTTTGACTTTTACAAGTCAACATACACCAAAAACATGAATGACTAAGTAATCAATCTGTTTCAACACATCTTTAGTATTCAACTTTATGTTTAATACATTAAAGTCTTTTAATTTGTGGCATGCAACTGTTAACACAATCTAATTATGTTTGGAACTCCATTTTGCATATGCATGCTATGCAACATTACTTTGACTTCTAAAAGTCAACATAGAGTTTAGTTACAACTTAATCCGGAATCGGAAAATGAATCCGATACATAGCCACACCCCCCAAGTTCCCAATCTTCCTCTGGTTCTTTCCTAAGTCTCTCTTCCTCCTCGGAATCGGAAAATGAATCAGATACATAGCCATACAACCCAAGTTCCCAAGCATCCTCACGTTCTTTGTGACAAATCATAATTTCAGGGCATTTTTCAAACTTTGGAATTTTACTATTCATTTCAAAATTCTATGCATCATTTTTAAATCATTTGCGACTTGATGTTATTATCATTATATTCATAAACACTATTTCAATTCCTGGGGGAAATCACATTTATGTGTTATTCACCATTTCGAAACTAGGTTTACGTATCAAATGCGTACCTAAGGTTAAGCTCTATTCATGGGACATCATTGAGGACACATCTATGGACTAGATTTGGTCTACATATCATCAGTAACATCATCTTCATATTAGGTCATTCACGGGTTTGCATAATCTCAATTCACGTATAATTATTTATTAAGCAAATGCTATTCGTAATTAAATTTTAACACCCGATATACCCAATTCTTCCAACGATTATTCCTAACGCATTTTTATGCTTCCAAAAAGATTACGAAAGTTCCAAAAATATTTCCTGACGCCCAAGATAAATTCTTTATAACTTACGTTTAATTACGTATAACTTTCGTTAACCACCAAAACGACAACCAATACATATTTTTAACACCCAATACCTACAATATATACACTCTTGTATCAAAACTACTCATCTAATCCTAATCCTACCCTTTTGCCCCCCCCCCCCCCTTGGTCCTAAATAATTAACTAGACAAAACTACACATGCTCATTAATGAGCCTCCTAAATCCTTAAAACATGGACTAGTGTCTAGATATGGAGGCTTAGCCTCCATATTGTCCCCTTGACCTCCCCATGACCGCCCCCCCCCCCTCCTAGATAAAATGATGAAACTTGACTAAACTATTCAAGGTTTGAACTCTTTCAAGTATATATAGCCCTAACTAGTTTCATTTTCATTTCTATTAGCCAAAAAGAAAATAATCCCACCCATTCTATACATATAATTCGACACACTTGGAGCAAGGGAAGAAAGGAAAGCTTGTTGTGGCTAAGATCAAGTATATTAGGGCACATTAGTAAGGGTTTGGAGTATTAGTCTTGAGGTTAAGCTAGTGTTTTACAACTCTCATCTCACTAATCACTCTTGTAAGTAATCTTACACTAGTAACACTTCATGCTTTTCATGTTTTCATGCTTGTCAAGTATCTATACTTGGTTATCACTTGGTACATGTTGATAAAGTTTACATTTAAATGATCCTTTAACAAAAGTTTATGTTTTAACAAGTTCTTATTACAAATAAACCTTTTATATATACATGTATATTAGTAAACATGTAGATTTAAATACTCTTGATAACCATTTACATGGACTTTGAATATTGTTAAGTTTATGTTTAGATCACTATTCTTATGTTGAGGAGATCATGGGTGAATTAGGACAAGATTTGAAGTGGTTTGGAATGGAATAGAAACTAGAAAACACCCTTTTGAGACATCTATACAAGCTACTGTCCCATTCTGTAAAACTATAGAAATTAGTAGGTTGTGGGTAATTTTAGGCTAGAAATATAGAAAATGGACTTAATAACGAAAACGTGGTCGCTTAAATGAGTTCAAACGGTTTTATAACGAAAAATATACATTATTTTCAATTTAGACGACGAAAACAATTATTTTCAGAAAATTTATGAATCTGTCCAGAATTCGGAAAGACCAAAACTGATGATAAATGGTATCTAGACTAGCCGAGACCTTGAAAAGCCGATAGTATACTTAAATACCTTCGGGGATAGGTCAAACTTAATAAACGAAGCTACGACGAGAAAGTTATGGCCTAAAGAAGTTACGACGAAACATAACATTTTGACAGCTTAATATTTTGGCTATTAGAAAGCTGATGGAACTTTAAAATGTGAATTTTGGACCTTTTGGAGTACATTTTGGCTAAAATGACGTGAACGGAAATGGTAGAACAATATATATACTTATTAGACGCGTTAGAGACTTTTGAGATAACCGTTAACATGACGACTAAAATTTGGTTGCAAGACTTACAAGTTACGTTTTCTAAAAAGGGTGATTTTCTAAATAAATGATCAAATTAACGTAACTATATTTTTGGCGATAAACATTACAACAAACATGTACAAGTGATAAAGTAGAGTATGAACTTGCATGCACGACATCATTCCGTGACTTAAATCATATCATTCATATTAGGTTGCGAGTAGTTTCCGAGTCCATTGTGCCTGTATATCTTGGAATTGTCGTGCCATATGTCTTGAGACTGTTGTGTTCTGCTTCTCGATGCCAGTCGTGTAAGTTGTGATCTTTGCATTGTTGTGGCTAAGGTGAGTTCATGGCCCATACTTTTACCTGTTTTATAACTATTTTGGGGGAGAATACATGCTCGTTTTTAACTAAACTCAATGCTTTTGAATGCTTTAACGCTGAGATATACTGTTTTCATGATTTTGGACAATAAGTGTGTTTTGATTACAATATGTGCCTTATTGTGTGAACTCAATTTGTGTGACTTGGCTTGAATGTATGAAACTGCTTAGTGATGCATTGATAGTATATATTTTGGGAAGTGGCACCCAGTATGGATTTGGGAAGTGGCACCCAGTATACATTTTGGGAAGTGGCACCCAGTAATCATTTGAGAAGTGGCACCCAATCTATGTGTGGATCATTTATGCGTGTTTGTAGTCTGTGGTTCAGTTGGCGCATCACTATATGAGCATGGTATCTGTATGATTGATTTTGGTTCTAAATGTTTTGGATTATGATATTGTTTGCAGATTGGATTTGGAACTGTGATTTAGGCAGTGTGAGCCTATGTTGAACTTGACTTGTTTGTGAAAGATGTTTTGAATTCGGAACCTTTTGGTTCAACCATATTGTTTTAAACTAAAACCTATGAACTCACCAACCTCGTGTTGACTCGTTTTAGCATGTATTTTCAGGTTCTTGAAGTGTTAGCTCACATTTGGCGGCAGTTGGCATGGCATGGCATGGTTATAGGATAAAGACACTCTGATATTCATTTGGGGGCCGTTGTACTTATTTTATGGGCCTAATTCCACACAAAAATTTAACAATGTAAATTGATACTTTTGATTACTCAATTATACTCTAAATGATTGTGGTGAAAAACCGTTCTTTGTACTTGTGTTGTGATACCAATTTTGTAGCACCCTAGGGACATGTATGCTTCCGCTGGACCTGATTTTTGGGGTGTGACAGATTGGTATCAGAGCCTTGTTTATAGAGAACTGGGTATTTTTCAAACCTAGACTATAACTACTTTTACGAAAACTTAACCCTATGACAGCCACGTGCCTGCCTGCCAAGCTGATGCCTCACTTGTAAATTGTTTGCTGACATATTTGATGAGATTTATGTCTTATTATCGGAACAATTATACCCACTTAATTTCGTTGATTACTATAAGTATCTTCCACATAAGTATGCTTACGTATCGTACACGTTACAGCGTTACGCTTTTCCTTACGTAATCTCATCATCCGACCTCGAGTTTGGTCACTTGCCTTGGTCTTTCGAAACGACTTTTAAATATGAAGGACATACTACTAGTATAACTAGGCTGAGTATTTCAAAATTCATTGAACCTCAGGTGAATATAGACTGATCACCTATATTCAACCAGAGACAGTGTGACATAGCCTGATCACCTATGTCCGACTCAGAGGTGAATTTTGCAATACTTAGAGTAGTTATAATGGAATTATGTTCGGGTTGGTCCTTGATTTTGGAATGGTACAGTTTTGCGTGTGTACACGGACATTGAATATTACTTCCACACACAATACACTGGCATCGCAACACCGCATGAAGAGTAATACTCCTGGCACCGCTATACTTCTTTGTTTATATGGAAATCCTGTTTGTCGCTGTCTGGCAGTAGTTCGCATCGGGTCGGCTTAGACCCGATTGGCACCGTTGAAATCTAAGTTGCTTATTTATAACTCATCAAGATTGTAATAAGCCATTTGAGTTTATTGGAAAGTTTGGATTCGATTTCGGCTATGTTTGGATTTGATGTTGGCTATGTCGGATTTGGTTTTGATTCTGATTGAGAACTGGATTGTTTGACCTTGTGATTTTGGACGTCATCTTGGATTTGGATTTGATGGTCAACCTTGCTTCGTTGGTGATCCTGTTACAGTCGCCTCTACCCTAAGCCTTGTGCTCAATTGATGTTGTTCAATCAAAGTGGTTCAATCGAGGTTGTACCTCCCGCGTTAAGTACTATGTACATTACTGATTCAACCAACTGAATTGCTAGTAGCAATCAACATCCTCCCTCAGAGTTGTACTCTGAACTTGCTAAACCCCCCCCCCCAATTTGATTGAGGTTCCACGCTCAACAGAAACTTTAAGACCTTAAGGAGTAACCTGAACTGCGTTCCTTGGGACAATCACCGAATTCTCTTTTCGTCCCTCGGGAATACAGTTACCTTTGTTAACCTCATATAGGATAATAAACTGCTTTGTCGTTAATTTACAACCTGCCTTTGGTTTTTCTACCGATCATTTGCGATCATCCTACAAAATGTTTTACTACTGTTTCACGAAAATCAAAATTTTGATCTTACTACCATTTTATAAATGGCGAACTGTTTTCCTGTTACGATGTTATGAATCAAACTAAAAATCAAAATTTTGACCTTGCTACGATTTTATAAATGACGAAATTGTTTTCGTATTATCCTGTAAGTTGCTTCACAAATCATTTGATAAATCATTTTGTAAAACGATTTGCTGTCTTACTACTCTACCTGAGTAATCGAGTGTGGCAATGGTTGGAATAGACACCTCCAGTTGGCCAAATCCTTTTGTGATGATATCTACGACTCTAGTATTTCAAACGGCACCGTGTGAAGTGCTTTGTGGTCGATCACCGAATTGTTTAGAAGTTGGAGATACCCAACTTACTAACCCCGAACTTGTTCATGAGACTACCGAGAAGATCGTTCAGATCAGAATCGAGTTGCAAACTGCTCACAAATTGTCAGAAGAGTTATGCTGACAAATGACGTAAACCTCTTGAATTGAATCGCGAGGTCGCGATTCCGTTTAAGGAGGTGAGACTGTGACAAATCGTAATTTCAGGTCATTTTTCAAACTTTGAAATTTTACTATTCATCTCGGGAATTTACTATTCACGGATTACTATTCATCATTTTTCAAGTCAGTTTGCGACTTTGAAATGTTATTATTCATTTTACTATTCATGAAACACTATTCATTCCCGGAGAAAATCACTATTCATGGTTATTATTCACCATTTCGTAAACTAGGTTTACGAGTATCAAATGCACGTAACCGTAAGGGTTAAGTTGCGTATTCATGGGACATCATTAAGGACACATCATATGGACTAGAGTTAGTCTACATATCATCAGTAACATCATCTTCATATTAGGTCATTCACGGGTTTGCATAATCTCAATTCACGTATAATTATTTATTAAGCAAACGCTATTCGTAATTTAAATTTTAACACCCGATATACCCAATTCTTCCAACGATTATTCCTAACGCATTTTTATGCTTCCAAAAAGATTACGAAAGTTCCAAAAATATTTCCTGACGCCCAAGATAAATTCTTTATAACTTACGTTTAATTACGTATAACTTTCGTTAATCACCAAAACGACAACCAATACATATTTTTAGCACCCAATACCTACAATATATACACTCTTGTATCAAAACTACTCATCTAATCCAAATCCTACCCTTTTGCCGCCCCCCCCTTGGTCCTAAATAATTAACTAGACAAAACTACACATGCTCATTAATGAGCCTCCTAAATCCTTAAAACATGGACTAGTGTCTAATATGGAGGCTTAGCCTCCATATTGTCCCCTTGACCTCCCCATGACCGCCCCCCCCCCCCCTCCTAGATAAAATGATGAGACTTGACTAAACTATTCAAGGTTTGAACTCTTTCAAGTATATATAGCCCTAACTAGTTTCATTTTCATTTCTATTAACCAAAAAGAAAATAATCCCACCCATTCTATACATATAATTCGACACACTTGGAGCAAGGGAAGAAAGGAAAGCTTGTTGTGGCTAAGATCAAGTATATTAGGGCACATTAGTAAGGGTTTGGAGTATTAGTCTTGAGGTTAAGCTAGTGTTTTTACAACTCTCATCACTAATCACTCTTGTAAGTAATCTTACACTAGTAACACTTCATGCTTTTCATGTTTTCATGCTTGTCAAGTATCTATACTTGGTTATCACTTGGTACATGTTGATAAAGTTTACATTTACAATGATCCTTTAACAAAAGTTTATGTTTTAACAAGTTCTTATTATAAATAAACCTTTTATATATACATGTATATTAGTAAACAAGTAGATTTGAATACTCTTGATAACCATTTACATGGACTTTGAATATTGTTAAGTTTATGTTTAGATCATTATTCTTATGTTGAGGAGATAATGGGTAAATTAGGACAAGGTTTGAAGTGGTTTGGAATGGAATAGAAACTAGAAAACACCCTTTTGAGACATCTATATAAGCTACTGTCCCATTTTGTAAAAACTGTAGAAATCAGTAGGTTGTGGGTAATTTTAGGCTAGAAATATAAAAAATGGACTTAATAACGAAAACGTGGTCGCTTAAATGAGTTCAAACGGTTTTATAACGAAAAATATACGTTATTTTCAATTTAGAC
Source organism: Artemisia tridentata subsp. tridentata (assembly GCA_021014915.2). Classification (NCBI taxonomy): domain Eukaryota; kingdom Viridiplantae; phylum Streptophyta; class Magnoliopsida; order Asterales; family Asteraceae; genus Artemisia; species Artemisia tridentata. The sequence continues at coordinate 346,278,315 of CP139506.1, read as the reverse complement.
GACGAAAACAATTATTTTCAGAAAATTTATGAATCTGTCCAGAATTCAGAAAGACCAAAACTGATGATAAATGGTATCTAGACTTGCCGAGACCTTGAAAAGCCGATAGTATACTTAAATACCTTTGTGGGGATAGTTCAAACTTAATAAACGAAGCTACGACGAGAAAGTTATGGCCTAAATAAGTTACGACGAAACATAACATTTTGACAGCTTAATATTTTGGCTATTAGAAAGCTGATGGAACTTTAAAATGTGAATTTTGGACCTTTTGGAGTACATTTTGGCTAAAATGACGTGAACGGAAATGGTAGAACAATATATATTCTTATTAGACGCGTTAGAGACTTTTGAGATAACCGTTAACATGACGACTAAAATTTGGTTGCAAGACTTACAAGTTACGTTTTCTAAAAAGGGTGATTTTCTAAATAAATGATCAAATTAACGCAACTATATTTTTGGCGATAAACATTACAACAAACATGTACAAGTGATAAAGTAGAGTATGAACTTGCATGCACGACATCATTCCGTGACTTAAATCATATCATTCATATTAGGTTGCGAGTAGTTTTCGAGTCCGTTGTACCTGTATATCTTGGAATTGTCGTGCCATATGTCTTGAGACTGTTGTGTTCTGCTTCTCGATGCCAGTCGTGTCAGTTGTGATCTTTGCATTGTTGTGGCTAAGGTGAGTTCATGGCCCCTACTTTTACCTGTTTTATAACTATTTTGGGGGAGAATACATGCTCGTTTTTAACAAAACTCAATGCTTTTGAATTCTTTAATGCTGAGATATATTGTTTTCATGATTTTGGACAATAAGTGTGTTTTGATTACAATATGTGCCTTATTGTGTGAACTCAATTTGTGTGACTTGGCTTGAATGTATGAAACTGCTTAGTGATGCATTGATAGTATATATTTTGGGAAGTGGCACCCAGTATGGATTTGGGAAGTGGCACCCAGTATACATTTTGGGAAGTGGCACCCAGTAATCATTTGAGAAGTGGCACCCAATCTATGTGTGGATCATTTATGCGTGTTTGTAGTCTGTGGTTCAGTTGGCGCATCACTATATGAGCATGGTATCTGTATGATTGATTTTGGTTCGAAATGTTTTGGATTATGATATTGTTTGCAGATTGGATTTGGAACTGTGATTTAGGCAGTGTGAGCCTATGTTGAACTTGACTTGTTTGTGAAAGATGTTTTGAATTCGGAACCTTTTGGTTCAACCATATTGTTTTAAACTAAAATCTATGAACTCGCCAACCTCGTGTTGACTCGTTTTAGCATGTATTTTCAGGTTCTTGAAGTGTTAGCTCACATTTGGCGGCAGTTGGCATGGCATGGCATGGTTATAAGATAAAGACACTCTGATATACATTTGGGGGCCTTTGTACTTATTTTATGGGCCTAATTCCGCACAAAAATTTAACAATGTAAATTGATACTTTTGATTACTCAATTATACTCTAAATGATTGTGGTGAAAAACCGTTCTTTGTACTTGTGTTGTGATACCAATTTTGTAGCACCCTAGGGACATGTATGCTTCCTCTGGACCCGATTTTTGGGGTGTGACAGATTGGTATCAGAGCCTTGTTTATAGAGAACTGGGTATTTTTCAAACCTAGACTATAACTACTTTTACGAAAACTTAACCCTATGACCGCCACGTGCCTGCCTGCCAAGCTGATGCCTCACTTGTGAATTGTTTGCTGACATATTTGATGAGATTTGTGTCTTATTATCGGAACAATTATACCCACTTAATTTCGTTGATTACTATAAGTATCTTCCACATAAGTATGCTTACGTATCGTACACGTTACAGCGTTACGCTTTTCCTTACGTAATCTCATCATCCGACCTCGAGTTTGGTCACTTGCCTTGGTCTTTCGAAACGACTTTTAAATATGAAGGACATACTACTAGTATAACTAGGCTGATTATTTCAAAATTCATTGAACCTCGGGTGAATATAGACTGATCACCTATATTCAACCAGAGACAGTGTGACATAGCCTGATCACCTATGTCCGACTCAGAGGTGAATTTTGCAATACTTGGAGTAGTTATAATGGAATTATGTTCGGGTTGGTCCTTGATTTTGGAATGGTACAGTTTTGCGTGTGTACACGGACATTGAATATTACTTCCACACACAACACACTGGCATCGCAACACCGCATGAACCGTAATACTCCTGGCACCGCTATACTTCTTTGTTTATATGGAAATCCTGTTTGTCGCTGTCTGGCAGTAGTTTGCATCGGGTCGGCTTAGACCCGATTGGCACCGTTGAAATCTGAGTTGCTTATTTATAACTCATCAAGATTGTAATAAGCCATTTGAGTTTATTGGAAAGTTTGGATTCGATTTCGGCTATGTTTGGATTTGATGTTGGCTATGTCGGATTTGGTTTTGATTCTGATTGAGAACTGGATTGTTTGACCTTGTGATTTTGGACGTCATCCTGGATTTGGATTTGATGGTCAACCTTGCTTCGTTGGTGATCCTGTTATAGTCGCCTCTACCCTAAGCCTTGTGCTCAATTGATGTTGTTCAATCAAAGTGGTTTAATCGAGGTTGTACCTCCCGCGTTAAGTACTATGTACATTACTGATTCAACCAACTGAATTGCTAGTAGCAATCAACATCCTCCCTCAGAGTTGTACTCTGAACTTGCTAAACCCTCCCCCATTTGATTGAGGTTCCACGCTCAACAGAAACTTTAAGACCTTAAGGAGTAACCTGAACCGCGTTCCTTGGGATAATCACCGAATTCTCTTTTCGTCCCTCGGGGATACAGTTACCTTTGTTAACCTCATATAGGATAATAAACTGCTTTGTCGTTAATTTACAACCTGCCTTTGGTTTTTCTACCGATCATTTGCGATCATCCTACAAAATGTTTTACTACTGTTTCACGAAAATCAAAATTTTGATCTTACTACCATTTTATAAATGGCGAACTGTTTTCCTGTTACGATGTTATGAATCAAACTAAAAATCAAAATTTTGACCTTGCTACGATTTTATAAATGACGAAATTGTTTTCGTATTATCCTGTAAGTTGCTTCACAAATCATTTGATAAATCATTTTGTAAAACGATTTGCTGTCTTACTATTCTGCCTGAGTAATCGAGTGTGGCAATGGTTGGAATAGACACCTCCAGTTGGCCAAATCCTTTTGTGATGATATCTACGACTCTAGTATTTCAAACGGAACCGTGTGAAGTGCTTTGTGGTCGATCACCGAATTGTTAAGTAGAAGTTGGAGATACCCAACTTACTAACCCCGAACTTGTTCATGAGACTACCGAGAAGATCGTTCAGATCAGAATCGAGTTGCAAACTGCTCACAAATTGTCAGAAGAGTTATGCTGACAAATGACGTAAACCTCTTGAATTGAATCGCGAGGTCGCGATTCCGTTTAAGGAGGTGAGACTGTGACAAATCGTAATTTCAGGTCATTTTTCAAACTTTGAAATTTTACTATTCATCTCGGGAATTTACTATTCACGGATTACTATTCATCACTTTACTATTCATCATTTTTCAAGTCAGTTTGCGACTTTGAAATGTTATTATTCATTTTACTATTCATGAAACACTATTCATTCCCGGAGAAAATCACTATTCATGGTTATTATTCACCATTTCGTAAACTAGGTTTACGAGTATCAAATGCACGTAACCGTAAGGGTTAAGCTGCGTATTCATGGGACATCATTGAGGACACATCATATGGACTAGATTTGGTCTACATATCATCAGTAACATCATCTTCATATTAGGTCATTCACGGGTTTGCATAATCTCAATTCACGTATAATTATTTATTAAGCAAACGCTATTCGTAATTTAAATTTTAACACTCGATATACCCAATTCTTCCAACGATTATTCCTAACGCATTTTTATGCTTCCAAAAAGATTACGAAAGTTCCAAAAATATTTCCTGACGCCCAAGATAAATTCTTTATAACTTACGTTTAATTACGTATAACTTTCGTTAATCACCAAAACAACAACCAATACATATTTTTAGCACCCAATACCTACAATATATACACTCTTGTATCAAAACTACTCAGCTAATCCTAATCCTACCCTTTTTCCGCCCCCCCCCCCTTGGTCCTAAATAATTAACTAGACAAAACTACACATGCTCATTAATGAGCCTCCTAAATCCTTAAAACATGGACTAGTGTCTGATATGGAGGCTTAGCCTCCATATTGTCCCCTTGACCTCCCCATGACCGCCCCCCCCTCCTAGATAAAATGATGAGACTTGACTAAACTATTCAAGGTTTGAACTCTTTCAAGTATATATAGCCCTAACTAGTTTCATTTTCATTTCTATTAGCCAAAAAGAAAATAATCCCACCCATTCTATACATATAATTCGACACACTTGGAGCAAGGGAAGAAAGGAAAGCTTGTTGTGGCTTAGATCAAGTATATTAGGGCACATTAGTAAGGGTTTGGAGTATTAGTCTTGAGGTTAAGCTAGTGTTTTTACAACTCTCATCTCACTAATCACTCTTGTAAGTAATCTTACACTAGTAACACTTCATGCTTTTCATGTTTTCATGCTTGTCAAGTATCTATACTTGGTTATCACTTGGTACATGTTGATAAAGTTTACATTTACAATGATCCTTTAACAAAAGTTTATGTTTTAACAAGTTCTTATTACAAATAAATCTTTTATATATACATGTATATTAGTAAACATGTAGATTTGAATACTCTTGATAACCATTTACATGGACTTTGAATATTGTTAAGTTTATGTTTAGATCATTATTCTTATGTTGAGGAGATCATGGGTGAATTAGGACAAGGTTTGAAGTGGTTTGGAATGGAATAGAAACTAGAAAACACCCTTTTGAGACATCTATACAAGCTACTGTCCCATTTTGTAAAAACTGTATAAATCAGTAGGTTGTGGGTAATTTTAGGCTAGAAATATAGAAAATGGACTTAATAACGAAAACGTGGTCGCTTAAATGAGTTCAAACGGTTTTATAACGAAAAATATACGTTATTTTCAATTTAGACGACGAAAACAATTATTTTCAGAAAATTTATGAATCTGTCCAGAATTCAGAAAGACCAAAACTGATGATAAATGGTATCTAGACTTGCCGAGACCTTGAAAAGCCGATAGTATACTTAAATACCTTTGTGGGGATAGTTCAAACTTAATAAACGAAGCTACGACGAGAAAGTTATGGCCTAAATAAGTTACGACGAAACATAACATTTTGACAGCTTAATATTTTGGCTATTAGAAAGCTGATGGAACTTTAAAATGTGAATTTTGGACCTTTTGGAGTACATTTTGGCTAAAATGACGTGAACGGAAATGGTAGAACAATATATATTCTTATTAGACGCGTTAGAGACTTTTGAGATAACCGTTAACATGACGACTAAAATTTGGTCGCAAGACTTACAAGTTACGTTTTCTAAAAAGGGTGATTTTCTAAATAAATGATCAAATTGACGCAACTATATTTTTGGCGATAAACATTACAACAAACATGTACAAGTGATAAAGTAGAGTATGAACTTGCATGCACGACATCATTCCGTGACTTAAATCATATCATTCATATTAGGTTGCGAGTAGTTTTCGAGTCCGTTGTACCTGTATATCTTGGAATTGTCGTGCCATATGTCTTGAGACTGTTGTGTTCTGCTTCTCGATGCCAGTCGTGTCAGTTGTGATCTTTGCATTGTTGTGGCTAAGGTGAGTTCATGGCCCATACTTTTACCTGTTTTATAACTATTTTGGGGGAGAATACATGCTCGTTTTTAACAAAACTCAATGCTTTTGAATTCTTTAATGCTGAGATATATTGTTTTCATGATTTTGGACAATAAGTGTGTTTTGATTACAATATGTGCCTTATTGTGTGAACTCAATTTGTGTGACTTGGCTTGAATGTATGAAACTGCTTAGTGATGCATTGATAGTATATATTTTGGGAAGTGGCACCCAGTATGGATTTGGGAAGTGGCACCCAGTATACATTTTGGGAAGTGGCACCCAGTAATCATTTGAGAAGTGGCACCCAATCTATGTGTGGATTATTTATGCGTGTTTGTAGTCTGTGGTTCAGTTGGCGCATCACTATATGAGCATGGTATCTGTATGATTGATTTTGGTTCGAAATGTTTTGGATTATGATATTGTTTGCAGATTGGATTTGGAACTGTGATTTAGGCAGTGTGAGCCTATGTTGAACTTGACTTGTTTGTGAAAGATGTTTTGAATTCGGAACCTTTTGGTTCAACCATATTGTTTTAAACTAAAATCTATGAACTCGCCAACCTCGTGTTGACTCGTTTTAGCATGTATTTTCAGGTTCTTGAAGTGTTAGCTCACATTTGGCGGCAGTTGGCATGGCATGGCATGGTTATAAGATAAAGACACTCTGATATTCATTTGGGGACCTTTGTACTTATTTTATGGGCCTAATTCCGCACAAAAATTTAACAATGTAAATTGATACTTTTGATTACTCAATTATACTCTAAATGATTGTGGTGAAAAACCGTTCTTTGTACTTGTGTTGTGATACCAATTTTGTAGCACCCTAGGGACATGTATGCTTCCGCTGGACCCGATTTTTGGGGTGTGACAGATTGGTATCAGAGCCTTGTTTATAGAGAACTGGGTATTTTTCAAACCTAGACTATAACTACTTTTACGAAAACTTAACCCTATGACAGCCACGTGCCTGCCTGCTAAGCTGATGCCTCACTTGTAAATTGTTTGCTGACATATTTGATGAGATTTATGTTTTATTATCGGAACAATTATACCCACTTAATTTCGTTGATTACTACAAGTATCTTCCACATAAGTATGCTTACGTATCGTACACGTTACAGCGTTACGCTTTTCCTTACGTAATCTCATCATCCGACCTCGAGTTTGGTCACTTGCCTTGGTCTTTCGAAACGACTTTTAAATATGAAGGACATACTACTAGTATAACTAGGCTGAGTATTTCAAAATTCATTGAACCTCGGGTGAATATAGACTGATCACCTATATTCAACCAGGGACAGTGGGACATAGCCTGATCACCTATGTCCGACTCAAAGGTGAATTTTGCAATACTTGGAGTAGTTATAATGGAATTATGTTCGGGTTTGTCCTTGATTTTGGAATGGTACAGTTTTGCGTGTGTACACGGACATTGAATATTACTTCCACACACAATACACTGGCATCGCAACACCGCATGAAGAGTAATACTCCTGGCACCGCTATACTTCTTTGTTTATATGGAAATCCTGTTTGTCGCTGTCTGGCAGTAGTTCGCATCGGGTCGGCTTAGACCCAATTGGCACCGTTGAAATCTGAGTTGCTTATTTATAACTCATCAAGATTGTAATAAGCCATTTGAGTTTATTGGAAAGTTTGGATTCGATTTCGGCTATGTTTGGATTTGATGTTGGCTATGTCGGATTTGGTTTTGATTCTGATTGAGAACTGGATTGTTTGACCTTGTGATTTTGGACGTCATCCTGGATTTGGATTTGATGGTCAACCTTGCTTCGTTGGTGATCCTGTTACAGTCGCCTCTACCCTAAGCCTTGTGCTCAATTGATGTTGTTCAATCAAAGTGGTTCAATCGAGGTTGTACCTCCCGCGTTAAGTACTATGTACATTACTGATTCAACCAACTGAATTGCTAGTAGCAATCAACATCCTCCCTCAGAGTTGTACTCTGAACTTGCTAAACCCCCCCCCCCCCCAATTTGATTGAGGTTCCACGCTCAACAGAAACTTTAAGACCTTAAGGAGTAACCTGAACCACGTTCCTTGGGACAATCACCGAATTCTCTTTTCGTCCCTCGGGGATACAGTTCCCTTTGTTAACCTCATATAGGATAATAAACTGCTTTGTCGTTTATTTACAACCTGCCTTTGGTTTTTCTTACCGATCATTTGCGATCATCCTACAAAATGTTTTACTACTGTTTCACGAAAATCAAAATTTTGATCTTACTACCATTTTATAAATGGCGAACTGTTTTCCTGTTACGATGTTATGAATCAAACTAAAAATCAAAATTTTGACCTTGCTACGATTTTATAAATGATGAAATTGTTTTCGTATTATCCTGTAAGTTGCTTCACAAATCATTTGATAAATCATTTTGTAAAACGATTTGCTGTCTTACTACTCTGCCTGAGTAATCGAGTGTGGCAATGGTTGGAATAGACACCTCCAGTTGGCCAAATCCTTTTGTGATGATATCTACGACTCTAGTATTTCAAACGGAACCGTGTGAAGTGCTTTGTGGTCGATCACCGAATTGTTAAGTAGAAGTTGGAGATACCCAACTTACTAACCCCGAACTTGTTCATGAGACTACCGAGAAGATCGTTCAGATCAGAATCGAGTTGCAAACTGCTCACAAATTGTCAGAAGAGTTATGCTGACAAATGACGTAAACCTCTTGAATTGAATCGCGAGGTCGCGATTCCGTTTAAGGAGGTGAGACTGTGACAAATCGTAATTTCAGGTCATTTTTCAAACTTTGGAATTTTACTATTCATCTCGGGAATTTACTATTCACGGATTACTATTCATCACTTTACTATTCATCATTTTTCAAGTCATTTTGCGACTTTGAAATGTTATTATTCATTTTACTATTCATGAAACACTATTCATTCCCGGAGAAAATCACTATTCATGGTTATTATTCACCATTTCGTAAACTAGGTTTACGAGTATCAAATGCACGTAACCGTAAGGGTTAAGCTGCGTATTCATGGGACATCATTGAGGACACATCATATGGACTAGATTTAGTCTACATATCATCAGTAACATCATCTTCATATTAGGTCATTCACGGGTTTGCATAATCTCAATTCACGTATAATTATTTATTAAGCAAACGCTATTCGTAATTTAAATTTTAACACTCGATATACCCAATTCTTCCAACGATTATTCCTAACGCATTTTTATGCTTCCAAAAAGATTACGAAAGTTCCAAAAATATTTCCTGACGCCCAAGATAAATTCTTTATAACTTACGTTTAATTACGTATAACTTTCGTTAATCACCAAAACGACAACCAATACATATTTTTAGCACCCAATACCTACAATATATACACTCTTGTATCAAAACTACTCAGCTAATCCTAATCCTACCCTTTTTCCGCCCCCCCCCCTTGGTCCTAAATAATTAACTAGACAAAACTACACATGCTCATTAATGAGCCTCCTAAATTCTTAAAACATGGACTAGTGTCTGATATGGAGGCTTAGCCTCCATATTGTCCCCTTGACCTCCCCATGACCGCCCCCCCCCCCTCCTAGATAAAATGATGAAACTTGACTAAACTATTCAAGGTTTGAACTCTTTCAAGTATATATAGCCCTAACTAGTTTCATTTTCATTTCTATTAGCCAAAAAGAAAATAATCCCACCCATTCTATACATATAATTCGACACACTTGGAGCAAGGGAAGAAAGGAAAGCTTGTTGTGGCTAAGATCAAGTATATTAGGGCACATTAGTAAGGGTTTGGAGTATTAGTCTTGAGGTTAAGCTAGTGTTTTTACAACTCTCATCACTAATCACTCTTGTAAGTAATCTTACACTAGTAACACTTCATGCTTTTCATGTTTTCATGCTTGTCAAGTATCTATACTTGGTTATCACTTGGTACATGTTGATAAAGTTTACATTTACAATGATCCTTTAACAAAAGTTTATGTTTTAACAAGTTCTTATTACAAATAAACCTTTTATATATACATGTATATTAGTAAACATGTAGATTTAAATACTCTTGATAACCATTTACATGGACTTTGAATATTGTTAAGTTTATGTTTAGATCATTATTCTTATGTTGAGGAGATCATGGGTGAATTAGGACAAGGTTTGAAGTGGTTTGGAATGGAATAGAAACTAGAAAACACCCTTTTGAGACATCTATATAAGCTACTGTCCCATTTTGTAAAAACTGTAGAAATCAGTAGGTTGTGGGTAATTTTAGGCTAGAAATATAGAAAATGGACTTAATAACGAAAACGTGGTCGCTTGAATGAGTTAAATCGGGTTTATAACGAAAAATATACGCTATTTTCAATTTAGACGACGAAAACAATTATTTTCAGAAAATTTATGAATCTGTCCAAAATTCGGAAAGACCAAAACTGATGATAAATGGTTTCTAGACTTTCCGAGACCTTGAAAAGCCGATAGTATACTTGAATACCTTTGCGGGGATAGTTCAAACTTCATAAACGAACCTACGACGAGAAAGTTATGGCCTAAATAAGTTACGACGAAACATAACATTTTGACAGCTTAATATTTTGGCTATTAGAAAGCTGATGGAACTTTAAAATGTGAATTTTGGACCTTTTGGAGTACATTTTGGCTAAAATGACGTGAACGGAAATGGTTAGAACAATATATATACTTCTTAGACGCGTTAGAGACTTTTGAGATAACTGTTAACATGACGACTAAAATTTGTTCGCAAGACTTAAAAGTTAAGTTTTATAAAAAGGGTGATTTTATAAATAAACGATCAAATTGACGCAACTATATTTTTGGCGATAAACATTACAACAAACATGTACAAGTGATAAAGTAGAGTATGAACTTGCATGCACGACATCATTCCGTGACTTAAATCATATCATTCATATTAGGTTGCGAGTAGTTTCCGAGTCCGTTGTACCTGTATATCTTGGAATTGTCGTGCCATATGTCTTGAGACTGTTGTGTTCTGCTTTCGATGCCAGTCGTGTCAGTTGTGATCTTTGCATTGTTGTGGCTAAGGTGAGTTCATGGCCCCTACTTTTACCTGTTTTATAACTATTTTGGGGGAGAATACATGCTCGTTTTTAACTAAACTCAATGCTTTTGAATGCTTTAATGCTGAGATATACTGTTTTCATGATTTTGGACAATAAGTGTGTTTTGATTGCAATATGTGCCTTATTGTGTGAACTCAATTTGTGTGACTTGGCTTGAATGTGTGAAACTGTTTAGTGATGCATTGATAGTATATATTTTGGGAAGTGGTACCCAGTATGGATTTGGGAAGTGGCACCCAGTAATCATTTGGGAAGTGGCACCCAGTAATCATTTGGGAAGTGGCACCCAATCTATGTGTGGATCATTTATGTGTATTTGTAGTCTGTGGTTCAGTTGGTGCACCACTATATGAGCATGGTTCAGTTGGGAAGTGGCACCCAATCTATGTGTGGATCATTTATGTGTATTTGTAATCATTTGGGTCGTGTTCGTGTTTTGAAAATTTGACACGAAAAATTATCGTGTCGTGTTCGTGTCTGCCCCTTATCGTGTCGTGTCTTACCGTGTCGTGTCTTAACAGGTTCGTGTTTACACGATTTGCCAGCCCTATGATTTAGGCAGTGTGAGCCTATGTTGAACTTGACTTGTTTGTGAAAGATGTTTTGAACTCGGAACCTTTTGGTTCAACCATATTGTTTTAAACTAAAACCTATGAACTCACCAATCTCGTGTTGACTCGTTTTAGCATGTATTTTCAGGTTCTTGAAGTGTTAGCTCACATTTGGCGGCAGTTGGCATGTCATGGCATGGTTATAGGATAAAGACACTCTGATATACATTTGGGGACCGTTGTACTTATTTTATGGGCCTAATTCCGCACAAAAATTTAACAATGTAAATTGATACTTTTGATTACTCAATTATACTCTAAATGATTGTGGTGAAAAACTGTTTTTTGTACTTGTGTTGTGATACCAATTTTGTAGCACTCCAGGGACATGTATGCTTCCGCTGGACCTGATTTTTGGGGTGTGACATTCTTTCCTAAGTCTCTCGTCCTCCTCTTGTTTAGCCCTTGCTTCTTCTGCCAGTGTTTCTATCAATGCTTCTTGGTCTAATCTCATTTGATGTTCTTGTTGCTCAATAAGATATCCACCATCCCGCCACTCTTGTTCAGCCCGTTCTTCTTCTTCTTCTAACAATTCCATTATTTCTTCTTCGTCTAACATTCCCCCACCAGCTACCCCACTCCCATTCCCATAAAGTGTATCCTTGTGGAAAACCTTAACTAAGTTTTTCTTTGTAATGTTAAGATAATGGAGTAAATGGTGTGATCGATTAAAAGAAAACACTAAAACGTTATGAAGAATCAAAGCAGCTCCTACAGTAATATCCTTTCCATAACCCCCCCTCCTCGTTAATGATTTTGTGATGTATTGCACCAGGTATTGAACCTGAGAGATCTTTGAGAGTTACTGTAAGATCGCCAAGGGCATTTGGAGTACACGAATTGATTATTGCAACAACTTGATCAACTTTACCATTATTGATAAAGCTCTTGAAATCACCTAAACATCCAAACACTACTCCCCATTAGCATTCACAAACTCAACCGCGCTAAGCCATGGCCCACGTGAAAAATCCTCATCCTCACCCACATCCTAAACAACTTTCCTAATATACTCTTGTGTCGAAATTACACACTCCTGCCCACCTTCACTAATATCTGCTTGTTTAAGACGCTTAGCCAATTGAACAATACCAGCAGGACCGGGTATTATCCTAACCTCCTTCTCAGGGTTGTGTGATGAATGTAGGTTTTCCAAGGTGGGGGTTATGTGACAGTTTTGGTGATGGTTGTTGCAGGGACAGATGTGGTTCTTGAAGTTATCGGATTTGTCCATTTCGTTTTGAAGAAGTATAATCGATTATGTGTGATTTTGTGTTTCAGGAATTGTGTTTGTGAATCAGGGGTTATAAATACTGAAATGGTGTTTGAGAAATTTGGTTGTGATTGGCGGGAAAGAAAGGAAAATGGTGGAATTGCGATTATTGAAGAAAAGGAGGGTAAAATAGTCATTTCACATGGCATTTAACGAGATTTCCAAACAAGCATTAGTCCAAAAACCAAAATTGCAGCTACAGTAACGCGGAAAGGACATAACTCGCAAAAATTTGAAAGTTTAGGGACATTTTTCGCAATTTTTTTTCGAGGACATCTTTCGTAATTTTGGCAAAGTTCAGGGATATTTTTCGCACTTTACTCATTTAACATATAAAATTTTTCAAGATACATTCAGATTCATATAAATCAAAACTTAAACATCAAAACATTATAAAAATCTAAAACATACTTTAACTATATTATACATCACTCATTTAAAAAAAATTATGTTAAATCTATGTAATTTTAATGTTTAGCTTAAACATATATGAAGTTATCAATAAGTAAAAGGCAATTATTAGACAAAACCTTAGTAATACTAATTCATTTTTTATTTTTTATGGGTAAATGGTTTTACCCCTATAAATGTATTATTTCAAAAAACAGTTAAGTACATATGATATGGGCGTGTCCCAAATCTTATCCGTTACATAGGCAAAACTACATCACAATAAAATCCAATAAACTACATTTGACTAAAGGTCACCAATAAAAAAAGGCCAAACATAGGCAATGATCTCCAGATCAACCATCTTCACTCTCGTCCTCATCACTTTGTTCTCATCCACGTTAGTATTTTCACTCTCGTCCTCATCATCCGTGTTATCCTCCACATCAACTGTGGTACTCGTACTCATGATAGAATCATATTGTTCATCCACATCATCCACATAAGTAGTAGTAAGCAGACTCTCTTCACAATTGCCCTCGTATCCACTATTTTATTAGAAGCAAACCACACGCTTTTTTTCCTTTCTTTTCCCATCTTTAACTTTATCTTCCACTTGTTTGTCATGTGGAGTGCTCAGTTTACAAACTAGAAGGGGGGTTGAATAGTTTTACTTCTTTTAAATTTAAATGTGAAAACTTTTGTTTACTTTTAAAAACTTCGATTCGATCTTATGTGACTTCAACTCTTAAACAATATGAACAAATATAGACAAATGTAAATAAGTAATGCAAGTAAAGTAAATGAAATGAAATGAAAGATAGGGATGGAAAGATCAAACCACAACACAAGGATTTATAGTGGTTCGGCTACAAGGACACCTTCCTTGCCCTACTCCACTCCCCGAGTCACCTACTCGAGAGTTCTCTTCACTATGTCAACAAACTCCCTTATGGCGGAGAAAACCTTACACAACTTTCGCTTACACCGGTTTAACGACACAAAGCTAAATGTCGAGTTCTAATCGTAGCTAGAACCAATCTCACAACTTCACACAACTTATTCACAACTTCTTCACACCGGCTTCACAACTTCTTCACGACGGCTTCACACCTTCTACACGACGGCTTCACAACTTCTACACAACGACTTCACAACTTCTAGACTATGACTTCACAACTTCTACACTACTTCTTTACAACACAACTACTTACTTACACTTAGATCTACTTATCACAACTATACAACACTTTACACAACTACAAAATGATATGAATTGAACTACAATACTTCTTCTCTAGTTGAAGGAGTATTCTTCTTTTGCACTTGGATGATGAAAGCTTGGATCACTTGGAAACCAATGCTTAAGAGAATATGATCAAAGGATTTTAGAAAGGATTTACAAGGATTAGAGAAGATTTAGAACAGAAGGTTTGGGGTGTAAAAGGTGAGGAAAAAGTCCAGAGAAAGTCCAGTATTTATAGGCAAATCTGAGGACCTAGAGGAGCGGGGCGGTCCCCTTAAATAGGTGGCCGACCCCCTTAAAATTAAGGGGACCGCCTAGTATAATTAAGGGGGCCGCCCTTCCTGAACGTTGCTCAGATTTGTCTTTTTGTTTTTTTTTTGAAAAGCCAGATTTGTCTTTTTGTGGGGAAGGTTTTTCTGGAACATTTTTGCCATTTTTGGTTGAAAATTTGAATTCATAAATTTATACTAGATTAAACATATTTATTTAATACCAAAAATGTTTTTCTAAAAAAATATAAAATGTTTGTGACATTTTATAAAAAATCTAGTGATTAAGAAAATGTTCCTTTGATCATATAATGCATTAAGCATTTGTTTGTTCATACCTTAAGTGATTGAGTAGTTAAAATAGATATTAACAACTAAATACTTGTTTACGTCATAATTTTCCGTTTAATGATTTTACATTTTGTGATTATCAAAACGTAGAGATATCGAAAAATATTAATAACGTGTTTAGGCATTATTTATATCAACAATTGTCATTTGAAGTGCTCAGTTTACCAACCTCTTCATTGTTCCTCATTTTCACTCCTTAATATTCCTTTTCGTTTACCACTTTTTGTGTTGGAGGAACATTTGAATTCATGCCAACATCATCGTCCAAATCAACATACTACTCAAGATGTCAAAAGCATTAGAAACCTTAGTACTAGTATTAATTATTTTACCATTAGTTTTCTTCTTAGATTTCTTCTCCTTTTTAGCATTTTCAACAATTTTTTAGGGCGGGCAAATGGCACAAAAAAGCATCAAAGTTAGGGTCCATTTCCAATCAAGGTATCCAACTTTTTTTCTTGCATAAAAAGGTTCCCAACATTTTTTTTGGCGGATTTGGGTTTTTTACTAACGGGCGTTAACTCAGTTCGTTAGTAAGTTACATGTTTGGTCCTCGAGGTCGTTAACTCAGTTCATGCAACATCCAAAAACAATTTCGAATTTTTTTTTACATGTTTGGTCCTCGAATTCTTATACTCATTTCATGCAACATCAAAAAAAAAAAATTCGAAAAATATTTAAAAAAAAATTATCAAAAAAATATTTTCTTAAAATATTTATATATTACTTTTTAAATTACTTTTTTTTTCGAAAAATATTACTTTTTAAAAATATTTTCGAAAAAATATTTCGAAAAAAAATTTTCGAAAAAATTAAAAATATTTTCGAAAATTAAAAAAAAAGTTAAAAAAAAAGTTCGAAATTTTTTTAAAAAAAAAATAAAAAAATTCGAAAAAATTAAAAATATTTTCGAAAATTAAAAAAAAAAGTTATTAAAAAAAGTTCGAAATTTTTTTTTTTAAAAAATTAAAAAATATTTCGAAAAAAAAATTTTCGAAATATTTTTTTAATTTAAAAAAAAAATAAAAATATTTTCGAAAAAATATTTGAAAAAAATATATATATATATATATATTTTCGAAAAAATTAAAAATATTTTCGAAAAAATACTTTTTTTTTTAAAAAAAATTCCAACTTTTTTTTTTAATTTTTTTTTCAAATATTTTTCGAAAATTTTTTTTCGAAATATTTTTTAATTTTTTTTTTAATTTTTTCGAACAATTTTTTTTTTTTTTTTTTTTTTTTTTTTTTTTTTTTAAATTCGAAAATATTTTTAATTTTTTCGAAAATATTTTTAATTTTTTCGAAATATTTTTTAATTTTTTTTAAATATTTTTCTAAAAAAAAGTAATTTAAAAAGTAATATATAAATATTTTAAGAAAATATTTTTTTGATAATTTTTTTTTAAATATTTTTCGAATTTTTTTTTTTTTGGATGTTGCATGAAATGAGTATAAGAATTCGAGGACCAAATGTGTAAAAAAAAAAAAATCGAAATTGTTTTTGGATGTTGCGTGAACTGAGTTAACGACCTCGAGGACCAAACATGTAACTTACTAACGAACTGAGTTAACGCCCGTTAGTAAAAAACCCAAATCCGCCAAAAAAAAAAGTTGGGAACCTTTTTATGCAAGAAAAAAAGTTGGATACCTTGATTGGAAATGGACCCTAACTTTGATGCTTTTTTGTGCCATTTGCCCTTTTAGGGCCTATAGGTAAACAACGGCTTTGGTTTTTGCCCAACTTGAACACCACGCAAACATGTCTTGGATCTTTCTTTATTATACCTGAGGTGATCTTCTTTGGGAATTGTTCATTACAATGACCAAAAGTCATACATGTAGCACACCGTGAAGGTTTCCACTCGTATTCAATACAAATTGTACTAAGAGTAGTACCATCCCCATCCAGTAAAGAGAAAACCAAAATCATGCTCTCTTTCAAATCAACATCAACCCTTAAATCAATCAAAGTTCTAGCAAAACTAGATTTACCCCATGAATCCTTACACATAAAGCTGGTGTAAGCATCATTGGGATGCCAAGTTTAGTTGCAATTATACTTAAACCATCAGCCATGAGGATTGGAACCGGGATGTCATGAATTTCACCCACACCGGGATAGAATTCAAGTCACCTTTACACCATTTTGTTCATTCTCGATTTCCTTCATTTTTTCCCTAGCTTAATCAACCAAATTCTCTTTTTCTTTTACACCTCTCCCATTCAACAAACCCTTCTCCATAGTTACGACATATGAATCTAGACTAAAATTATCAATCCATGTACCAAATCTTTTAACCTCGAACGCCACTGAACTAATACCAAGTAAACCCCCAAACCGACCTAATTATCGATTTAAGAGTCATTGGAATCAAATTAAGGCCAACAAACACTCCATAACCCGATTAAATAAAACGGATGTCACAAACCCTAAAATCAATTAGATGAATTCGAACCTCAAAATTTTGTCAAACGATTACCAATCGAGAAAGAATGAATTCCCAACTGCTAGGAGAAGAACAAACAATTAGCAATAAGCACAACCCAACACGAATCAACAAAATAGAATCAAACCCCAAAGAAAAACTGAAACCCTAACAGAATAAATAACCCTAAATCGATTAGAACCCTTTAGATCAGCCAATGAATAGCCCTATGATAAATCAATGGCCAATATAAATGCAACTAACGATTAGAAGTTAATTAAACGCATTCAAATAAGGTGAATCAAAGAATCTTATGGTTTTTAGTTTATCGTCGAATTTGCCAGTAGAGAGAGAAAACGTGGGTTCTTTATATTATAAATAAATAAAATCAAGACTATTTCATTTTGACATATTCATACTTGCTAGTCCCTTCATTCAAAAATTATTATCCTGAAATAGATAAATAAATAAATAAATAATAAAACAATAAAATAAACATAATTTAAGAAAAACATTACCATTACAATTTTTTTTACTTTATGCAAAGTGACCATTTTATCATTTACTAAATAATTTATAACTTATGTAAAGTTTGTAATATTAACATTAAGCGATTGTAATATTGTAAACTAAGTTTAATTCCTTATTTTGAAAGTGAAAAGTTAATTTGAGACAAGCTAACTTGTAATGTCTGAAATAAATTTAGGGCGGATAGAGTCTAATAACACATACTCCTTTCGTCCCAAAATAATTGTCTACAGATAAAAAAAACGCACAGTTTAAGAAAATATCATCAGTACGACTTTCTTTTTATTACTTTTTGAACAAAAGACAATTTACCCTTAACCAATTAATTTAAAACTTCTTTAAAACTTGTAATAATAACAATTAATTTGAAACAATCCAAAAAGAAAATATGCACAATAAATATGGGGCGGAGGGAGTAGGGGTGTTCAGTGTTTGGTTTGACACCGAACAAACCGAAAAGTAAACCAGAGAGAAACCGAGTAAAACTGAACTGAAAATTTTAATTGGTATAGGTTCGGTTTAAAACTGAACCGAAGTATTTAATTGGTGTTTGGTTTAGTTTATGGTTTGACAAAAATATAACCAAACCGAACCGAATAAACTGAATATCTCTATCTACATAAAAAATAATAATATAAAAATTTGTAATTTTATCTTATCATTCTAAGTAACAATTCTAATATTCAACTAGATTTAGATGCTTGAAGATGAAATATTCAAGCTAATAAGACTTCTGAGGACTTTTGTTAAAGAAATTTATCTTGTTTCGCTTTCATTTACCCTTTTTAAGTTGTGAAACCTTTTGGTTTCTTAAATTACTATTTTGTTGGTTTACTTAAGCACTTTGTGAGATCTTTTGATTTATTAATTTTATCTGAATTTTTATGTTTTTATTTTTTATTATAGATTATATTTTTATGTTTACTTGAATTTGGTTTTCCTGGTTTTAACTAAACCCAAACTAAATTATAATTTGGTGTATGGTTTGGTTTTATCAATTTTATAATTGATTTGGTTAGGTTTTGATTTTGACTTAAAAAAAATTTAAATCTATAAACTCGAACCATACAACCAACAGTCACGAGAACCGAACCCATGAACACCCGTAAGGAGGGAGTAGTAAAATACATACTCAATAATTTCTTACATCAAAACTTAGCAGCTAAGTTGATAAAATCCAATTAAATACGAGTACCTCCTTAAATAACACAACCAGCCTTCCAAAAAAAAAAAAATAACACAACCAAAAAAAAAAACATACTAAAAACACGTTTTGACCCAGTCAATCATCATCTTCATTTCACCACCAGATCTAACAACATGGGAGAACACACCGACTCAGAATCAAGCCCACTTTTATCAAACCAATCATCACCCACTGCTGACGTGTCACCACCTGAGAACACCAAGAAACAGTCACCACCACAGGTAGAGGATGGAGGAGTTGTGTATGGATGGAGAGCTGATGGGTTGCCGTTAAGTAATGGGAGTGTGATGGGTGAGCCCTTAGCTAAGGGTCAATGGGATTCTGGGCTGTTTGCTTGTTTAGGCAGGAATGATGAGTTTTGTAGCAGTGATCTTGAAGTTTGTAAGTACTTTTTTTTTTTTTTTTTTTTTTGAATTTTATGGGTTTATTTATATTGTAGTTTGGATCTGTTTTGTTAGTTATTGATAGTTAGGATTTTGATGATGATGATGTTATGATTAGGGAGGTTGGAGTTGATTTGACAGAATTATGTGATTCTGAAGTGTGGAGGTGTTTGTTTAAGCTTATTTGTGTGCTTATGACTTATGAGCTTATGTGATTTCGGCTTATTTTTCATTAGGTTATTTTTTCTAGCTTAAATTGAGACCTATAAGCTTATTATGAATCTATGATATAGTAAGCTTATATAAGCCCACAAGTCTCAACATAAACCACAAATAAGCTTAGGGGGTGTTTGTTTAAGCTTATATGCGGCTTATGAGCTTATTTGTGTTTTGGCTTATATTTCATAAGCCCCAATTTTCTGGCTTATTTTGAGACTTGTGCACTTATATAAGTTTCTTATAATATGATAAACTTATATAAGCCCAAAAGTCGTAAAATAAGCCGGAAAATTTTAGCTTATGAAATAACACCTGAAATCAAATAAGCTCATAAGCCCACATATAAGCTTAAACAAACACCCCCTTAAAAAAAATACCCCCTGTGTATAAAAGAATTATTATTTTTTATTGAGCTTTTATATTGTTAGGATGAAGGATTTGGCGGTTCTAAATGATGCTAAATTTGTTGCAATTATGAGAATTCTCAACTTTTATTTGTTGTTAGTGATTTTGGTATAGTGTTTGATCATTGGGGGATTTCCCCGGTGGTATCACTCCCTCACCGTAAATGTCATGTTGACTGGTCAAAGATTGCTTTGAGGAAATAGGTCGTGGGTACAATCCACTAAAGGTCACTAGAATAGGTTCTCGTTGCCTATTGCCTGGGCTAGGTCATTGTAGTGTGGATATGTTTTGTTAGTTAATGTTAGTTAGGATTTTAATGATGATGTTATGTTTAGGGAGATTAGAGTGGAATTCATAGAATTATGTGTATTTTGATTGTGTATAAATAGAACTTAATTAAAAAAAATAATAATAATAAAAAAAAAAATAATAATAATTTGTGACTGAGGTTTTTTGATTTTGGGCTTAATAATTGGATTGAGCTTCTTTATCATAAGGATGAAGGATTTTGCGGTACTAACAACAACAAAAATACCCGGCGGGGTATGGGTATGTACGATGTAGACTGTCAGTCACCCCCGTATGAGGGTAGAGGGACTTGGTCGAGACTTCTAGAAAGATCTCCAGCAAGAGTATGTGTGTGTGTCAGCAAGATCTGTGGCATATGTGTGTGTGTGTGTAAGGGTAAAAGCATAGAGACATAAAAGCGTACAAGAAGAAGCGTGTATAAACATAGTTGCATAAAAGCTTAAAAACAAGAAGGCATAAGAGCATGCAAGCATATAAGGAATATATTTTCTGGTACTAAATGATGGTAAATTTGTTGCGTTATGAATTCTGAACTCTTAGTTGTTAGTGATTTGGGTATAGTGTTTGAATGATGAGTGTAAGACGAAGTTAAGGTAAGAGCGTTTGTATAATACTAGGTTGTTCAAATGAGTAATTGAGAATATGCAATACCAATAATTAGTCAGAGATTTTCACTTCACTCACATTGTTGATATCGTTACTTGTTTGGAAGAGTAATTGAACCTATCGTTAGAGATGTGGCTAGCTTATTATGCTCACATTTGTTCCATTTAGGCCTTCATTTTTTTATGATTTTGTATAAGTATCTAGATTAACTTTATATGTTTTTAATTATATTTGATGTTTAGCTACGGTCAAGCTGTCTCTATTGTTTGTCAATTGAGCTGGTTATGATAAACTATTTCTATAAATATAGATTTTTCATTTGCATCACATGTTCAATTCTCTTGCGTTAAGTAAGGGTAAAACAACCGGTTGAGCTTGTTGAATGTTTGACACAGTTTAGATTAACTATTGGACCTTGTTATTTACTTGTACTTTGTTTTTACAGTTGATAATGCTTAAAGTGTTCGATAAAGGTGTTGAACCTATTGTTATGGATGTGCTAGCTTTTTATGCTCATATTTGTTCCGTTTAGGCTCTACATCTTTTATAAGTTTGCAAAACTACTCTAATATAGCCGTATGAGCTGGTCTAAATGATATTTGTTATTAAACTATGTTCAAATTGTCTCTAATGTTTTTGGCTCCACTTGTTACTATCGATGTATCATATTTCAGACAAAAAGGGTACTGAAACGTTTTGCTTTAGCTCTTATGCTTTAGAAAAATTTCAATACCTTTTTGTTTGGGAAAATGATGCACAGTAATAGCTTGTGGAACCTGACTGCAATAGAAATAGTTTTAGCAAGTTTAAGGATTAAATACAATTTGGATTAAACGTGAACCAGAATTAGGATAGATGGTATAGTGTCTAGGATTAACTCTTTCAGTTTACGCATTGGATCTCTGAATTTAACGTAGATATACCAAAATGGCAAGTAAGAGCCAGAAATACGTTAGTCCTTTTAGGTGTCTCTTAGATCAACTGCGCTACGAACCAATCACGAGCTCTTGTTACTTTTCCCTTGCACCACAGAACATTGATGTAAAGCCCTTATGCAAGTGGAAGAGAATTAGGCTAGGAAATTTTTACTGGTAAAAGGGGCTTTATACCTTTGGTTTCTTGAGATCACATGGTCGTATCTTTGTAGTTTTCAGAAATAAAAAGGGTTTAGGCTATAGCATAGCAACATACTTTCCTTCATGTTCGATCTGTTATCATACGTGTGCTTGTTTTCGTTCCACTATATATGCTGCAAACTTTCAAATTCAGTTCCGATATCATACTTATTGCTCACGTGTCAGGGTATTTTGGTAATTTTAAAGGTGTTGACATGTGCAATAAGTATGATATCGGAACTGACTTTGAAACTTTGCAGCATATATTGGAATGAAAACAAGTACATGTATGATAATAGAACATTAAGGAAAGTGCATTGCTATTCTATTGCCTAAACCCAAATAAATATGATTCTAGTATTCAGGTTGTTGATGAATGAAAATACCAGTCTTGACTATCTATAATCATCATATCTTCTTAGCACTCCCTTTGAAGAATGGGTGAATTTACGAATTAGTTGTGTTGACCCTTATGTATGGCTGTGGCAAAGCATTTGTTAACTGGGTGAAGTGGGACGATCCGCCTATGGTTGTGCTTCACTCAGGAGATTCGTGGTTTATAAGTTTGAATGCTGAAACTTTTTTGGAGAAATAAACAAGTCAATGGACCCAAGAGGGAATCAAACTGAAGAACTAGAAAAAGCGGGAGCCATACTGAATCAGGCTACAGATATATAACACACTTTTACTCATAGATTTCCTGCTGGATTAAACCTTACAAATAATCAGAAGTATGACATTAGTTACTGTAAGCCATTCTTTAAAAAGGCCAGCTGAATGCTAAATGGCACACGTTTAGTTTAGTAAAGTACAATTACAGACTTTACAGTTACTTTAGCCTAGCTTCACCAAAAGGTAGCGTGTAACGTAAGTGTGTACGTGACCAAATTCTGTTTGCTGCACTAAAAGACATTCTTACTTAACATAACACAGGCATTCACCAGTATTTGATCTGCATAGCAATACACATTTTCCTTTTCTTCACTCAAATAGTTCTGAAATTCAACAGGTCTTCTTGGGAGTGTTGCCCCCTGTGTGGTTTATGGAAGCAATGTAGAGAGACTTGGATCTGCTCCTGGGACTTTTGCAAATCACTGCTTGCCTTACACTGGTTTATATCTTATTGGAAACTCCTTTTTTGGATGGAACTGCATGGCCCCCTGGTTTTCATACCCTACCCGTACAGTGATCCGCAGGAAGTTCAACCTTGAGGCAAGTCTTTTCCCTTGATTCATGCATTAAATAGTATAAATCAAAGCATACTTATGTCCTAAGTTTGATCCTGTTTCAACTTTAGTTAGCCACTTAGCCCCCCTATGTTCAAGTTATTAGTAAAAGTGTTTGTGACTTTATCTTTCCTTCTTTCTATCTTGCATCCTTAAGACTCGATATTGTACTTCATAGTTGCAAACTTTTTCTTCTCGGGATGTTTTATACATATCACTATATTTATTCAGTAAGAAATATAAAAGTTTAAAGATACCATGTGGCCTGTTTTCATCATTATTGAAAATAAGCTGTTCTTGCTATCTTTCACAGTATTATCTATTTTGTTTTATCTATAGGTATCCTAAGTAATAATTATTGTGAATTGTTTTTTTGACAGGGTAACTGGGAGTCAATGAGCAAATCATGTGGTGGATGCTGCAATGTGGATGAGGAACAACTGGAGCAAGCAGAAATAGCTTGCGATTTTGCAACTCATGTTTGCTGCCACCCTTGTGCTCTATGCCAAGAAGGGCGTGAGCTTCGTCGTAGACTTCCTCATCCTGGCTTTGGGGCTCAACCTATGATGGCTATGATTGCTCCTGGGGAGCAGACCATGGGTCGTCATTGAACTTACTGAATGTTACTTGGTTTCTACCGGAAAGGAAATTGAAAATGTGTTCTTATATGTTTTAAAAACATACTTACGATAATATGTGTAAATAAGTCGACCAAGGGATCGTAACTTGTTTGATTATGTTGTATTGTGAAAATATTGTTCTGTATGAATTTACTACGTTAGTGTCGATAAAGTTTACTGTTCCATGATGGTCTAGTTCATGATTACATATGTTTGATCGAGACTGATATCCTTGTACTAAAACTGAAAGGTGCGTGGTAAGATGCGGTATATCATCAAGCAAGAATATAGTAGCGTTAAACTGTTTTCCAAATTTGAGTTTTCAGTTTATATATATAGCCAGTTTACCTCTTTATGATATTCTTGAAAGCAATATTTGCTACCGTTTTTCCTTTGTTGAAAGTAGCATTTGGGGCCCTATTTGCATTTGTTGACTACCAGTACGATACCGGCGCGTTGCGGCAACGACAAAGATGTACACTAAAGTGTGTTTCACTTTGCGTTGCGGCAACGACAAAGATGTACACTAAAGTGCGTTTCCAAAAGTGAGCTTATAGAACTGCGTTTCCCAACTGCACCTCCCCACTTACTTTTCCTTTTCCAAAACGCAGTTATGGACTCCTCAAATCGCAAATAATCACTTTTCAACTTTTCTTTGCCAAACACTAAATTTAGCTTATTTGCGTTTTCAAAACGCAATAATCAAATAATTAGTTTGAAAACGCAATAACAAACACCCCTGTAATAGTTGTTTGGCGAGCAAAGTTTTTCGATTATACATTTTTCGTGCAAATAGCTTTACAGATTTAGATTCGAATTATCTAACTACATCAAGCAATAGAAAAGCAAAATATTTCATGATAAGATAAACATGAGGTAACAAAATAGAGGGCGACATAAATACATACTCCGTAACATCTTACATACATATACTGATGTACGTAGTATCAAAATATAAACGTGATTGCAAAATGAAATGACGTAAACCAAATATGCCAACTATTGTTAGTTTGGTTGTAATTAATTAAGCATCATTTATTGATGACTAAATAAAATTAATTAGCTTTAAAAGTGAATATGTAAATTCAAAAGATTTAATTAAGAGTTTCGGTCTTCTTACATTATAAATAATTAATACAATATAAATTATTTTATCTCAATTTTAGCTTAAAGAAGTAAAAGAGTTAATGTTTTAATCGCATAGATTATATAAATTTGCTATTTTAGTTTGTGGAATTTTCAAGAAATTGTCGAGCTAAATCAAGGATTAACGAAGAATTATCATAAGATTGAAACTACTAAAGCGCTAGAAAATGCAGCTTAAATCCTAAGAAACGGTCCAAACAAACAGGCCCAAGCGAATCTAGCCGGCCTAGTTCAAATAAACCCGACTCACATGAAAATACTCGGTTCTGGCCGGTCAAAAAGAATAGGGGTCAAAATTTATGAAGAACTGGTCCAAGAAAAAAGGCTAGTTGACACTTGACAGCAGCAAGGTTCCACACACACGCTGCCACGTGGAGCTAAAGGGTCACAATTTCAAAAGAGATTTTTATTTTATTTTTAGCTTTAAGATTAGACACATTTAGAGGCTGTTTGTTTTTTCCGTTAAGATGTCTGAACGCCTCTGAACGGGCACTGTGTCTGAATCGGTCAGACATTTTGTACGTTCAGACCGTTTGTTTTTTTTTTCTTCGTTCAGACGCGTTCAGATGCAGTTAGATTTTAATGGTCAAGACTTGAGAGGGGTGTCTTAACGCGTCTGAATGCCTCTTGTTGACACAAAATAACCAATTTTTTTTTTTTTTTTTTCCCGTTCAAACATGAGTTTTTTTTTTTCTTTCCGTTCAGATGCATTCAGATTCAGACATTTACGCATCAAATTCAGATTCAGACGTGCGATTCAGATTCAGATTCAGACCCTCTTAATAAACAAACACCGCCTTAGTGTTTTTTAATTTTTAAACTTTTATTAATTTATGTCAAAGTCAAATATTTTGACTATTTTTTTTACCTTGAAATGGTGAATTGTATTAAACTCTGCAAATAACATCTTAGAAACATCAAACTTTGTAGACAATGCCCACAAAGCTGAAAAATGAACATTTATCCTTTCTATATCTAATAGAAGATTACCTGCGCATAAACGACGTATTGATTTCAACGACATTTGATTGCCTCAATTTATGTGTCCTTATTTACTTATTTTTGTGTGTATATGACTATATGTGTTGTTGTAAGGGTAACAATTGTTTAAATAAACTATTATGACGACAGTCAAGTAGATTATCAATGATTTGGTTTGGTCTGGTTTGGTCGGTGATTTAGCAGTAGTTTAGTAGTAGTTAAGTGGTAATACGCAAGTTTAGTGGCAATAACTTAGATGCAAATGAAAGGGATGTTTATCTGATTCCAAGTGAACACAATTCATGGAAATTCTATTTTCTAAAAGGGATTGTCTATCATACAGTAAATTAATATATTCATATAGATGTATCCTTTTGTTTGTCGAATAATCTTCGTTTGTATTCATATCATACAAGTTTATTTACTCGTATTACCTACATATTAAACTTTTCTCCTTTAAAAAGATGAAAGATAACTATCCATGCTTCAAGTTATTTCTCTTTTGCCAGATGATATACTAATTTTTTACTCGGACTTGAACATACATATAACATTTTTATTGCATCTCAACAAGCACCTCGGAACCTTGCATTTTGTTAAATCAACTAAATTAAAGACGCGTGATTGTAATCATGAATGGCTCAGGGTGAAGCCGAAGCAGAGTTGTGTGACAATTTTACTGCTCTATGCCTTGTGTTTGAATTTTCAGAAGTAAAAATTCTTACAACTCTTTTTCTACCTCTTAATGAGAAGAGATGGTAGAAAGCACTTTTTAAATAATGAAGATTGTTTGTTTTATGAAAAGATAAGCGGTTGTAACTAGTATCAAGAACAAATCAAATTAAAAAAAAATAAAATAAAAAATTGACCAAATCTGCACATATTTTCCGGCCACATCCAGTAAAAAAATGGAGGTTGTGGGTTTGCCGGAAAATAGAGGTGGGGCATTGCCGGAACTGGCGTTCACCTGCAGATTCCGGCAAATGCACTGGTGGTGGTGGCAGATATGCCGACGGCGATGACGGACAAAGGTAGTGGGGAAGGAAGCCTGAGGAGAGAGTAATCTTCAAAGTAGTTTAGAGGGGATAAAAAATAAGGTTGTAAAAATTGAAGTGGGAAAAAGTCTTCAAAAATGAAGAGCCAATAAGTGATTTTTGCCACTTTTCACTTCTTAAAAACAAAGAGTCTTATACAACAATGTCTGCGCGCTAGCAGACGTAAGAGGCAAAAAGCTCTTACTTAGAAAAAACAAACACCGCCAAGTGCATGCATAATCTGAAAGCCTCCAAACCACAAAATACTCCTAAACAAATCCTTTTTAGCATTTTTATCAAATACTTTTAGCTGATAAGGTTCAGTCGACTTCATTTGCTTCATCCTGTACTTTCCTAGATGCTAGGAATTTATTAAGAACGAACACTCATATTCCAGAAACTTAGCTTAAGAACCTGCTCAAGATATTACCAATGATAAAATAAAATATCAAAAAGCAAAACGGACTCTAAGGCAGATGCAACACAAACTAAGGTAATTATTACCATAGGTTTATGGACCTTGGATGTGGATAGTGCTAGTCTACCAGAACACAAAGATGGGTAATGTCTAAACTAACCAAGGTAAATCACTCACGATTAGATAAAAACAAAAACACAGCTAAAAAAACTGCAAACATCCTCACAACACGGCAATAGGTACTCAACACTGACACATATTTAAGCCTGATGTTTTACGATGGTCTATTCTCCGGGTGCTGCAACACCTTGCTTCAGCTTCTCCCTCTTCAACTTCTTCTTGGAGACTGGCTTCTTTTTTCTTGGCGGCAGGGTCTTCTGGGCATACATGTACAGTACATAGTTGCCAACAAGGAAAGTTATCAGTAGCCCACCCACAACTAGCAAAACGATCAATCCTGGGTTAAATCCAGTGGCTTCAACATTCTTGTTCGCAAATTGCTGCTGAAATCGATAAAACAATAGAACACCAGTTTATGTGACATTTTAGCAAATGAATCAGAACACAAAGAAATGGTTAACACATAGGACAGAATCTTGCAGTAGCAGGTGTATTTTAAGCATTAAGTTTAGCAGAATATGTGTAAAATCTGATGTTACATACTTTTAGAGGCAGAGGGAGTAACAACAAACTCTTTTTTTTTGTCCTTCCAAACAAAAGATTTCTGTTACCCAAGACTTGATAGTACTTCAAGTCTTCAACAAGGTATATTGCAAGCTAGCATTTCCAAAATCCCAGGTAAAATATTTATTGACTAACGAGGCTCGTTGAATTTAATTACGCTTTCTACTTTGTGCCCCGAAAGGGTGTTCATTCGATAAAGATGATGCCTGTCCAATAGTGCTATCGAGACCAAATAATCACACTTCAAAAAAGGCCAACTGATCATAAACTAGTAATAGCATTGATCTTTTTTTAAAGCACTTTGATTACTTGCTAAAAAACACTCAGCCCACTTTATATATACTAGTTCGATTGGCGACGTCACACGGTCACACCTTTTTACCCAAAGCAAGTATCAGACTCATACGATGTAAATATTCTCAAGTAAGGCATCTCTATGACTAAAAAACAAACATCTTGACAACAATTTAAAACCGATCTTAGTGCACATGTGAGGCTGGTTTCCTCTTATGTAGAAAGTTTCTTCTCGAAAACAAAAAGAGCGTGCACACGACTTTTTTCCTAAATAACTCATTTATCTTCTTAAAAAAAACCTCACTTTCTCTTGCACATTTCCCACCTAACTACAAAAACGAACGTAAACAGAAATTCACTCACCAAGAACAACTTATATCTCTCTCGAGCAGCAACTTACCACCTATAAATCTCTAGTAATGTAACTTATACCAGCAACTTGAAACCTATTATACAACTTGGGGGGTGTTTATTTAGGCTTCTGGCTATGTTTGGCAACGGGCTTATGGGGATTTTGGAGGATTGAGCTTTTAAAATAAGTCGCTTATAAAATAAGACTTGTTTGTCACACGGGCTTATAGCTAGTCAAATTACTTAAATACCCTTCAAAATATAATAGATGATCACGTAAAAACTGAAAATATATGTGAATTTAATTTGATGTATTTTTATGCGATTTTACATTAATAAGCTTCAGCTCCCAACTAATTCGCCAAACAGCTTTATAAAAATATAAGCTTCAGCCAAGCTAATCCATTGCGCCAAACATAGGGCTTATGGCTTATTTTGTTTTGGGCTTATGTTTCATAAGCTCACTTTTTGTGGCTTATTTTGAAGCTTTTTTAAGGCTTAAAAGTAAACGGATGCGCAATTTTTTTCGAAATGATTGAGCTTAATTAAAAAAAAAACAATTTCATCTGAACCGGGTGCATTTAAAAATCAAATTGATCTCGATTAACTAAATCGATCGAAACACGTTACAAGCCCTAATTTGAACCTAAATAACAAACTGAGCATACAAAATAACACAGATCTTAATAAAATTAAGAGTAATTAAAAGATGGGTAATAAAAAAGAACTTACGGATCGATCGGAATCTTGATCCATGAGATGTGAGATTTCTTCAGATCGTAACGGACTCACCAATGTGAATATGTGATGCTATATTACTTCTCTTTCTTTGCTACTTGGTCCTTTTATTTTTCTCTATTTTTCTATCTTCACTTATATAACAAGAGCGGAGCTGAACCTGAGCCTGATTGCGCTCGAGCTCGACTTGTTTATAACGTTAAGCTCGAGCCTTTTATTTCCGGCTTGAGTTGCGGCCGACTAACATTTATGGTAGAGTTAAAACAAAATAAAGCCTAGATAAAACTAAGGGTTCGAACTCGTTTTATATTTTTTAAGCTCTATCTTCTATAAAATATTTATACGCATATGTATTATATATATGCGTATATAGATTTTAAGGGTCGTTTTTACTCGTAAAACTAGTCGATCTTTAAATAAAAAGTTCGGGCTCGAGGTCAGTTATTAAAGGAGCCTCAACTTAGTCTCGAGCTCGTTTAGGCTCAGCCCGCTTAGAGCTTTTACCGATCTGATATCGAGCTTTATACAAAGCGCTTTGCTTGTTTTCATTCCTAAATACTAATACTCAATATTGTCAGGGTAGAGTATTAGTCGACACGCACAAATACTTTTTTTTTTTTTTTTTTTTAATTTAAGTGTATGAATATAGAAAAGAAAACATGTTTACCTAAATAGTCTAAAAACTGTGAAGCAAATGGTTTTTATACATAGGTTTAACCTTTTACGATAATTGGGATTATTTGCACATATTTAATTTTGATTTGCTTTAATGGTGGCCACAGTCATAACCCAGCATGACCTAGCATGACCCAGCCACATCAGCTTTCTCTCTCCGATGAATAGACACGACTAAATTACCACAATCGATGATAGTGCTGGCAATTTCTGACACGGACAAGTTAACACGACATGACACGACCTGTTCTTAACAGGTTTCGTGTCTTAACAGGTCCGGACCTGTTAAGACACGAATGAAATTAACACGTTTCGTGTCTTAACAGATCCAGACCTGTTAAGACACGAATGGACATGTTAACAGACCTGTTATATATATATATATATATATATATATATATATATATATATATATATATATATATATATATATATATATATATATATATATATATATATATGTTCTACACGAATGGACATGTTTAACAGGTCCTTAACAGGTTTGCTTATGTTTTTTTTGTTTAAATTTAGTATTTTTGTTAACAGGTGCCTTACCAGGTTCCTTATCGTGTAACCTGTTAATTTTCGTGTCGTGTTCGTGTTCGAAAAAAGTGACACGATTTGTTATCGTGTCGTGTTCGTGTTCAGTTCATTCGTGTTCGTGTCGTGTCGGACGCGATATGCCAGCTCTAGTCGATGACCAAGTTAATTTTTTTTTTTAATTCAAATATTTTAAACAACAAATTTAAAATTCATTAAAAATAAAAACATTACAAAACTAAATTAAAAACTTAAACTAATAAAACTTAAAAATTACAATACTTATTAAAAACTTAAACTAGTAATATAAGTTGTAGCGTGCCTTGATTGATGACTTAAGCTGCAAAAGTTCTTGTAGTTGTCGTGGGGGCAAATTTTGGTCGATTGCTGAATTGTAGAAAATCAAGTCTTGCTCCCGTTTTGATTGGGCCATGATTTCCACTTGCTGTCGTTGGAGGTCAATTTTCTCTCTTTTTATCGCTAGCTTTTTTTCCTTCAACTTCAAGTACGACTCTTCCATGTCCTTATTTTTCCCCGGTTTTGACGGCTTGAACTTGAAGAAGCTCTGGGCTAACGAACTAACAAATGATGCTGGTGGATCAAGAGAGGAGGAGGATGCTTTCTTCCTTGCTGCGTCACGACCTTGTGGTCGTGATTCTCTAGTCTCTTCCTTATCATCAGAATCATCCATGTTTTGGAAACTCAAATGACCTTTTGTTGACCCCGAGGTAGTTGTAGAACCCTTTGTTTTCTTCCGACTATTCGTTCTGAAAGCACGCATCTCATAATTCTTCCAAGCATCATGGTTCCTCAAAATTTTCCAACAATCCTCCAATGTAAAATCATAACCGAAAATCACATGGTATTCTCTAAGAGCTTTTTCATTATCGTCTGCATCACTTTCACCACTTCCATGATTATCCTTGATATTATCCATAATACCACAAAAATTCCCAACCCTACTACGAATCCTATTCTTCCATTTGGTCGTGATCGAGTCGCACGTTCTTTGTGAATCAGTTTCCTTTTCAAAGTACTCTATCACCTCCTCCCAAAACCCATTCCTGTTGATAGCGTTTCCTCTCTCGGAATTTTCCGACACATAAACCCAAGCTCTACAAAGCGCGATCTCTTCCGCCTTTGTCCATGGTTCGTTCTTTTTTACTGGTTCGGCCTTTTTGCCTTTGTCCTTCGCCTTTGTAGCACGTCTCGAAGGCTTCTTTGGTTTGACGGGTGACGTCTCCTCGACATCGTCATCGTCATCGTCTCCAACAGGCATGGAACCGTGGTACGAACCATGACCCGAAGCTTGCCCCATCGAAGCATCTTGACTCGGATAGTTTTGAGTCGAGTGTTGTTGAGTCGGATAGTCTGCCATATAGTCCTCCAAATTTATATCAAGATTAACACCCCGAAGCGGGGAATAATCTTGATACGGTTGGGAAGACTGCGAGAAATCCATGTTAGGATAATACGACGACCCACTTGATTCTTGGTGATAGTCCATATTAGGACGCTGCGGTGGGACAAATGGACGATTAAGGTAAAATGGGTTTTGATTTTGATTCGGTTGTGGTAGTCGTGTTGGATATTCAAAAGCGAGAGCACGAAAGCGAAGACCCCAAATTTGTGGTGGTGTTATGCCGGTTAATTCGAAATTTGAATCCGGCGAGAAATTCAAATTCGGTGCATTTTTGGGTAGTTGGGATCGTCGGTTTTTTGATGTGGGAGTATTTTTTTTTTTTTTTGACATGATGAATATGGATGAGAAGTTATTTGAATTGTGTTTGAAATTGTGTGTTTAGAAGTGTGTTTGAGGTTGCCATATTGGGCTCGACCGATCAAATATCGGTCGACCTTCCATCTTGACCGATCGAGTACGAGCAGCCTAACTACATATGACATTATTTGGTACAGTATAAACAGTTGTCTTACGTACTACTTGCTGCTTATTATGCTTGCATCAGTTATGTATGGATAAAAGAATAAGGGGGAGTTTATACGGACCCTCCCATAAGGGGGTTTCGTGAGGCTCTGTGCATTGCGGGTTTGTACGGTGTACATCGCGGTTTGTACATTTTGACCAAAATCCACTATTGTCACATCATAAGGGGGTCTTAATAACATAACCCAAAGAATAAATGCCCACAAATCCACTTTTATGATATAGGTATAAGAATTGTAATACCTGAAATTCTAAAACATGGTAAAAAGACCAAATTGCCCCTATGATCTTAAAAATTTAATATTTAACTTATAAAGTACCGAATCGATCCCGAACTTCTGGAAATGGTCAAGATATAATAAAAAATAATTTTGACAATCACGATTAACATTTTTACAAGTTACAAAATGACCAAAATACCCCTCTTTCAACCGAATGGATATTTATTTAGTATTATGATTTTAATTGAATTTTAAAATATAGAATTAAATACATTTAATACAAATTTAAGTATGGCAATTATACTCATTGAATGGGTCATTATGTGGGACGTTTTTCTGGTCTCCCTCCCCCTTTGACTCAGCCTTAATTCCATAAATCACAATTACAACCAAGAAACCCTAGCCGCATAGAACAAACACACAAAATAATCCTCCCATTGTTCACACGAATTTTCTGGAGTCCAAGCTCATTTTTCTGGTATTTTACACGATCTAAGGAAGCCTAGAAAAATAGCATCATGATTTATAAGGGCCGGATTCAAGGAGCATCGAAAATTCTTGTTCTATTCCACTCGATAGGTATTAATTCGCCAATCTTTGTCCCACTCGTTCTAAAATTCATTTTATATTTTTCTTACATTCCTTACATCATATTACACTCAGGAAAAATGGGAAATTCGAATCATGCAAAGTTTTTATGTCGTTTTGAATTTAATTGATTAAAACACACCTAAAATCCAAAATATGTGTTACGAATTTTCTGGGTGCCATGTTTATTTTATTTAGACCTAATATGATGTGTATGATCTGGGAAAAATGATAGAATGATTTATTGAGGCCTAAATGAGTCGTTGTAATTATTGGGGGTCTAAAACGTACCTAAAATCAAATATATGCTATGCGATTTTTCTGAGTTGGTTTTATAATTTTTATGAGTTCTATATACATCTTATAACCTGGGAAAAATGTTGGTTTGAATTTAGGAAGCTTATACGAATTATGGGGAATTGTTTGTCAAACCGGGTTTTAGAAAATAAAGATAGAAAAAGAAATAAAAAGTTAATCGACCTAGGTTTTCTGATTAGGGTTTGGTTCTGGTCTTTTAATGATTTTATAATGATGTTCAAATGATGTCTTAATGATTGGTTTAATTAGGGCTTGTAATTTCATTTTAAAAAGTATATACGATTGGAAATTAATTAAGAAGGGTGTGTTTTGTAATTTTCCAAACTTTTGGGTTATTTTTATAAGTCATCCTAGATCTTGGAGAATGTGGGAAAAATATAACATAAGGTCCATATGTGTAAATATTGCAAGATAATGAATAAATGGTAATTAAAGGGCATGATTTGTAATTAATTAAACTAGAGGGATTAAAAGTGTAAATTCTGGAAAGTTGAAGTTATTCTGGGTAAATTATGATGTTAAAGGTGTTTTGGGTAAATTTGAGTATTTATGGGCTTAATATGTAATTAATATAGAATTATGATTTAAATTATAAGTTTTGTAAACTTAAGGGACTAAATGCGAAATTTCTAGAACTTGAGGGGCTGGATTCGTACAATAAGTAATTCTGATGTCATATTCTGTATTTTGATAAAATATGAGGCTTGTTTGATAATTATGGATAAGATAAGGTTTTAAAGTGTAGAATTATGAATTAAGAGGTTTAAATGGAAATTTTGTAAACTAAGGGTATAAAATGTAATTTTGGAAAACTTGAAGTATTGAAGATGTACATTCTGAATAAATGAAGGATTAAAATGAATGAATGTGATAATTACATATTTAACCTTTAACTTTGGAAGAATTACATTGAAACCCTAAAGTATGAAAACTTGCCAAATGAGGAAACCTGCCTAAAATAGAAAGTTATTAAAAAGTAAAGGAAAACCAAAATGGTAATCTGACTAGAATCTTCTGTAACTCTGTCTTGACTCCTCTAGGTGTGAAGAGGGAGTGATCCATTGTCTGTCATTGATCATCCTTTGATTCGGGTGCTAAGGTACAGATATTCTGCCCTTTTTCAGTAAGGGTGTCCTCTTGCTTATTTCATTCAGTATCTATGATTCATCTTAGTATTTCTCTGAGCCGTTGTTATGTCGTCTCATACTCTGATTGGTTCTTCAGTATGCATATCAGTTGGTTATGATCTGAGCCTTTTATATGGGGCTTTCCTATTTGAATCTATGCCTTTGTTATGTTTTCCATAATTCATGAACCTTGCTTTATTTCTTTTGATACATGATATGACCTGTCCATCACCCTGTAATGTGAATATTTATGACCCTGGAATATTTTGAAGGTTCATAGGATTTTATAACTAAATGTAAAAACTCTTCTTAATTACATGTGAAAATGTTTTGAAAACTTTCTTTAAAGGACCTACTTTATGAAGACTGTTTTAAGGTTTACTTTCATGAAAGCTATTGTAAGGGATTACTTTTTGAACTATGATAGGAACTTTTAATATAAACCTTTAAATTGAACCTTGTTATGAACCTTGAAACAAATTGATATGAACCTTCTGATTTTGGACTCCCTGATACTTGACCCTTCTGACATTGGACCTTTTGATATTGAACCTACTTTCTGATTCCTGATTTATTGCTATGTTCCCTTGTTCTGTGAACCTTGCTTGCTTCTTTCATGATATTATGAGCTTTTGGCATGATCTTTCTGATACATGATCTTTCTGATATATGATCTTTCTGATGTATGATTTTTCTGGTATATGATCTTTTGATATTAAACCTGTCTGATATTGAACATTTCTGATATTGACCTACTGGTATGACCCTTCTGATATGAATCTCTGATATGAACCTCTGATATGAACTTCTGATATTTTGAAAGGGAAATTGACTTATGCAACCAACTTAAATACTTGATACCTTGCTATAAACTTAACTTGAACCCTGATTCACTTGATATGAACCATTCGACTTGAACCTTTATTTGAGCTCTTGTTCTGATCCTTTGTTCTGAACTTTGTCTTGAACTCTTATATAAAACATGACCTGGACTACCTGACCTTTAAATACTTGAACCTAACACTTAATACTTGAACCTGACACCTGAATACTTGACACCTGATACTTGAATCCGACACCTGATACATGATACTGATTTCTGATACATGATACTGATTTCTGATACATGATATCTGATACACGTTACTGATCTCCGATACATGATACTTGATACATGATACTGATTTCTGAGGCATGATACCTGACACATGATACATGATACCTGACCCTGACCCACAGTTTGATACTACGAGCCATAACTAGGCATGAGGGTTTCATGTCCATGTCATTGATGCACCGATGGCATGACTCTAGGGCAGGAGAGTGATGACCTGTTCCGTCCCTGACTTTATTTTATCTGGTGTGTTGAGGAGTTTCTGGCCACCGGGGGCGCATGGATGCATCCTAGAACTGTTACTGTTACTGATTACTGATTTCTGTATTACTGGTGACTGATGGTGTGTGCGATACACGTCTTTCACATACTGGGAGCTGATCACTCCATTTACTGATTGAGGACTCCCCTCATAATTACTGACTACTGAGAGGTCTCCCCTCTACATGATTATACTGATACTGTTACTGTTACTGTTACTGTTTCTGGGCTCGTAGAGGATTTCTGTTACCCTGCACCTTGTGACCTTATAACTTTACTCACCATTATTATTACTGTCACCCTGTAACCTGATATATGACTTAACACTTGACTTGACTGGATCTGACCTGGTATATGGTAGAATTACAGATTACATTTTATACTATTTCTGCAACTAGTTTTAATCATGTTATATCTGTATAACCTTTAATTTCCATTACTGTTACTACTACCCTATCGTATGATTCATGACTTAATACTGAACTTGACATGATTTGACTTGGGTTTGTGTGGGTTACGGTTTCCTTTTCACCTATCTTCTGTAACTAGTTCTAATCCTGTTATATCTGTATAGTCTTCATGTTCCTGTTCTTGACTATCGTGATACCTGGTACTCGTTCATTTACTTCACTACTTTACCGTTACTGCTTGTTATCGTTATATCTGTTCACTGGGCTTTTTAAGCTCAGCCGCACGTTTTCTTTTCGTGTGCGGCAGGTTATAAGCAGGACGACGGGTTTGGTATGAGTGAAGAGACTTTTGGACTTAGAAGACCTTGATAGTTATTCTGAAGTAGAAGTCATTAGAAGGATTGCATTTGCAGACTTAGTATTTAGTTTTGTTTCATTCTTAACCTTATAATGTTAGTATCTCATTTGTAACCTTTGATATTTTATTGTATTACTATTGAAGTATTCTTTGTTTAATCTGATACGAAACCATTAACGTGACATCTTTGCCCTTGCCGGGTTGGGGTGTAGGTATAAGAATCCTTTATAATTCATGCATGTCAACAATAAGATGAAGTAAAATACAAACACAGATAGGACCATATACAAATATTGCAACAAGTATAAGAAATAAAAATATCAATATTAGCCGAATGATGCATATTGCATCAAATATGTAAATTCCTATTATGTTTCTTACAAGTTACAAGAGATGATTAACAAAGTAGATAGGTCATAAAAATATCAATATTAGCCAAATTATGTACTGTATCTTGCACAAATAGATGGCATAATGGACTAAAGTTTAGCCCAATTGATCACTTTCCAGAACTCTTTCTTTTCATGTTTCTTTCATTTTTTGAGTTAACTTTGAGGGTTCATCTCCATCAGGGGATATGTAAGTAATCAACGCGATTTAATAATCCTTCAATTTATTAAGGAAAGGATGAACCATGATAAATCTTTAGTTTAATCAAAGTGACCCCGGGGCGGAACTAGGGGTGTCTTGCGGTGTCACCTCAAACTTTGATAAGTGAAAAACTGAACATTAACCTCAACCTTTGATGCAGTCCTTATAGTATAGTCCGTTTGCACCCGTTCACTTCTAGCTCTAGTTTCGCTACCAAACTTTGACCCACTTTGGTAAGTGTTAGTATCCACAAGTTGGTCCAACAATATGAGTTTTCCAAACTGACTAAAAACTTTATTACATTGACAAATTAATAAGTATTTCCATCGATAGAGACATAACACTATTAACCAATTCCCCACAAGTCACACATCGACACAGATATGTGCATTATTAATGTACTTAAACTTTATTGATATGAGACACAACACTATTCTTTTATAGAACCTAATTACCTAAACTGTATTTCCAACCAAACCAATTAACCAATTCCCCACAAGTCACACATCGATACAGATATGTGCATTATTAATGTGAATGAGAAAGTTGTACGGTTGTACCAATATAAAAAGAAGGT
Source organism: Artemisia tridentata subsp. tridentata (assembly GCA_021014915.2). Lineage (NCBI taxonomy): Eukaryota > Viridiplantae > Streptophyta > Magnoliopsida > Asterales > Asteraceae > Artemisia > Artemisia tridentata. The sequence goes on along the minus strand of CP139506.1, from coordinate 346,239,858 downwards.
TGGGGCCCAAAATAATGTAAGATGAAATGTTATTTTGTGTTCTTGTTTGCAAAATTAAGTCTAAGATGAACAAAAGACAATGTATAAAATCAAATATACTCCGTAATTACGAAACTTGCTGTATGAACTATGTGCTATCAAACTTGTTGTATTTGTATCGCGAAGTATAAGATATAAGACTTTTTGAAATGAACCATGTTCAAAAAATGTATGGTAAAAATCTTGTTTAGTTTTAATGAAATACACTTGATAGTTTTTGGTCTTCGGCCAGTCACTGACTGACTTGCATGCTCTTGATACATTTTTCGAGTCTAAACCTCAATTTAACTATATAAGATTTACCTTTGCTCTCAACAGTCAACATGACATGAAGATCTTATGACCTGTTAACTATATAGTATCTACTTTGTTAATCATCTCTTGTAACTTGTAAGAAACAAAATAGGAATTTACAGCTTCTTAAAAATCCTTATAAACGGGAAACGTACAAGATTTATCAATGTTCAAGTTACTTGGTGAGTGCGATTGTTTGACTCACATTTACGCGACCTAACCGAGGCATCTCTGTGGACTGTACGTGGTTGTTTTTGACCTTTTTATTGTTACCCTTAAACGTGTACCTAGTGAGAGTGAGGTCTGATTTGCAGTTTTTTAAAGACCATATGTTTTAAAACTTTATTACCAAATGTTAGCACCATAAACACTTTACAACCACATCATATATACTGAATATCGACAATTGATTTGCGGTTCATTTGTTTGTATGTTTTTTTAAACATGTATTTTGTCTTTTTGGTCATGAGAGACAAAAGGAATATATATTTGTAGTACTTGTGTGTCATTCCTCGATCCAACTCCGTTTGCAATCTAAACTAATGGTAAACATTTTTCGAGTAATATGTGGTACATATTTTATTAGTAAATTATTTTTGTTTCTATTAGCCAAACTCGAAAAGTATTGGTCAGATAAAAACAAAATGGTACCATGACATTTCACCGACCCTAATGTGATAATATAAAATTATGAATTGTTTTAATAAACATAACCAAACTCGTTATCTTACTATATTTTGATATATCATGTACAAGTTCCCACTTGTTTTGGCTTGACTTTCTTGTATATCGTAAATAAATAAAAAAGACGGTTAAGTGTGGTTGCATATATACAATATGTGTTTCTAAACTCAAAAGGTTCAGCAGGTTAAACCAGTAACCGGCTAGGCGACTGGAAGCCGATTTGAAGAAAAACTGGTTTAACTCGTTGAGCCGAGATCCGATAACTCGTTTGGGTCGAGTATTTTCTTATGCCAGCTTTCTTTTGTCAAGTCAATGATGTGAATATGCAACGTTTAACTGAAGTTATGCATCCAAATATATGCCACGTATTCTTTTGGTTATGATTAGGGGTGGAAATGAGCCGAGTCGCTCGTGAAAAGCTCGGGATCGGATTGGTAAAAAGCTCGAACGAGCCGAGCCTAAACGAGCTCAAGCTAAGTTGCAGCTTGTTTATTAATCGAGCTCGAGCCCGAGCTTTACACACAAAGATCGTTTGGGAGCTTAAACGAGGCTAAACGACATTATAATATTTTAAATATTAAATATATATACAAGCCGAGCTCGAACTTATTAACGAGCTCAATAAAGATATATTATGAGCCGAGCTCGAGACAAGCTTTAACTTTTCATGGCTAAATCGTATAAACGAGCCGAGCCCGAGCCTATACAACATACCACGAGCCAAGCTCGAGCTTACAATTTAAGGCTTGAAACAAGCCGAGCTCTAACTCTGGCATGCTCGGAATCGGCTCGTTTCCACCTCTAGTTATGATTATGATATTATATGATTTATCTTTTATTTCAATCCTAAAAACTGGCTAACAGAGTAACAAAGATCCTAAAAGGCTTAGGTACACATCATTTTCGTTTGGCGTTTTCAAGAGCACGCGAAGGGAGCACGCCGCAACCACACCGAACCTGCCGTTTTCGGGTGTGGCGTCATTGTTGCTAGCCCAATGGTCCCGTATTTCTTTTATTTTTTGTGTTGTATTTGTATTTTATTGGGTTATGTGTGAGTCATAGGATGCATCATGGCATCAGATTTTGATGTGATATGAGGGAGAAGTGTTTTTTATGTTTTGCTAGAATCTAGATTCTAATATATGAGAAATATGCTGATGTGGCAGTATTTTTTCTACAACAATAGCGGAACGACACCATGTGTATCCCATGCTCTAAAAGATAGACCGTCTACTTTTGCTTCTAATGGAGTATCATTTTAAACAACCCTATAAAGGGTTCAAATCTTTGCATCCAAGTTTTCATAGTATGCGAAATCTAAATAAGATATTCTGAAGAACGAGGTAGCGTAAAGTTGCCAAACACAAAAAACAACAATGAGATGACTAATCTCTATATTATATTGTATTAATTTAATACTCCGTATTGTATTATCTGATACCACGAATTTCAAGTTTATGGTTTTTTGACTTTGAGATCTATGAAGTTGATCATGTGCCGCATTATCATATAAGGGTTGTTTTGTCTCTAAATTAAAAGCCCCCAATACAAATATGTGCATATGGCAGAAAAATATGATACAGTAGCAGGTTGAAAATAATGATAAATAGTATTATTACCTTAAAAGTTGTTATTATAAAGATTTTCAATTAAACTAGTGATAATTTTGGGACATAGAGGTTGATCACGTGGCTTCATCATGAGAAAGTAGAATTGTCTTTAAAGTAAAACCCCCAATAAACAAATTATAAATATAATAAATAATCTTTATGGTGAGAGAAAGAAATAATAGAATCTTCAGAAGATGAAAGGCGTAAGTGGGAAATGTTCTTGGTAAAATTTGTGATCAAGTGAGAAGTAGATTCATAAGCTTGAAAGCTAAGTCAACATCAGCAATTAGTCAAGTGGAACATGTTTGGAATATCAAAATTGGAAGAATTAACAACTGAGTGCTTCTATGTTGGTTCTAAAGGGGTGTTTGGATGAAGTAGTATTGTGAAGGAGATGTCTAGTACCTTGCCCCATTTTCTCAACTATGTCATGAGTGATTCTATTGCTTCCTATGGGAGTTGGAGATCATAGTTGGATAATAGCTGTTACAATATTGGTATAGTTTTGAAGAAGGGGTGAAATGTAGTTTCCCGCTTTTCCTTTGGTCTTCAGTCATTGTTTTAGAGGTCTAAATTGGAATCAATAGTATGCTCAAGGATAATGATTTAGTCCTTGTGAGAATACAATTCTCAGCAAATGATGTTTTCAAGATATCTGCAAGTTCTTATGGTTTTTTACCATTACTCAGGTATCCTTAAAGCTAAAAAGGATCCTGAGTTAAACTCATTACGGTTAATGGCCTTGTATCTTGGGTCTATCATACTCAATTTCTGTGTTATCAGCCTGCAAACTTAATTTGCCTTTGTTAGGTATTGAGGTAGCAGTTGATGATCATGGGAATGAGTACTGATTTGATCCATAAAGTAGGTTTCTAACCGTGAAGGGTAAATGAGTTTGGTGGGGTAGTGTATGAAGCATGGAATAGTGAGGAGTGAAAGATGAACCTACTTGGTCCATGCTATACACTGCCCATAGGAGGTTTGGATGGTCCTCCCTTAAGGTGAGTGCTCCCTGATGGCTGAAGCCATTTTTAAGAGATGGAAATGTAGGTCATCAGGTATAGCCCTTGACCAGGAAGGGAAATGGGTTCCTAACGATGCCTTCCACCTTCCTACCTTGATCATTGTGGTGACAGGTTGAATGGTCTTGTGTGGGGAGGTGAGGGGGAAATGTAGTTAGATGGTAGGTGCTTTTAAAAGAGGTGAATATCCAGTAACTGTGGTCATGGTTGTTGTGGAAAAGATGATGCTCTGTTTGCCAAACTTGTTTGTTTGAGATATAGGGTAGTTTCATCAGATATCGGATAGTTGTATCAGATATCGGATAGTTGTATTTTTTTTTTCTAGTTTGTATCTGATTTGGGTGTTGTCCAATCAATAGTTTGTTATCCTTATTCAATGTACAAAAGTTTTGAAAGTTAATATAATTCACATTGCACAAGAAAAATAAATAAATAAATAAATAATAATAATAATAAATAATCCATATGTGATGAAAGATTATAAAACCAAAATAATCCGGTCCTCAATTTTATTTATTATTATTATTATTATTATTATTATTATTATTTTTATCTCTAAGCATGTAAATTCATTAGTTAACAATATTAGATTTTTCTATTCAGGTTATTTTAAGAGAATGAACTTTTTCGACTTAAATGTATGCGTTCTGAGCGGGTTAATCTCAAAACCGTTTTTGATCTTTTACTTACCACTCATAAATGTACAAACCTATAAAAATTCGAACTCTTAACCTCTTATAAATTCGTTTGTCACTTTATATTTTTTTAAATAATAAAATGGAGCAATAACTTGTATGAAGGAAAATAAATAAGTCTATAACTTTTCATGGGAATGCAAAGAAAGTGTAGCTATACCTAACATGACGATACAAAATTAGGATTTGAAAATATGGTGCAACGAGATAACTTACTATAAAGAGACACCCCTCTTTTTGGAGTTGGAGTATCAATAATTCTTTACATTGAGAATTTTATTTTTTAGAGTGGGCACGAAGAATCACTTTTGGATTATTTACTTTATCTACACGTTCTTTGTTTCAAAAAGGATCTCCTATTTCAAAAGGAAACTTTCTTTCTAATCAATCATAATCTGCTAACTAATGTTACTTTTAAGGCAATTTATGCACCTAGTTTTGAAGATTATACATCCCCCATATTGGGTTCACATCGCCATCGCTACCTTGATGTTGTGGTTTTGATTGATCATGAAAATCACATACATATAGTTTTGAAGACTAACGTTATCCATGAATGTGGTTGTAAACTTGTAACTAACCATCATGATAACATAGACTTATTACATCAAAATCACAGACATATCATGTCATGCCTAACGTTTGACAAACATTTGACCAATGTTAGCCATATGACTTTTTTCCAGGCTATGCACGAGGATAACGTTTTATTAATCCCTCCTCTCAAAATTATTGTCAGGAGACAAAAATCACAAAGTTTAATATAAGTGAGGTCACTTTAATCTTCAACCACTCAAATAAAATATTGCTCAATTAAATTCGACATTCCGAAAATGAAATATGGACTATAATTTTGAGACGTGAGGAGTAAAAGGCAAAAACACGCATACTTACAACTTTATAACATTAATAATAGCTATTAGTAATAGTTAAGTCTGTCTTCACCTACGATTCCTGTTGCCGACTCTAACCCTAGCCATGACTTAAGTTTCGACCATACGGCTAAACTCATTCAGCTCGGTCCATATCATGTCCGTTTCCAAAGTACATAAACAAAGTTATACATGAAAAAGAACAAAACATAAAGGGTTAATGATGAATAGATTTCCTATTTTTGTGACGGTATACCTTACCAAACATCTACTCAAACCCTATAGCCTTTATTGACCTTTATGTTTCTTCAGAAATCATCTTCCTACATATTTTTCATGAATATGACCTCCACACTTGTATCAATCACAAGTAGTTATGATGAGACCCCACTAGTTTTCACAAATGTCAGTATGACACACTGGCATCTATTCTTCTTATGTGCATGTTGATATCATTATTATGTGTTGTTGCACCACATCATAAATCAATAAATCAAGTAAATACAATTTGTAAGCTAATAATACAAAACTTATAGGCCCCGGACCTGACTAGGATCACAAGGGTCGGGTTGGGTCAAACAAGTTCTAACCCATGACCATTGAAGCTATGCTCTGATGATGAAGTTGAGAGTGTAACCATCTCATTCAAATCCGATACGCTATCTTGCAAGTTCAGCAGCAAATCTGAAGTACTAAAGCTTAATGAGGGTTTAGTCCTGGGGACCAAAGGCACCTCAGCTTCACCCGCAAGCATTTGTACCACGTTTCGCATAGTGGGTCGAACATTGGCATCCGGATGTGAACATAACAAGCCAACCAGCAATACTTTCATCATTTCCCTCTCCTCAAATTCCCCACCCAACCGTGGATCTGCAGCCTCAAGCAACCGACCTTCGCGATGCAAACCCCAAGCCCAATCAACTAAACTACTCCTCGGTTTATTAGCCCCAATCCCAACTGCCTCCCTCTCAATAGGCCTTCGACCACTAGCCACCTCTAACACAACTGCACCAAAGCTATAAACATCCGTTTTCTCACTAGCCCGACCTGTTAACAAATACTCGGGTGCCAAGTACCCCATTGTCCCAGCTGCCACAGTCGGGTCAGGAGACCTATTTTGATTGATCACACGGGCTAATCCGAAATCACCTAATTTAGCATTAAACCCTTCATCCAACATAATGTTACTAGCTTTTACGTCTCTATGAATAACTTGATTCTCACACTCATGATGCAAATAAGCTAAAGCCGAGGCAACACCCGTTAATATCTTCCTTCTATGACTCCACAACAATGTGAACCTTGATTCAAACAATGCTTTATCTAAGGACCCATTTGGCATCAAATCATACACAAGCATAATTTCACCTTTTTCATGACACCAACCTAATAACCTCAACAAATTCCTATGTCTAAGCGTCCCAATAATCGATAACTCCGACATGAACTCAGCTTTTCCTTGATCATCACTATGACTACACCTCTTAACAGCCACAACATCATTTGTATCCAACAACACCCCTCTATAAACAGTCCCAAATGCTCCATGCCCAATCACTCGGGTCGAGTCAAAACATTTAGTAGCTAACTTCAACTCCTTATACGAAAATTCCTTAGGGGTCTTAAATATATCACTAACTAAAATATCCGGTTTTTTCGATACTTTAAATTTCTTCGAATAAACCCATACAAACAAAACAGCACATAATGCTAAGAAAAACGCGCTAGCGGTGACTACTCCAGCCACCGCTCCAGGCCCTTCCTTACATAGCTTATTATGACATTTACTTTGCTTTTGTGTAGTATGAGCCGTCAGTGTATTAGACACTGGTGGCGCAGCCGCCGGCGGCGAGCTGGCAGCTGGGTTCATAAAAACGGCGGCTGGCGGCGCCGGCGCCGGCGGCGGCTGCTGTGAAACTAGACCAGGTTCATCAAAAAATGAAGTGAAACTCCACCATTCAACCGAGTGCACCTCAGTACTTCCCTGAGTTGACCCGGAAAAGCCAACATACATAACATCATTCACATATTGACTCAAATTTAAACTATATGATAAAAGTGGCAACTTGGGTTTTACATTAGAATAAGATACCGAGACATTAAGCTGCTGAGTCAACCCGGAGAACTCGACCCATGAGTTAACCGAGTCACCACTTTTTAAATCAATATCAGCTGAGTCCAAATCAGTAGCTTTACTTGACACCATTGAGTCAAGATCTAATCCAACATGATTCGCATTAATATCTTTAAACTCATTATCCATTAAACTATCAAACTCAATAGCAACAGCACCTGCCGGAACACCCAAAAACCCGCCGGAATCCCCAACAGCACCATCCTCCGGCGAGATAACAAAAGCCAACCCACCACCAACGGAGTCAACATTCAAGTCCATAATCCTGAAACTGAAATGGGTCATGAAACTTGCCGGAAAAAGACTATCCGGTTGCCGGAATTTGATCGGTTTGTTATATAAAACCCTGCCGGCGCCGGAGTTTGGTACCGGGAGATCACCGGAGAGTCTGACTGTGTTGTTGAACATATGGGCATCACCTAAAAACTTTAAGCTAGTTAAAGTTAATGTTTGGAAGTCAAATGTGGTGCCTCCGGTGAGAGTTCCGGCTACATTGCTAAAAATAGAAAGAAAGATGATCAAGTATGGAAATAGTGTATGGAGTGTGTTATTTTTAGAAATTTTTGGATGCATGATATGGGTTTTTGATTTAGTGAATACCCATTAAATATCTTGGTCTAATTTTGAGTTATTTGTATGATATGAATGATTTAAGAGATTATATATGGTTCTGGTAACATTGCTAAAATTAGAAAGAATGGTGATTGTGTATGAAAATAGTGTGTTTTTTTTTGTGGAAATTTTTGGATAAATGATATGTGTTTTTGATTTAGTGAACACCCATTAAGAATCTTGGATTGAATGTAAGTTACTTTGTATGATATGAATGAATAAAGAGGTTTTTGATTGAATGAGAATATTTTTTTAGTGAGAGAAAGTGAAGTGCATGGGAAAGAAGAGGAGAATACTTGTGCCTGTGTTTTTGTGTTGTGATGATAGATAGAATCCAAAGAGTAGACAACTGGGTGGTTAAAATGACACGTGTCAAGCTAACGGTAAAAATGTTGTCATGTAAAGATAACTTTCATTCACATATAATCAGTTTTTGTTTTTTTCCATCTAGCTTGGAATAATGTGTATTGTGTTTTGTTTCATGGAAATTATTGTGGTCGACATAATATTTTAATCCATCCGTCCTATATTAATTGTCTACTTTTTAAATACACAAAGTTTTAAAAAATTTCACTAACTACACTCTTCATCAATCAAATATCATTATTACCCACTAAAATCTCATTGATTGGTATACAATATGAACACTTAATTTGAGACATCACAAGATTACATTGTGAACACTTAATATGAGACGAAGGGAGTAATATGTTAATAGATTCATAAGTCTCACTCCATAGATAAATGTGGTCGACGTGATTAAACTTTTGCAAAGAATAGTCGTTAAAGTCGATAATGCATGTAAAAAGTAAGAAAAGTACAAGAAGATGTAAAGATTTTTATTTCAAGGTAATCATGCTATGTTTTTATACCTTTTTCTTTTATAAAAGACAAGTTTTTCTTTTAACAGTTGTAAAAAACAAGTTGAAACATGTTAAATGATGTCTATAAAAGAATGAGAAATGAGGAAACAAGACTGAATTTAGGTTAAATTGACCAATCAAATCATGACAAAATTATTTTGCTTTTTTCGTTTATTTAGTCATGTACTTTTGTTGTTTAGGCCAATGCTAATGAAAGCGTCCCCTCCCAACCACCCGACCCCCTTACTGCGTCTTTCCCCCTAGCAAAACGTTCTCTCCAGAGTGTACGTGTTAGTCATATAGAAAGATACTGTATATTTGCATTTCATAAACAATTCAAGTTCAAAAAGAAATTAGGGTAAACATTAAAGATATTTTTATCTATTATTTCAGATAACTCATTATACTTTTACTATTCCCTCTATCTCTTGTCCATATTTTCTTTTATAAATGTCTTAAATTAATTGTCCACTTGCTATTTTTAGTAAGAAAAAAAGAATTTAGTGAAGGAATATTCTATTTGAGTGATTGAGAATTATAATGGTCCCACTTTTATTAAACTTTGTAATTCTTGTCTCCTGACAAAAAAATTGAGACGAAAGGAGTACTATTTTTATTCTTATTTAACTCAAACTTGTTTACGGTTAACGGCCTATTATACATAACTAGTTTACCTTCTTTCATATTAAAATACTTGAATACCTTTTTTGTCTTCTTCACCATCACCACCATCTTGAGCTAGGGGTGTAACCGAGCCTAGCCCGAGCTCGACAAGGCTCGAGCTCGGCTCGAAATTTAAAAGGTTGGCTTGAGCTCGGCTTGATGGCTCGTCAAGCTTTAACCATCCAAGCTTGAGCTCGAATCGAGTAGGATTCGAGCAAAGCTCGAGCTTAGCTTGAAAAGCTCGAAATTATATATATGAAAAGCTTGAATTTGTGCCAACTGGTATTTGCAGCTGAACTAAGCTCGAACAAATTAGCAAATACACTATTCCGTGTCAAAACGAATTGCAAATTGCAGCTGCCACAATAATATTCATATCAGCCCTTATTTACATATATAAAATTAATATGAAAATATATCTATACTAAGGCTCGAAAAAGCTCGATAGCCGCTCGAGCCGAGCTATCAAAAGCTTGAGCTCGACTCATTATATATTTCGAGCCAGTTTATTGGGATTGAGCTCGGGCTTGAGCTCGATAAAAGCTTGGCTCGATTGAGTCGAGCTTAAACTCGAGCTCGAGTTGCTTGATAAAAGCTAGACTCATTTACACCCCTATCTTGAGCCGCCAACATGCACCACCACCACTACCGGCCATAAAAACCACCATCGGTCCACTAACACCACTTTCAGATTTAGGTTGTGTTTGTTTTGCTTCATTCAGATCTGAATAGGTCTGAAGTCTGATTCGGTCAGACGTAATCAGATTCAGACTGTTTATTTTTTTTCAGATCTGAAGTCTGAATACATCTGAATAGGGTCTGATTCATTCAGACATTTGAATATGTCTGATTACATCTGAAAAGCCTAAACTTTACACATACTTATTTTCAATCCTTATCTCCTCATCTTGGTCTTGATTTTTTATTAATAATCATGAATGGAGGGTCTTTTGGTTTGTTTTATAGCGAAAGGATTGCTTTTTGTTTATTCAGACATTTTATAAAAACAAACAGTCTAAAATAATTCAGATTCATACTTTTGGACCACTAATTCAGATTCAGAAGTGGTATTCAGATTCAGACATAAAATATCTGAATAAACAAACAGCACCTTAATATATAAATCATTTTAGAATTTAGAACCAGCACATATCAAAAAGTGCTTCCGGTTACATATCAAAATTATAAAATCCACATGAAAATAACCTCGTAATTAATTTCATATAGCTCATGTACAGTGGCGGAGTTAGAAAAAATTTTATGGGAGGGCCGAAACAAATTTTTTTCTAGAAAAACATTAGATGGAAGGGCCGATATGAAAAAAAAAATAAATAAATAAATAAATAAATAAAATAAAAAAATAAAAAATAAAAAAATTAACACATGAAATCGCGAAAAAATACCCTAACGAGTTTAAACCTAGGGGGCCGGGACCCTTCCCCGTCCTCACTAAGCTCCGACCTTGCCCATGTATGCCAATATGCTACATGTTTTTGACTATCTTGCAATTCGTCGTAAAACATAACAACTAGCTTTATTATTTTTATGAAAGCATTAGCTTAAGGGTGAGTTTATCCACACCTTCCTATAAAGAGGGTATCCAATCATTGAATGCATCGCTGACTTGTACGGTATGCATCGCGAGTTGTACGGTTTGACCAAACTCACCCTGATGTGACAAAATAGGGAGGGTATCATCCCTCAGCTTAATTTGGATTTTTACTAGCCTTGAAGTCAATGTCTTATCAAAAATGAACATGATTGGATTTTATTAACAACTCTAAAGACTCTTTAGGTAAGTGACTTTACTCGCGAATAAATATGATTGGATTTTATTTTATAAGGACTATTAAGTAAGTGACTTTTATTACGTTATTACTCGTGAATGAATATGATTAGATTTTATTTTATTGTCAGAAGTTTTTTTTAGTGATATAAGACTAAAAGTAATAAGAATGAATGGTTCGGCCAGTCTACCTGAACCAAAGGCGCGTCCCCTTACTACTCAAACCAAATGCAACATTTCCCCCTCTCCCACTCCCCTCAGAAAAAAGAAAAAAAGAAAAGAAAAAAAAATAATAATAATAATAAAATCAATTGATTTGGTCTGCTGTTGGACCGAATGAATTGTTTGGTTTGTGTGTATGCTTTTTGTTTTTATTTAATTGTTTGAGGTATGTTTTTTGTTATCAGTGCGGTCCCCTTACTATGAGTATTTGATGTATGTTTGTTTTAGGAAAGAGAAAGCTCAGTTGACGCTTATATGACAAGACTATTTGTGGTATTGATGTGGTCTTATTAGTATCAATCTATCATAAGACTTATTGGTATACTCTTTTTTTTCTTTCGAACGAAGGTATACTCTTTAACTATTGATATTTTGGTACATATTCTCTACCTCTTTCTGAGGGAATGATTGAAAAGCCTTTCCCAGTTCCCCGGTTGGGGTTGGGTCAAATTTGGGCCATCCAGAGCATGTGGGCTTCAATGAAAGGTTAAAAGTAGTAGTCCAGCTGTGTTGGGAAAAAAATATTTCTGGTGGAATTCCTACATATATGCATAGATCTAGCCAAATGGTTAATTCACATAACACTTTATGTAAATTTGTATGCACGCTTTGCTGTCTTGCTATTCTTGCCAAAGAAAATAGTAAGTGGGAGTATATATTTGGATACATGCAAAAAGTTGGTCTCTATATTTATGTGTACTTAGACATCACATGTTTTTGGTTTTAAACTAAACCATGTGCTTATTGTAAGACTTTTTTTTTTTTTTTTTTTTTTTTTTTTTTTTTTTTTTTTTTTCCAATGAACGGCATTATAATGCGTTCTTTTAACAAATCTGAAATATGTTCACATTCTCAAAAATGTTACATTGTTTTGTAACAAAATAGATCTTATGTATAACATTATTTATGAAATTTTATACAAATATATTGTATCCATTTGTTTTGTTGACCAACGATATAAGCTACATCTTTGTCTACTTAGGCTGGCCGACATTATGAATGTCCAAAATATCATACTATACAATCAATGTTTGTGGACCTTGAAAGAGATTGCACAAAAATAATGTAGTCTCAAAATCTTAAGATTATCGTAATGTATATAATGCATTATTGGTTATATTTCAGATATTATATTTAATTAAATGAATGTCCTGTTTTCTGTCTGGTCATGATTCACATCATAGTTGGGCCATATGGAACTAAATTTGATATTTTGCTTGATTGATGTATATTTTAATTTCATATTATGAAGAAAACTAAATCAAGCAACATAAGGCTGGATGCAGTAAGGAGGGTTAATCTTTTCCAATTTCTCTGTCACGTCAGCTTTCTTTCTCCAGCGATCTTTAGGCAATTGAGTGCCCCAGTAAGGCGACCTTCATCCATTTTTTTTATTTTTATTTTTTTCTTTTTTTACATTTTTAACACAAACTTAGATTTCATTAAAAAAATTAAAACGTTACATAATAATTCAAATAAATTTAAAACATTACAATACTTATTAAAAAACTAATAATCTAAGTTGTGTTGTTCCTTGATTGAATCCTTCGTTTCTTGCATCTTTTGTCGTTGTAGTGCGGGCAAAGACGGGTCGATTGGTGTGAGATAGAATAAGATGTCTTTATCCATTTTTTTTTTAACTTTACAACAGCTAGTGATCAAAAAGAAAGAAACAAAAAAAAAAAAAAAATAATAAAGATGGAAATCATTCGATCGCTTGAGCGATCTTTATTCTCAACAATGCTCCAATCGATCGATCACTACTTTATGCTACGATAAGGACATCGAAAGCGATCGAATCAAACGATCGATCGTTCTAAAACCATACTAATAAAATACTATACACGAATAATATAATCGAAAGAGCCAACCAAGAAAACACAAAACTTATACCTAGAAAGAAAGACTTATCTTTGTAATGTCCTAAAAAATAATAACAAGGGACGTATATCAGTCATCAAAACTAGTACGTAATACTTAGATTATAAGTTCTGCTACGTATCTTTTTTGTAGAATGCATTTTGCATGTTGAAGCAACATATGGTCTTATCAAAAAAAATAAAAAAAAAAAAAAAAAAAAAAAAAAAAAAAAAAAAAAAAAAATGATTTTAGTGAACAACACTAAAGACTAAAGAGTGTTGCCATGCATCAATTATTTCTTAATGTTACAAAGTTTATTCGTGTGGGCTAGTGACATAACCTTCGAATATGTCACACATAAAGATAATAATACCTCAAAATCTTACTGTAATAAATTACATATTTTGAGTGATTTCTACTCACTGTTTACAAATCGACAATCTTTTCTAACCTCACCAACATCCTCATTTATCGGGTTGTTCTCAGACAAAATGAGAAGAGCCTTTGCAAATTGCTCGTGAAAATAATCGTTATCGGCAGCCATTTTCTTAACATATGGAGATGTAATTGGGTTCGATAAAAGTTGTTGGTCGACAATAAGCAGTCCCCTATTGTTAATAAGGTTCTTGTAGTACATGTTGTCTAAGGTCATTGGTGTTATTAGGTCAGTTCTTGAATATTCAACATCACTTGGGTTTGGTTCGGGATTGGGACAACGACGCTTGAGATACTCGGCGTAGTCTGAGTCCAAAGTCGGGTCAACATCTGGATAGAGGCGGTCAACAAGGTTGACACAATGGACCCTGCCTACGGAGTGTGCACCTGCCACAAATCAAAGTGAACATCAAATAAGGTTCACAATTATAAAATTCACATTCAATTAACTCATAATTACACATTGTTATATTGAAGATAACTATACTATAATAGCAGAAAATTTTGTGCTTATGGGTGTGCTCATAATAATAGGGCCCTTAAAGGCTACATTTTAGAAAAACCAAATTTTTTCTGAGAATACGGATGTAGTTACTTAACTAGTTTATAGCTCGGTGTATATACGAGGGTGAGTTGATATCAATATATATCTCATATTTGTCATATATTAAAAGAACCAATATTAAACATACATTTTTCATCTATATTGATAAAAAATCATTTTTCACAATTTTTTTTTAAAACAATATATCTTGCAAACGATAAATCTTCAAGCTACAAAAAATACACCATCGTGACGAGAATTAAATTATCTATTTATAGATATGATTTTCTCTATACTTTCGATGAACTTTTTTTTTTTTTTTTTTTTAAATTTTCGCCCAGAAAAATCACATATGATTTGTAAAAATCACATGTGATTCGTAAAAATCAAATCATATGTGATTTTTACAAATCACATGTGATTTTTACAAATCACGTGTGATTTTTCTGGGCGGAAATTTTGAAAAAAAAAAGTTCGTCGAAAGTTTATAATAATGCATATCTATAGAAAGATAATTTAATTCTCGTCGCGATGGTATGATCTTTGTCGTGTAACGATTAACGGTTTGCGAGATATTTAATTTTTTTAAAAATGGTGAAAATTTATATTTTTTGTTTTGATAAAAAAATAAATGGTTAGTATTGCTTGATTGAATATATGACAAATACTAGATATAATGCCCGCGCACGCGTGGGGTTTTTTCTAATCATTTAAATAAATTATTATTTTTAATTTCGGGTTTTAATTATTATAATAGGACCTTCAAAACCATTGTACTTTGATTGAAGTATTGAATTATGGTTATTTACGAATGTAGTGGGTTTTAATATTAATTAGATTTGGAGGAGATGTTCTTGCGTCAATGATTGTGCGTGAATGAATGATAAGAGATCGAGTTTGATTGATGGAGGAGGAATTTGAGAATGTTGGGACTTCAAATATTTAGTGGGAATGATACTGAATTTAAAGTTTCAGCCCAAATCTTTGAAAAACTTGCTCCACCGTTTTCAAGTTTTATTTTTTTATATTTTGACACATATATTTTTGTTAGTTTTTATTGAATGATTACAAATCACATTCGTTTTTTTTGTAGAATATGGATAAATTTAGAAGTATATAGGCTTTTCTTATTTAATATTTAAGAAAATAATAATAATAATAATTTGATTATTTCTTAATAAGGTATGATTTGATTTTTTTGAAATGTAAAAGTCCCCACTAGGGGTTTTGTTTGATTATATAACAAATATTAGATTTATATTGAACTTTTGCTAAATTTATAAATATATAAAAAGTTATGTAACATAGAAAGCGGGGAGTTATGAAATAGAATATAGTTTATAAATTTTACCCAAGAGAGCGACTGTTCCTTCAGCATCAATTCCGACAGACTGAAAACGAGAAAGGACAAACGTCATTGAATCGTTATGGTTAGGAAGCAACGCATCGATTTCAGCAAGATGGCTTTCCTTGCTATCTTTCCGGCCAGTTTTCATCTCCATATGAGGTCCTCCTAACTATATAACACAAAAGTGAATAAACGGGCCAAAAAATGCTTCAAAATTTCGTGCGTATGTGTTGAATGAGAAGATCGACATACCATAACAACACCATCTCTAGCAGAAAGAGCAACAACATCGGCACAAGAAACAGTCATGGGGCATGCCTCTTCCAAAGCATCTTTGATTGTGTTGATGTACTTGAAATTTCTCATTCCCGTATTCTTTTTTGAGGTCTTTTCGGATTGTATCCCATTTATGCTCTCCAATAATATTGATGCATCACATGACTATATGCATTATGAATAACTATTTGGTTAGAAAACCAATAAATAAACCATTGCTTCATAGATATGATGTTATATTAATGCTATGGTTAAGATACTAAGGCTCTACAAGGATAAGGGATGTCATGAAAAGCTTGCATTTTTACCATGCAAGAAATGCCAAATAATATTTAAATCCGTAATATTGGTATTATAATGATTTGAGGTTGGAGAAGATATAAATAAAAGTTAGGAAAATAAGAATCGTTTTGGTGAAGATGCAAATTATCTTAGTTATAACAAAATAAAGAAAAGAGTTGTTAAACCACCTTAAAATTTATAAAGTTAGGCTCTTTTTATGTTTGGCGCACGAGCTTATCAGAGCTTATCGTAGCATGAACTTATTTTATTCACTATTATTTTCTTTTTAAATTATTTATTTATTTTATTCACTATTATTATTTTCTTTTTAGGGTGGAGGTGGATTTATTTATTTATTTTATTCACTATTATTATTTTCTTTTTAGGGTGGAGGTGGATTTAAAGAAGGAATAAAAAATAAAAAATAAAAAATAAAAATAATAATAAAAAATAAATAAATAAAACCCGAACCTTGACTGAAATTTTAGACAATAACATTAGTATATAATTTTTCATGGAGATATAGTTTCAAATCTTGCAAGAGGAAAGCCGTAAATAAAATGTACCTTAACCATACAATCATGGAACAAAGTTCTTATCCAAGAAACTGCGGTGTTTCCATGCTTATGATACAAAGTTATAACTTGTTGCTTGACGATTTCTTCGGCATTTGGACAACTATTCGAGTAGTAATTCAGTTGTACTTCACTCTTACCTTCACAAACAATAAAAAGAACATACAAAAGTCAATCATATATATTTGTAACCGTCAAGGTGTGTTTTCTACGTGTTGCTAACATTGTTTCAAGAAAACCAACTTGACGCTGAGTAAAGCAACACGTAGATACACATATGTTGTTTCAAGAAAACCAACTTGATGCTAAGTAAAGCAACACGTAGATACACATATGTTGTTTCAAGAAAACCAACTTGACGCTAAGTAAAGCAACACGTAGATACACACACGTTTTAAAATAGAAGTAAAGATAGGTGCAGGAATTGAATACCGGTATAAAAGTGGAAGAATAAGATAAATGCTAAGCATATGTTGGAAATTTGCTTGTGGGTAGCCATTAATTCTATGTTTTATAAGTTTGTACTTATAATGAGCATGTACTAAAACTAACTAAACTTCTTTATATAGAGGAGTCTTTGCAATGTGCAAATGAATATCACAGGCATGCAAAGCTTGTCCGGCTACTTGGCCTATTTATTTGACTTAATTGCCATCTCTCTTCCACTAATGGGCAAACTAGTATTTGTTATATATGGTCATCTCTTCTCCACTAATGGCCTATGCCATTTATAAGAGATAACCGACTGTAGTGCATGTGTGATGCATGTGCTAGTTAAGCAAAGGCCAAAGTTTATAGAGTACTGCATGTTGATGTCTAACATAACATTTACATAAACTAGCAAAACGTGCGCCACATATCGTTGTTACCGGTATAAATCATATATTGAGTACTAGCTAGTTACTCTAGTAAGATAAACATATTCCTAAGATATTCAAAACTGATTATTTTTTCTTTTTACACGTACACGACAAACTAACAAGTCACAACCTCTCTAAACTTACTAGATTGAGAAAAACCCTAACATAACTCTCCATATATATACAACTAGATAAAAAATATTTGGCCTTTCAAATTTGATTTACAAGCGTTTGAGTCAAAATGTATTTAGACATTCATACCGTGTGTGTGTGTATATATATATATATATATATAGGATAAAGATCAAATAAAAAGACAAATATCCGTACATTACGTAAAAAGATTTTTTTTTTCAAAAATTTTCTCGAAAAATTCCAAAACAATTCCACAAGATCAGATATGTTGGTGCATGAAAAAGTTGTGAATGAAGTTTTTCTAAAAGTTGATATTTTTTCCGAAAAAAATTTATGAAAAAATATGTTTGTGCATTAAATCGCTTTTTTGTGCATCAAAAATTCGTTTTTGCACCCAAGTTCTTTTGACTTTTTTAATCAAAATAACATTGCGCATCTAACTAAAACAAGTTAAAAATTTTGTGCATCAAAAATTTTTTGCGCATCAAAATTCGTTTTTTGTGCATTAAAAAAAACGTATAAAAACTCAAAATTAGAAAAACTTCTTTCACAAAAGTTTCATGCACCAACATTCACGATCTTGTGGAATTTTTATGGATTTTTTCGCGAACTTTTTTGAAAAAAAAATCTTTTTACGTAGTGTACGTATATTTGTCTTTTTATTTTAACTATATATATATATATATATATATATATATATATATATATATATATATATATATATATATATATATATATATATATATACACATTATATATAACAGGAGGCGTTACATGTAGATAATGCCACATAATCATAAAAATGCCACATAAGCAAGCATACTATATATATATATATATATATATATATATATATATATATATATATATATATATATATATATATATATATATATATATATATATATATATATATATATATATATATATATATATATATATATATATATAGTGTAACTTTATTTTCAGAACCCTGTTAAGTGCGGGAACTGCGAGAACCCACTTTCTACCATTGGATTAACATGATCAATGGTTAAGATGATACCATGGCATTTTTGTAATTAAATGAAAGTTCATTTCCAGGAAACATTAATGAAAAGGGTACAAAAGGTATTTAACTTTATACACGATATCAATAATTGCATACTAAAAATCTGGGATTGCATCTAAAATTTCTCTTTGATATGATCACATCCACTTGCTAACAAATCAGTTATATTTTCTATCACTTTCTCTCTCACATGCTTTTCTCTCCCTCAAAACCCTAGCCTCCATCCCAACAACCATCAATACGACCTCCCTAAAGAACTGCGATCTCCATGGGTATTATGGCGGGCTGATCTGGTCACCACCATATCAATTCTTTAATGATTGCTTCATTCATCACCACGTTAGATTAAAAAAAAAAAAAAAAAAAAAAAAAAAAAAAAAAAAAAAAAAAAAAAAAACCCACCTCCTCCAACTTTAGAGACAACATCGATCCTTGACTTGATGGGCTGATTTCGATTGATGATTAAATCTTGTATCCAACACTACCTTCAAATGTTGTAAGTTTTTTTATGATTCATTTTTTGCTTAATTTAGTTTCGATCTGAAAAGATATGTTCTCTCCTTTCCACCAGATCTAACCGCCGCCTGCATCCTCCAACACCATGATCATCGGATATTTTCCTCAAGGCCACCAGATCTCACTCTTTTGCAACCAGGGGTGTTCTGAGGTATATTTTTTTTTCTTCATTTTTTGGGTATCGATAAGTTTGATGATCTGTTTAATATATGCGGCGACAAAGATCTCAAGAAATTAATTCATCTCAATTTTATTTTATTTTCGATCTGTAAAAGATAATTTGGTTTAGATCTGAAAAACTGCTTGATTCGGAAAAGTATGATTAAGGTTTCTTTTGAAAAACAATTCGATTTGGGAAACTAAGAAAATAAAACGAACCATAAGAAATGGGAGATAATGAAAACGAGTGTACAGGCAATGTGAAAATGGGGATGTGACAAAAGAGGGTCACGTGGTTGCTTTGTTTGACCAAGAAAACAAGAGCAACCCTTTTTAATTTTTAATATTTAAACTTTCCATGATTTTGAAGTGGATTTAATAGATTTGTCGTTTTCTGATGAAGATAAACGATTAATTCATTAAAGCAGATCAGAGTTGCGTTCATTAAAATTGGTCGATTATTATATTCTATTTGTCGATTTGTGAAAAGTGCTACTCCGTATTAAACATTCGATAATATTGTGATAATGATTGTCGTGTAATATTGTGATAATATTTGTCGATTTGTAAAAATCTGTGTTGCATTTGTTTATCTTTTGTTTGACATTAGAAAACATACATGTTTTCTATGAACATTTATGTTTAGGCAGTATGTTTATTAAGGTGTATGGTAAAAAACATACATGTTTTCTATGAACATGCATGTTTATCTATTAGCTTTATTATGGTGTATGGAAAAAAACATAAATGTTTTATATGAACATGCATCTTTAGCTATTATGTTTATCAAGGTGTACGGTAAAAACACATACATATTTTCTATGAACATGCATGTTTATCTATTAGCTTTATTAAGGTGTATGGTAAAAACATACATGTTTTCTATGTACATGCATCTTTAGCCATTATGTTTATGAAGGTGTATGGTAAAAAAACATACATGTTTTCTATGAACATGCATGTTTATCTTTTAGCTTTATTAAGGTGTATGGTAAAAACATACATGTTTTCTATGAACATGCATGTGTTATTCTAGTTGTGATTAAATTTCGTTTTCTATTTGTTTGTGGTTTAATTGTTTTTGTGTATTATTCTTTCAGATTATTGAAGATGATGATCATTGAAGACCTAGAAGTTGATGAACATTTTTATACATGAAGATAATTTGCAATTTATAAAAAGATGCGATTATTTCATGTGTGTTTTGTTGTATTTGTAATTAAATGAAATGTAACATATAAATTTATGAATCTTGTTTTTTATTTTATAAATGTTTATTTGATTCGTGTATCAAACTTTCAAAAATAATAATGGTTAGGCAAAAATAGGCAAAAATATCAAGAGGTTGATAAAAAAAAGTGTAAACAATTACATACTAGAAACATATTTAAAAAACATACATGCACCTCATCTTTTATAAGAAAAAAACATATATGCACCTGTAATATCTGGAACCATGCTAGCCTAAAAAAAAAAAAAAAAAAAAAAAAAAAAAAAAAAAAAAAATCAGAAAATTTTGGAATATTTAAAAATCCGGATTTATAAAAAAAATTCAAATAGAATATAAAAATTGTATTTTACTATAATACCCTTTTGAATTAATAATAATTTTTAATATTTAAAAAAATTTCATTTGTTTAGAAGAGTTCTTGCAGTTCCCGCACTTAAGAGGGTTCTGAAAATAAAGCCCCCTATATATATATATATATATATATATATATATATATATATATATATATATATATATATATATAAAAAAGACAAATATCCGTACACTACGTAAATTTTTTTTTAAATTCGTGAAAAATTCCAAAAAAAATTTCACAAGATCGGTTATGTTGATGCATGAAAAAGTTGTGAAGGAAGTTTTTCTAAAAGTGGATACTTTTTCCAAAAAAAATTATGAAAAAATACGTTTGTTCATTAAATCTTTTTTTTGTACATCAAAAATTTGTTTTTCTACCCAACTTCTTTTAACTTTTTTCATCAAAATAACATTACACGTCTAACTAAAATAAGTTAAAAATTTTGTGCATCAAAAATTTTTTGCGCATCAAAATTCATTTTTTGTGCATTAAAAAAAGGGCAAATGACAAAAAAAATACATCAAACTTGACACTTTTTGTGATTATGTTTAGCCAACTATTTCTTTCTTATTATGTGTACTGAACTTTGATCATTGTGTGTATTTTGTGACTATTGTGTCATGTAAAATGACCATTTTACCCTTCTAAATTTGAAAAAATTAAGGGTAAAATGGTCACAAAATACACACAATGATCGAAATTTGAAAGTTCAGTACACACAATAAGAAAAAAATAGTTGGCTATACACAATCACAAAAAGTGTCAAGTTCGATGCATTTTTTTGTCATTTGCCCTTAAAAAAACGTATAAAAACTCAAAATTTGAAGAACTTCTTTCACAAAAGTTTTATGCACCAACATACCCGATCTTGTGGAATTTTTTTTTTGGATTTTTTCGCGAATGTTTTAAAATATATATATATATATATATATATATATATATATATATATATATATATATATATATATATATATATATATATATATATATATATAGAATCTGGATCGATTGAGAAGGTTTTTATTTTGAGAAGATTGAGAAGGTTTTCAAAAACGATAGATTTTTAACTTTGATTCATGTTTTTCAAGCGTAAAACTCATTTTAATGTGATTAAAATTCAAAATGTGTAAAAAAAATTTGAATCAATGTTAAAAATCTCTCGATTTTGCGATATATGTAGAATACTGAATCATCTGTACAAATTTTATGAATCATCATCATTACTCGATTTTAACAATGATTTGTGAATCAAATTTGTAATTTATAGATTCGATTCACCATAAAATGATGTTTACTTGTGAATCAAATAAAAAACATGAATCAGTTTGTTCAAAACGAAGATTTCTCAATCTTCTCAAAATAAAAACCTTCTCAATGGAACCGGATTCTATATATATATATATATATATATCTTTTTACGTAGTGTACGGATATTTGTCTTTTTATTTTAACTTTACCCTATATATATATATAGATATTGGTTCTTGGAAAAAATGCACTTTGGTGGAAAAGTGAGAAAATAGTGCAAATCACCCTCTCCTTCCCCTCCCTTTTTTCACAACAAACTACAGGGACCTAATTGTATTTTCCTTCATTCTTTAAGGGAGGTTTTGTATATTCGCACATTACCCCACCCCCCGCCCCCCTCCGGAAAAAAAAATTTTTTTCCCGCCAAAAAAATTTTTTTTTTGGGCAAAATTTTTTTTTTTTTTTTTTTTTTTCGGGCCAAAAATTTTCCCGCCAAAATTTTATAACTGTGATGCACCTTTTTATTTTGGTGCATCACAGTTATAAATTTTAGTTATAACTATGATGCACTAAATTTTATAACTCTGATTCACCAAAATAAAAAAAGTGTTTTTTGGGGGCAAATTTTTTTTTTTTTCCAGTCAAAAAATTTTCCCGCCTAAATGTTATAACTACGATGCACCTTTTTATTTTGGTGTATCATAGTTATTACTAAATTTTATAACCGTGATGCACCAAAATAAAAAGGTGTTTTTTGGGGGCAAATTTTTTTTTTTTCCAGGCAAAAAATTTTCCCGCCTAAATGTTATAACTACGATGCACCTTTTTATTTTGGTGCATCACAGTTACAAATTTTGGTGCATCATATTTATAACTAAATTTTATAACTGTGATGCACCAAAATAAAAAAATGTTTTTTGGGGGCAAATTATTTTTTTTCCAGGCAAAAAATTTTCCCGCCTAAATGTTATAACTACGATGCACCTTTTTATTTTGGTGCATCATAATTATAACTAAATTTTATAACTATGATGCACCAAAATAAAAAGGTGCATCACAGTTATAAAATTTTGGCGGGAAAATTTTTGGCCTCGAATTTTTTTTTTTTTTTTTTTTTTTGCCCAAAAAAAAATTTTTTTTTGGCGGGAAAAAAAATTTTTTTTTTGGGCGCGGGGGGTGGGGGGGGTGATGTGGGTGGGTGGGGGCGTGGGGGTGGGGGTGGGGATGGGTTTCAAAACTTACCCTGAAGTTTGAGATGTTTCAAATTGTACCCTATAACTTTTTTTCTCACTTTTCTATCTAATTACACTTTTCCCTAGAACCGGACCCTATATATATATATATATATATATATATATATATATATATATATATATATATATATATATATATATATATATATATATATATATATATAACAAGATGCGCATGACGTCATCAAATGCAGGATTGCCCTGTAATGCCATGTAATAATGCCACCTAAGCAAGATTTGATTAAAATTTCGAAATTTTATATTGATTTTAACGAAAATTACGTTTTATTAATTAAAATTTCTGTGTTAATCCGAAATTAAAAATTTAATTAAAATTGTCCTTTTCAAGATTCGAACCTTAGCCATTTAATCCACATACAAATGCTTCAACCACTAGACCAACACATTTTTTTGATTATATCTTGCAAGCCTGAATCTATAAACCTATGCAAACAATTATATGAGATAATTAGGAGAATCCCTACAAGTTAGCTAACCCTAATCAAAACATATACGTAAAAAAAATCCTACCTCACTCATAATATACTTTTTCTCAAAAACCCTAATGTCCTTTTTCCTCACAATCTCCTCTAATGATGGTTTATGGATTTTTTTTGTTTTCTTCATCACTGGTTTGCAAGACAACATTGATATTCAAGGTTTTTTCCCACAATTTTTAAATGGCCCATTCGGTATGTTGTTTATAATATTTGTCCATTCATTATACGGAGTAATTTTTTCCAAAAACCCTACTATCACTCATTCATCTCATTATCAAACACAGTATCTTTTTTCTTTTCTGATTTGATGTACAGATTGTTCGTCTTCTTTGTTGGTAATATGTATACATGTATGTTGTTTATAATGGTTTCATGTATACACAACAACAGGTATGTTGTTTATAATGATTTCATGTATACACAACAAATATTATTCAATTTTTTTTTTTTTTTTTTTCAGCTACGGGTGAGGAGGTACCCTTGATCAAGTGTGTTTGTTTTTTATTTTGCTTTACAGCACCAATTTCTCACTCACCCTTCCTAACCAGTCATCATTAACGAAACACCACCATTGAACCCTTCTAAAAACCGAGTTGCATTATTTTTTTTCACTTATATGATCCAAGAAACTCGATCGGTTTCTCAGTTATACGATCCAAGATTTGTATATGATCCAAGAAACTCGATATACTGTTTTTCAGTTACGTATGAATAATCTTTTTTTTTTTTTTTTTTTTTTTTTTTTTTTTTTTTTTTTTAATTTTATTTTTCTACTAAAGGTATGAATAATTTTGTGTGTTCGTTCAGTTTTTATTACCTTTTGTTTGTTTATGGAATCGTTTATGATTTTGATTTTCTCTCAAATTGTTAATTAGAGTCGGTTATGATTTTTGTTTCAAATTGTTTTTGGTTTTGTGTGTTTAATTGAATTCAAAGAACATGAATGTTGCTTACACCATCCAACATTATCAAGTTCTATATTTTTGATTGTTTTTTGTAGGCACATTTGGCAGCAGATGCCCACTCAAGCTTTGATTTTTCCAAATACATAAATTGATCACCTGAAGAAGATTTTAAGGTGGTTGTGGGATTCAGGTGCTATTTCTTGATCAGTATGCTAAATAAGATGCTATTTCTTGATCAGTATGGTAAATAACAGAATAAAAACAAAGCAATATGAATATGTGGTTTATGTGATTATCCCACAAGGCCACAGACTTTATACCTTTGACTATAATTTACACATTTTTAGCTTATTAACTACTAATACACAGTTCAATTCACTAGGGCGCTGTAAAACCCTAAAATCTAAAATGTGTAAAAAGACCAAAATGCCCCTACAACTTGGAAAATTTAAATAGAGACTTATATAACTTATAAATTAATTCCAAAAATTATGAAATGAACCAAATATGACATGAAATAATTAGAGAGCATCATAAAATATTTGTGCAAGCTATCAAAATTATTATTACACATAAACAAGTCCAATTTAGCCAAAAATAACTAAGTATACATTTACTTTATTTTAAAAGTTATTTAAGTGTATTTAAGTTACAAAATAAATGGGAATAAATACAAATTTAATGGTGATTGACCTATCCCATTATTAGGCCGCTCCTTTTGATTTCCCCCTCCTCCTAATATTCGGTCTTATCACCACTTAAGCAACCAAATCATTTTCTCTCCCTAAAGTAAAACCGATAGAACCAAAAACCCTAGAATTAGCCACCAAAAATTCATCCGATTTTCTGGAGATAAAAGACCAATTTTCCTATGATCTACATCATCACAAGAAGCCTAGAAAAATATTCTTGGAGCTGTGTGTGGGCGGATTCGATTGTGTCAAATTATTTCCTATCGCTAGAACAAAAAGTAAGTATAATCGTCTATGATTCATCCGATCCTTATAATATTCGTTTCTCATTTTTCTCATGATCCTTACCTCGTATATACTCTATGAAAAATGGCTACAAGGTTGTGGGATCGTTCGTGAGCTCGTGGGACATTATTGTGTGTCGCGTATAGGGCCAAGAAGAAGAAATTCCATTCAGCCGTTTAACTCATTCTAAATTCGGTTTGCCATTTTTCCTGAATCCTTTATGATCTAAGAACACCAAATAGAATGATAAGAACATACCATGCATGATCCACGAATTAATTGTGAATTAGATCTTAAAATCGTGTATATAACCTAAATAATTGTATCCGAATTTTTGAGGCTTCATTATTAATTTATTTAGACTCTATATAATCATGTTAATCTGGGAAAAATGATATTTCGAATTGTTGAGGCCTGAAATAATTATTGATGAATTGTGTACATAATCGGATCTAAAAGAAACAAAGGAGAAAAAGAAAAATAAGCATGCGATCTAGGGTTAGAACATTAGGGTATGTTTTTGTGATAATAAATGCAGAATAATGATGAACTAATGATGAGGATATGATTGGTACATGTTGGGTTAAAAATTGAATTAGGGTTTCGAACATAAAAGGGTTATACGATTGAATTTAAAACTCTAGGGTGCATTTGGTAACTTCTGGAACTTGTGGGTCATTTTTGTAAGGTGTAATAGATCAGTACTAATGTGAGAAAAATGTAAAATGGAGGTCCTTTGTGTAAAATATGGAACCTATAAGATTTAATATGTAAATTATATAATGTAAAGGTGTAAAGTGTAAAATTGGGAAACTTGAGGGGCTGAATTTGTTAACTTGATAAATATGGATTCAAAACAGCTTATTTGGGATATTTTCATGTTTGAACTTTAACTTTGATATAATTACACTTAAAACCCTAATTTATGTAAAGTTGTCATAATTCACCCTAAACTTTTGTGACTAGTTAAAATACACCCTAAAACCATAATATGTTTTGATAATGACTTAACCTAAATGAGAATATGGAAATCTTACTAATTATGGGAACTTTCTAATTATGGAAACTTTCTAAATATGGAAACCTGCTAAAAATGGAAGTTGCTTAAAATGGAAAGATTTGTAATTCTTTTCTACCCCTCTAGGTGTGAAGAAGGAGAGGACCTGACCTTTTCATCTTATTCATTTCTGGTTGTGTTTGCTTTTGGAATAAGGTACAGATATTCTGCTCTTTGTATGAGGAGCCTTCGGTCTCTATTTTGATTCGTATTAGGGTTTCCCTATGCCATTGCTACGAACCCTTTGATTGTGAACCTTGATATGATCTTTTGATTTGTGAACCTTCGCCATGATCCTTTTGACATGATCCTTTGATTTGAACCTTTTGCTATGAACCCTGTGATATGAACTTTGACATTTGGACTGTGATTATGACCATGTGAACCTTTGCTTTGATATATAAACCTTTGACCCTTCAGTTTGAAACCCGAGCCAAATGTGTTTCCTAGCCATGAAGGTAACATGGCCGTGTCTGTGATGCACCACTGACATGACTAGTGTGTAGCCCTAGTGATTTGGTTACACCGTCCCCATTGTGATTTGTGAAATGCATGCGATTATTATTATGATTATGGCCAATGTGATTTGTGGGGGGGCGAATGGATGCATCCTAGGTACGTTGTGATATGTGATTGTGATATGATATGTGCTATGTGGTGACTGATGATGGGTGCAATCCACGTCTTTCACAAAATGTGGGAGCTGATCACTCCATTGGATACATGAGGACACCCCTCATATTATCTGGTTACTAAGAGGTATCCCTTCTAGATTATGCAGGCTTATGTGATGTGATATATGTGGGCTCGTGGTGGATGACTGTCCTAACCTTTACTCTTGTACCTTATTTATATCTCTTTCATTATGCTTCGTTTGTTCGTTTCCGTTTATATTATATATCTGTTCACTGGGCTTTTTAAGCTCAGCCGCACGTTTTCTTTTCGTGTGCGGCAGGTATCTAAGCTAGGAGCTTTTGGATTGTGCTTTGGATGGGATGAGAGATAGATGAAGCTTTGACCTTAGATGACCACCTTTATCTTATGACTTTGTTTTGATCATGGATTTCATTTGTATTCGTACCCTTGGATTATTTCCTTTCCTTGAACTTATGTATTATTCAAGTCGTGTTGACTTGACTTTCTCTTATGAATTTTGTTTAAGACTTCCGCTGTGCTATTATGTATGCTTTGATTTGTCACCATAATGTGATGCTTCTGCCCTTGTCGGGTTGGGGTGTTACAATTATGGTATCAGAGCCAGGTTGCGACCTGTAGTACATAAGTCATGGCCTGTGAGTCTTATGGACCCTAGGATTTGACCCTTAAGGCTTAAGTTTTGACTGGTGAGGTTTTGGGTAGTCATAGGTTCTGTTTTGTCTTCCATTTCGTGCTTATTCTCTTATATTGTTGCTAATCGTTTTCGAAATCATTCAGATGGTGAATACTCGACATCAGGAATATAATGGAGCGACCCCTGATTTTCAGGCTATGATAGCCGCTGCTGTGGCTGCTGCTATTCCTCAAGTGGTGACTCAGGTCACCAATAACATCAAGAACGGGGCAGGTTCTTCTGGCGGTGGCGGTGGCGATGCTCCACCCGCTGCTCCACCAGTTGGTATCCATGTTTGGATGGAGAGGTTTAACAAGCTCAAGCCCCTCTCTTTTCGGTCAGCTGCCGTCCCCACTGAGGCAGAAGACTGGATTATCCACATGGAAAAGATGTTTAAGGTTTTGGGTTGTCCAGATGAGTTTAAGACGAGATTGGCTGCATTTAAGTTTGAAGGCGATGCACAGAGCTGGTGGACAGCTTATGCTCAGTCTCAGGAGCAGGGTTTCGAGGAGACTTGTACTTGGGAGGATTTTATGGGTATCTTTTATAAGCAGTACATTCCAGTGGCCGAACAGCAGCGATATGAGCGGGAGTATGGGAACATCCGTCAGGGGGACCGGGAGACGACTGGGGAATTTATGCAGCGATTTATGAGGCTGGCCAGTTTTGTCGGGCCAGAAATTACGGGAGATGCTTACCGTCAGGCTAAGACGTTTAAGTGGGCGTTAAAGAAATGGATATTGGACCGTATCGTGAATACGCATTATGATGATGTGGCTGCGGTTGCGAACGACGCTCGCAACATTGAGATGTTGCATAGTGATAGTAGTGGCTTTAATAAGCGTGATAGGGATGGTAACCGGGTGCATTCCAGGGGACAGAGTCAGCAGGGACAGGGTCAGGATCAGAGAGGTCGGCAGGACCATAGGTACGATCAGCATGGTCGCCAGGACCGGGACTACAGTCAGAGGCGACAGGATTCTCGGGGTTATGATAGGCAGGTTTCTGGGAGGAGTGGGTACAATAACAACCCACGTCAGTATCGTGATCAGACTACTCGGGGTGCTCAGTCGGGTTATCAGTCAGGTTCTTCTGGACAGAGGAGGACTAATGAAGTGTTACCTCCTCCACCGCTTTGTCCCACTTGTGGAAAGCCTCATCCGGGGCCATGCCACAAGGCTTCGGGAGGATGCTTTGCTTGTGGGTCTCTTTCGCACAGGGTGAAGGATTGTCCGAATGACAAGAGGAAGCAGGTTGTTCCATCAGGTTCGGGTAGGCCAGCTCCTACTACTGGTCGGGTTTATTCTCTCACACGTGATCAGGCGGCAGGCACGTCAGGTACCATTACCGGTTATCTTTATATTGGGGATCGTATTGTTTTTGCTTTATTTGACACCGGTGCTACACACTCTATAATATCTAATACGCTTACCAAGAAAATAAAAGTAACTCCAACACCATTGAATAATCTTATATCTATCTCTACTCCTATGAAAACCCAAGTCACTATCGATTGTGAATATGTGAATTGTCCGCTAAGATTTGATGATTGTGTTCGTCCGGCTAATTTGCTTCCCCTCGATATGATTGATTTTGATATAATTTTGGGCATGGACTGGTTGTCTTTTCATAAGGCCTCCATCGATTGTCATGCTAGGAGTGTAAGTTTTGGCGATATTCATCATCCGAATTTTGTTTATCACGGTTCTCAGCCTTTGAAATCTGTTAAACTTATTTCTGCTATGAAAGCGCGGACTTTAATCTCTCATGGTTGCCAAGGGTTTTTGGCCTCTGTTAAAGATACGTCTTCCCAGGGACGTGATGTTAGTAGTGTTCCCATTGTTCGGGAGTTCACTGATGTCTTTCCCGAAGAGCTTCCTGGTATTCCTCCCGCCAGAGAAGTTGAATTCAGCATTGATTTAGTTCCCGGTGCTGAGCCTATCTCTAAGGCTCCGTACCGAATGGCTCCTGTTGAACTCAAAGAATTGAAAGTACAGTTAGAGGAGTTATTGGAGAACGGTTTTATTCGTCCGAGGGTTTCTCCCTGGGGCGCTCCTGTGCTATTTGTGAAAAAGAAGGATGGTAGTATGCGCCTTTGTATTGATTACCGGGAGCTCAACCGCATTACTATCCGTAACCGCTATCCCCTTCCGCGCATCGACGATTTGTTTGACCAATTGCAAGGGGCAAAGCACTTCTCTAAGATTGATTTGAGATCGGGTTACCATCAACTTCGTGTGAGGGAACAAGATGTTCCCAAGACTGCTTTTCGAACCCGCTATGGTCATTACGAATTCCTGGTTATGCCTTTCGGCTTGACCAATGCTCCGGCCGTTTTTATTGACCTTATGAACCGGGTCTTCCATGAGTTCCTCGATAAATTTGTCATTGTCTTCATCGATGATATTCTTGTCTATTCGAAATCTAAGGAGGAGCACGAGCAGCATCTTCGGACTGTGTTGGAGATTCTTAGACAGAAGAAGTTGTATGCGAAGTTTTCTAAGTGTGAATTCTGGTTAAGTCAGGTCGCGTTTCTAGGTCACGTTGTTTCTGCGGAGGGTATCACTATGGACCCAGCGAAGGTCGAGGCTATCACTAAATGGCCGAGACCTACAAATGTGACTGAGGTGAGAAGTTTTCTAGGGCTCGCGGGTTATTATCGTCGTTTTGTTGAGGGTTTCTCGCGGCTAGCCTTGCCATTGACACAGTTGATGAGAAAAGGAGAGAAATTTGTATGGACTGAGGAGAGGGAGAACAGTTTTGAGGAGCTTAAGCAGAGATTAGTGTCGGCACCAATTCTGACTCTTCCGTCTGGTTCGGGTGGTTTCCAGATTTATAGTGATGCATCTAAAAAGGGTTTGGGTTGCGTTTTAATGCAGCACGGGAAAGTCATCGCCTATGCTTCGAGGCAACTGAAGCCGTATGAAGAGAATTATCCGACACACGATTTGGAATTAGCTGCAGTGGTTTTCGCTCTTAAGATATGGCGGCATTATCTATACGGCGAGTCATGTGACATTTTCACCGACCACAAAAGCCTTAAATATATTTTCACGCAGAAGGAGCTCAATATGAGACAGAGGCGATGGTTGGAGCTTCTGAAAGATTACGATACCAACATCCAGTATCATCCCGGCAAGGCAAATGTGGTTGCCGATGCTCTTAGCCGGAAGTCGGGTATGATTGCTAGTTTGAAATTTGAGCCTCGAATTCTAAATGATTTGGAGACCCTTGATGTTGAGTTTTGTGTCCGGGGTTGTGATGGTTACTGGGCTAGTCTAAAGGTTGAGTCCAATCTCATCCTGCGAATTAAAGAAGCCCAGAAGGATGACGGTGAACTCTGGGCTATTGTGCAGAACGTAGAAGATGGGAAGCAATCTGAGTTTCGGGTTGATGAGTTTGGCGTGGTATGGTTCGAGGATCGTCTTTGTGTTCCTAACGATCCTGATTTGCGAGAGGCTGTTTTGTCAGAGGCGCATAGTTCTCCATTTACTATACATCCGGGTTCCACCAAAATGTACCGAGATCTGAAGCAGCACTTTTGGTGGAGCGGCATGAAACATGATGTGGCGTCTTATGTAGCTAAGTGTTTGACTTGTCAGCAGGTCAAGATAGAGCATCAGAGAGCTAGTGGTTTGCTGCAGCCGCTAGATATTCCGACCTGGAAGTGGGAGGAAATTTCTATGGATTTCGTATCGGGTTTGCCACTTACCAGAAAGAAACATGATGCGATCTGGGTGGTCGTCGATCGACTAACCAAGTCGGCTCATTTTCTACCCATCCGTATGGATTATAGTGTCAGCAAACTGGCGGAGATTTTCGAACAGGAGATAGTTAGACTGCACGGTATGCCTACTGCTATTGTTTCAGATAGGGATCCACGTTTTACTTCCCAGTTTTGGAAAGGACTGCATAGAGCTTGGGGTACACAGCTTAAGTTCAGTACGGCTTTTCACCCTCAGACAGATGGTCAGTCAGAGCGGACCATTCAGACATTGGAGGATATGCTGAGGGCGTGTGCATTAGAATGGACGGGTAGTTGGGACGAGTATCTTTGTTTGGTTGAGTTCGCTTATAACAACAGCTGGCATACTAGTATTCGGATGGCTCTTTTCGAGATGTTGTATGGACGGAAATGTAGAGCACCCGTTTGTTGGAACGAAGTGGGAGAGCGTGCTATTGAGGGTCCGGAGTTGGTTCAGATTACGAATGAGAA
This sequence comes from Artemisia tridentata subsp. tridentata, assembly GCA_021014915.2. Lineage (NCBI taxonomy): Eukaryota > Viridiplantae > Streptophyta > Magnoliopsida > Asterales > Asteraceae > Artemisia > Artemisia tridentata. Next base: position 346,207,249 of record CP139506.1, on the reverse strand, counting down.
AGTAGATGTTGCTAGGGAGAAGTTGAAAGAAGCTCGGACTCGTCAGAAAAGTTATGCGGATAAGCACCGTCGTGATTTGGAGTTTCAGGTGGGTGATCGGGTTTTCCTTAAGGTTTCACCGTTTCGGGGAGTCAAGCGTTTTGGAATCAAGGGCAAGCTGAGTCCTCGATTCATCGGACCATTCGAGATCCTGGAACGTATTGGAGAGGTTTCCTACCGTTTAGCTCTACCTCCCCAGCTTTCGCATGTGCATGATGTATTCCATGTATCTCTTCTACGGGGATACAACTATCATCCTCTTCATGTGGTATCTTACCCTTTCGATCAGATTCAGCCGGATATGTCTCTTCCGGAGGAGCCGGAAGCGGTTCTGGATCGCCAAGAGCGAGTTATGAGACGTAAAGTCATTTCGTTCGTTAAGATTCTTTGGCGAAACCACCCAGAGCGGGAAGCTACCTGGGAGACCGAGGAGTCTATTCGAGCTAGTTAACCTCATTTTGTATTCTGATCTGGTATGTCTCTATTTTGTTTCCGTTCCATTTTCAGTCCTACTTCTTTGCAAATTTCGAGGACGAAATTTTTCGTTTAGAGGGGAAGAGTTGTAAAACCCTAAAATCTAAAATGTGTAAAAAGACCAAAATGCCCCTACAACTTGGAAAATTTAAATAGAGACTTATATAACTTATAAATTAATTCCAAAAATTATGAAATGAACCAAATATGACATGAAATAATTAGAGAGCGTCATAAAATATTTGTGCAAGCTATCAAAATTATTATTACACATAAACAAGTCCAATTTAGCCAAAAATAACTAAGTATACATTTACTTTATTTTAAAAGTTATTTAATTGTATTTAAGTTACAAAATAAATGGGAATAAATACAAATTTAATGGTGATTGACCTATCCCATTATTTGGCCGCTCCTTTTGATTTCCCCCTCCTCCTAATATTCGGTCTTATCACCACTTAAGCAACCAAATCATTTTCTCTCCCTAAAGTAAAACCGATAGAACCAAAAACCCTAGAATTAGCCACCAAAAATTCATCCGATTTTCTGGAGATAAAAGACCAATTTTCCTGTGATCTACATCATCACAAGAAGCCTAGAAAAATATTCTTGGAGCTGTGTGTGGGCGGATTCGATTGTGTCAAATTATTTCCTATCACTAGAACAAAAAGTAAGTATAATCGTCTATGATTCATCCGATCCTTATAATATTCGTTTCTCATTTTTCTCATGATCCTTACCTCGTATATACTCTATGAAAAATGGCTACAAGGTTGTGGGATCGTTCGTGAGCTCGTGGGACATTATTGTGTGTCGCGTATAGGGCCAAGAAGAAGAAATTCCATTCAGCCGTTCAACTCATTCTAAATTCGGTTTGCCATTTTTCCTGAATCCTTTATGATCTAAGAACACCAAATAGAATGATAAGAACATACCATGCATGATCCATGAATTAATTGTGAATTAGATCTTAAAATCGTGTATATAACCTAAATAATTGTATCCGAATTTTTGAGGCTTCATTATTAATTTATTTAGACTCTATATAATCATGTTAATCTGGGAAAAATGATATTTCGAATTGTTGAGGCCTGAAATAATTATTGATGAATTGTGTACATAATCGGATCTAAAAGAAACAAAGGAGAAAAAGAAAAATAAGCATGCGATCTAGGGTTAGAACATTAGGGTATGTTTTTGTGATAATAAATGCAGAATAATGATGAACTAATGATGAGGATATGATTGGTACATGTTGGGTTAAAAATTGAATTAGGGTTTCGAACATAAAAGGGTTATACGATTGAATTTAAAACTCTAGGGTGCATTTGGTAACTTCTGGAACTTGTGGGTCATTTTTGTAAGGTGTAATAGATCAGTACTAATGTGAGAAAAATGTAAAATGGAGGTCCTTTGTGTAAAATATGGAACTATAAGATTTAATATGTAAATTATATAATGTAAAGGTGTAAAGTGTAAAATTGGGAAACTTGAGGGGCTGAATTTGTTAACTTGATAAATATGGATTCAAAACAGCTTATTTGGGATATTTTCATGTTTGAACTTTAACTTTGATATAATTACACTTAAAACCTAATTTATGTGAAGTTGTCATAATTCACCCTAAACTTTTGTGACTAGTTAAAATACACCCTAAAACCATAATATGTTTTGATAATGACTTAACCTAAATGAGAATATGGAAATCTTACTAATTATGGGAACTTTCTAATTATGGAAACTTTCTAAATATGGAAACCTGCTAAAAATGGAAGTTGCTTAAAATGGAAAGATTTGTAATTCTTTTCTACCCCTCTAGGTGTGAAGAAGGAGAGGACCTGACCTTTTCATCTTATTCATTTCTGGTTGTGTTTGCTTTTGGAATAAGGTACAGATATTCTGCTCTTTGTATGAGGAGCCTTCGGTCTCTATTTTGATTCGTATTAGGGTTTCCCTATGCCATTGCTACGAACCCTTTGATTGTGAACCTTGATATGATCTTTTGATTTGTGAACCTTCGCCATGATCCTTTTGACATGATCCTTTGATTTGAACCTTTTGCTATGAACCCTGTGATATGAACTTTGACATTTGGACTGTGATTATGACCATGTGAACCTTTGCTTTGATATATAAACCTTTGACCCTTCAGTTTGAAACCCGAGCCAAATGTGTTTCCTAGCCATGAAGGTAACATGGCCGTGTCTGTGATGCACCACTGACATGACTAGTGTGTAGCCCTAGTGATTTGGTTACACCGTCCCCATTGTGATTTGTGAAATGCATGCGATTATTATTATGATTATGGCCAATGTGATTTGTGGGGGGGCGAATGGATGCATCCTAGGTACGTTGTGATATGTGATTGTGATATGATATGTGCTATGTGGTGACTGATGATGGGTGCAATCCACGTCTTTCACAAAATGTGGGAGCTGATCACTCCATTGGATACATGAGGACACCCCTCATATTATCTGGTTACTAAGAGGTATCCCGTCTAGATTATGCAGGCTTATGTGATGTGATATATGTGGGCTCGTGGTGGATGACTGTCCTAACCTTTACTCTTGTACCTTATTTATATCTCTTTCATTATGCTTCGTTTGTTCGTTTCCGTTTATATTATATATCTGTTCACTGGGCTTTTTAAGCTCAGCCGCACGTTTTCTTTTCGTGTGCGGCAGGTATCTAAGCTAGGAGCTTTTGGATTGTGCTTTGGATGGGACGAGAGATAGATGAAGCTTTGACCTTAGATGACCACCTTTATCTTATGACTTTGTTTTGATCATGGATTTCATTTGTATTCGTACCCTTGGATTATTTCCTTTCCTTGAACTTATGTATTATTCAAGTCGTGTTGACTTGACTTTCTCTTATGAATTTGTTTAAGACTTCCGCTGTGCTATTATGTATGCTTTGATTTGTCACCATAATGTGATGCTTCTACCCTTGTCGGGTTGGGGTGTTACAATTATGGTATCAGAGCCAGGTTGCGACCTGTAGTACATAAGTCATGGCCTGTGAGTCTTATGGACCCTAGGATTTGACCCTTAAGGCTTAAGTGTTGACTGGTGAGGTTTTGGGTAGTCATAGGTTCTGTTTCGTCTTCCATTTCGTGCTTATTCTCTTATATTGTTGCTAATCGTTTTCGAAATCATTCAGATGGTGAATACTCGACATCAGGAATATAATGGAGCGACCCCTGATTTTCAGGCTATGATAGCCGCTGCTGTGGCTGCTGCTATTCCTCAAGTGGTGACTCAGGTCACCAATAACATCAAGAACGGGGCAGGTTCTTCTGGCGGTGGCGGTGGCGATGCTCCACCCGCTGCTCCACCAGTTGGTATCCATGTTTGGATGGAGAGGTTTAACAAGCTCAAGCCCCTCTCTTTTCGGTCAGCTGCCGTCCCCACTGAGGCAGAAGACTGGATTATCCACATGGAAAAGATGTTTAAGGTTTTGGGTTGTCCAGATGAGTTTAAGACGAGATTGGCTGCATTTAAGTTTGAAGGCGATGCACAGAGCTGGTGGACAGCTTATGCTCAGTCTCAGGAGCAGGGTTTCGAGGAGACTTGTACTTGGGAGGATTTTATGGGTATCTTTTATAAGCAGTACATTCCAGTGGCTGAACAGCAGCGATATGAGCGGGAGTATGGGAACATCCGTCAGGGGACCGGGAGACGACTGGGGAATTTATGCAGCGATTTATGAGGCTGGCCAGTTTTGTCGGGCCAGAAATTACGGGAGATGCTTACCGTCAGGCTAAGACGTTTAAGTGGGCGTTAAAGAAATGGATATTGGACCGTATCGTGAATACGCATTATGATGATGTGGCTGCGGTTGCGAACGACGCTCGCAACATTGAGATGTTGCATAGTGATAGTAGTGGCTTTAATAAGCGTGATAGGGATGGTAACCGGGTGCATTCCAGGGGACAGAGTCAGCAGGGACAGGGTCAGGATCAGAGAGGTCGGCAGGACCATAGGTACGATCAGCATGGTCGCCAGGACCGGGACTACAGTCAGAGGCGACAGGATTCTCGGGGTTATGATAGGCAGGTTTCTGGGAGGAGTGGGTACAATAACAACCCACGTCAGTATCGTGATCAGACTACTCGGGGTGCTCAGTCGGGTTATCAGTCAGGTTCTTCTGGACAGAGGAGGACTAATGAAGTGTTACCTCCTCCACCGCTTTGTCCCACTTGTGGAAAGCCTCATCCGGGGCCATGCCACAAGGCTTCGGGAGGATGCTTTGCTTGTGGGTCTCTTTCGCACAGGGTGAAGGATTGTCCGAATGACAAGAGGAAGCAGGTTGTTCCATCAGGTTCGGGTAGGCCAGCTCCTACTACTGGTCGGGTTTATTCTCTCACACGTGATCAGGCGGCAGGCACGTCAGGTACCATTACCGGTTATCTTTATATTGGGGATCGTATTGTTTTTGCTTTATTTGACACCGGTGCTACACACTCTATAATATCTAATACGCTTGCCAAGAAAATAAAAGTAACTCCAACACCATTGAATAATCTTATATCTATCTCTACTCCTATGAAAACCCAAGTCACTATCGATTGTGAATATGTGAATTGTCCGCTAAGATTTGATGATTGTGTTCGTCCGGCTAATTTGCTTCCCCTCGATATGATTGATTTTGATATAATTTTGGGCATGGACTGGTTGTCTTTTCATAAGGCCTCCATCGATTGTCATGCTAGGAGTGTAAGTTTTGGCGATATTCATCATCCGGATTTTGTTTATCACGGTTCTCAGCCTTTGAAATCTGTTAAACTTATTTCTGCTATGAAAGCGCGGACTCTAATCTCTCATGGTTGCCAAGGGTTTTTGGCCTCTGTTAAAGATACGTCTTCCCAGGGACGTGATGTTAGTAGTGTTCCCATTGTTCGGGAGTTCACTGATGTCTTTCCCGAAGAGCTTCCTGGTATTCCTCCCGCCAGAGAAGTTGAATTCAGCATTGATTTAGTTCCCGGTGCTGAGCCTATCTCTAAGGCTCCGTACCGAATGGCTCCTGTTGAACTCAAAGAATTGAAAGTACAGTTAGAGGAGTTATTGGAGAACGGTTTTATTCGTCCGAGGGTTTCTCCCTGGGGCGCTCCTGTGCTATTTGTGAAAAAGAAGGATGGTAGTATGCGCCTTTGTATTGATTACCGGGAGCTCAACCGCATTACTATCCGTAACCGCTATCCCCTTCCGCGCATCGACGATTTGTTTGACCAATTGCAAGGGGCAAAGCACTTCTCTAAGATTGATTTGAGATCGGGTTACCATCAGCTTCGTGTGAGGGAACAAGATGTTCCCAAGACTGCTTTTCGAACCCGCTATGGTCATTACGAATTCCTGGTTATGCCTTTCGGCTTGACCAATGCTCCGGCCGTTTTTATTGACCTTATGAACCGGGTCTTCCATGAGTTCCTCGATAAATTTGTCATTGTCTTCATCGATGATATTCTTGTCTATTCGAAATCTAAGAAGGAGCACGAGCAGCATCTTCGGACTGTGTTGGAGATTCTTAGACAGAAGAAGTTGTATGCGAAGTTTTCTAAGTGTGAATTCTGGTTAAGTCAGGTCGCGTTTCTAGGTCACGTTGTTTCTGCGGAGGGTATCACTATGGACCCAGCGAAGGTCGAGGCTATTACTAAATGGCCGAGACCTACAAATGTGACTGAGGTGAGAAGTTTTCTGGGGCTCGCGGGTTATTATCGTCGTTTTGTTGAGGGTTTCTCGTGGCTAGCCTTGCCATTCACACAGTTGATGAGAAAAGGAGAGAAATTTGTATGGACTGAGGAGAGGGAGAACAGTTTTGAGGAGCTTAAGCAGAGATTAGTGTCGGCACCAATTCTGACTCTTCCGTCTGGTTCGGGTGGTTTCCAGATTTATAGTGATGCATCTAAAAAGGGTTTGGGTTGCGTTTTAATGCAGCACGGGAAAGTCATCGCCTATGCTTCGAGGCAACTGAAGCCGTATGAAGAGAATTATCCGACACATGATTTGGAATTAGCTGCAGTGGTTTTCGCTCTTAAGATATGGCGGCATTATCTATACGGCGAGTCATGTGACATTTTCACCGACCACAAAAGCCTTAAATATATTTTCACGCAGAAGGAGCTCAATATGAGACAGAGGCGATGGTTGGAGCTTCTGAAAGATTACGATACCAACATCCAGTATCATCCCGGCAAGGCAAATGTGGTTGCCGATGCTCTTAGCCGGAAGTCGGGTATGATTGCTAGTTTGAAATTTGAGCCTCGAATTCTAAATGATTTGGAGACCCTTGATGTTGAGTTTTGTGTCCGGGGTTGTGATGGTTACTGGGCTAGTCTAAAGGTTGAGTCCAATCTCATCCTGCGGATTAAAGAAGCCCAGAAGGATGACGGTGAACTCTGGGCTATTGTGCAGAACGTAGAAGATGGGAAGCAATCTGAGTTTCGGGTTGATGAGTTTGGCGTGGTATGGTTCGAGGATCGTCTTTGTGTTCCTAACGATCCTGATTTGCGAGAGGCTGTTTTGTCAGAGGCGCATAGTTCTCCATTTACTATACATCCGGGTTCCACCAAAATGTACCGAGATCTGAAGCAGCACTTTTGGTGGAGCGGCATGAAACATGATGTGGCGTCTTATGTAGCTAAGTGTTTGACTTGTCAGCAGGTCAAGATAGAGCATCAGAGAGCTAGTGGTTTGCTGCAGCCGCTAGATATTCCGACCTGGAAGTGGGAGGAAATTTCTATGGATTTCGTATCGGGTTTGCCACTTACCAGAAAGAAACATGATGCGATCTGGGTGGTCGTCGATCGACTAACCAAGTCGGCTCATTTTCTACCCATCCGTATGGATTATAGTGTCAGCAAACTGGCGGAGATTTTTGAACAGGAGATAGTTAGACTGCACGGTATGCCTACTGCTATTGTTTCAGATAGGGATCCACGTTTTACTTCCCGGTTTTGGAAAGGACTGCATAGAGCTTGGGGTACACAGCTTAAGTTCAGTACGGCTTTTCACCCTCAGACAGATGGTCAGTCAGAGCGGACCATTCAGACATTGGAGGATATGCTGAGGGCGTGTGCATTAGAATGGACGGGTAGTTGGGACGAGTATCTTTGTTTGGTTGAGTTCGCTTATAACAACAGCTGGCATGCTAGTATTCGGATGGCTCTTTTCGAGATGTTGTATGGACGGAAATGTAGAGCACCCGTTTGTTGGAACGAAGTGGGAGAGCGTGCTATTGAGGGTCCGGAGTTGGTTCAGATTACGAATGAGAAAGTAGATGTTGCTAGGGAGAAGTTGAAAGAAGCTCGGACTCGTCAGAAAAGTTATACGGATAAGCACCGTCGTGATTTGGATTTTCAGGTGGGTGATCGGGTTTTCCATAAGGTTTCACCGTTTCGGGGAGTCAAGCGTTTTGGAATCAAGGGCAAGCTGAGTCCTCGATTCATCGGACCATTCGAGATCCTGGAACGTATTGGAGAGGTTTCCTACCGTTTAGCTCTACCTCCCCAGCTTTCGCATGTGCATGATGTATTCCATGTATCTCTTCTACGGGGATACAACTATCATCCTCTTCATGTGGTATCTTACCCTTTCGATCAGATTCAGCCGGATATGTCTCTTCCGGAGGAGCCGGAAGCGGTTCTGGATCGCCAAGAGCGAGTTATGAGACGTAAAGTCATTCCGTTCGTTAAGATTCTTTGGCGAAACCACCCAGAGCGGGAAGCTACCTGGGAGACCGAGGAGTCTATTCGAGCTAGTTATCCTCATTTTGTATTCTGATCTGGTATGTCTCTATTTTGTTTCCGTTCCATTTTCAGTCCTACTTCTTTGCAAATTTCGAGGACGAAATTTTTCGTTTAGAGGGGAAGAGTTGTAAAACCCTAAAATCTAAAATGTGTAAAAAGACCAAAATGCCCCTACAACTTGGAAAATTTAAATAGAGACTTATATAACTTATAAATTAATTCCAAAAATTATGAAATGAACCAAATATGACATGAAATAATTAGAGAGCGTCATAAAATATTTGTGCAAGCTATCAAAATTATTATTACACATAAACAAGTCCAATTTAGCCAAAAATAACTAAGTATACATTTACTTTATTTTAAAAGTTATTTAAGTGTATTTAAGTTACAAAATAAATGGGAATAAATACAAATTTAATGGTGATTGACCTATCCCATTATTAGGCCGCTCCTTTTGATTTCCCCCTCCTCCTAATATTCGGTCTTATCACCACTTAAGCAACCAAATCATTTTCTCTCCCTAAAGTAAAACCGATAGAACCAAAAACCCTAGAATTAGCCACCAAAAATTCATCCGATTTTCTGGAGATAAAAGACCAATTTTCCTGTGATCTACATCATCACAAGAAGCCTAGAAAAATATTCTTGGAGCTGTGTGTGGGCGGATTCGATTGTGTCAAATTATTTCCTATCACTAGAACAAAAAGTAAGTATAATCGTCTATGATTCATCCGATCCTTATAATATTCGTTTCTCATTTTTCTCATGATCCTTACCTCGTATATACTCTATGAAAAATGGCTACAAGGTTGTGGGATCGTTCGTGAGCTCGTGGGACATTATTGTGTGTCGCGTATAGGGCCAAGAAGAAGAAATTCCATTCAGCCGTTCAACTCATTCTAAATTCGGTTTGCCATTTTTCCTGAATCCTTTATGATCTAAGAACACCAAATAGAATGATAAGAACATACCATGCATGATCCATGAATTAATTGTGAATTAGATCTTAAAATCGTGTATATAACCTAAATAATTGTATCCGAATTTTTGAGGCTTCATTATTAATTTATTTAGACTCTATATAATCATGTTAATCTGGGAAAAATGATATTTCGAATTGTTGAGGCCTGAAATAATTATTGATGAATTGTGTACATAATCGGATCTGAAAGAAACAAAGGAGAAAAAGAAAAATAAGCATGCGATCTAGGGTTAGAACATTAGGGTATGTTTTTGTGATAATAAATGCAGAATAATGATGAACTAATGATGAGGATATGATTGGTACATGTTGGGTTAAAAATTGAATTAGGGTTTCGAACATAAAAGGGTTATACGATTGAATTTAAAACTCTAGGTGCATTTGGTAACTTCTGGAACTTGTGGGTCATTTTTGTAAGGTGTAATAGATCAGTACTAATGTGAGAAAAATGTAAAATGGAGGTCCTTTGTGTAAAATATGGAACCTATAAGATTTAATATGTAAATTATATAATGTAAAGGTGTAAAGTGTAAAATTGGGAAACTTGAGGGGCTGAATTTGTTAACTTGATAAATATGGATTCAAAACAGCTTATTTGGGATATTTTCATGTTTGAACTTTAACTTTGATATAATTACACTTAAAACCCTAATTTATGTAAAGTTGTCATAATTCACCCTAAACTTTTGTGACTAGTTAAAATACACCCTAAAACCATAATATGTTTTGATAATGACTTAACCTAAATGAGAATATGGAAATCTTACTAATTATGGGAACTTTCTAATTATGGAAACTTTCTAAATATGGAAACCTGCTAAAAATGGAAGTTGCTTAAAATGGAAAGATTTGTAATTCTTTTCTACCCCTCTAGGTGTGAAGAAGGAGAGGACCTGACCTTTTCATCTTATTCATTTCTGGTTGTGTTTGCTTTTGGAATAAGGTACAGATATTCTGCTCTTTGTATGAGGAGCCTTCGGTCTCTATTTTGATTCGTATTAGGGTTTCCCTATGCCATTGCTATGAACCCTTTGATTGTGAACCTTGATATGATCTTTTGATTTGTGAACCTTCGCCATGATCCTTTTGACATGATCCTTTGATTTGAACCTTTTGCTATGAACCCTGTGATATGAACTTTGACATTTGGACTGTGATTATGACCATGTGAACCTTTGCTTTGATATATAAACCTTTGACCCTTCAGTTTGATACCCGAGCCAAATGTGTTTCCTAGCCATGAAGGTAACATGGCCGTGTCTGTGATGCACCACTGACATGACTAGTGTGTAGCCCTAGTGATTTGGTTACACCATCCCCATTGTGATTTATGAAATGCATGCGATTATTATTATGATTATGGCCAATGTGATTTGTGGGGGGGGGCGAATGGATGCATCCTAGGTACGTTGTGATATGTGATTGTGATATGATATGTGCTATGTGGTGACTGATGATGGGTGCAATCCACGTCTTTCACAAAATGTGGGAGCTGATCACTCCATTGGATACATGAGGACACCCCTCATATTATCTGGTTACTAAGAGGTATCCCCTCTAGATTATGCAGGCTTATGTGATGTGATATATGTGGGCTCGTGGTGGATGACTGTCCTAACCTTTACTCTTGTACCTTATTTATATCTCTTTCATTATGCTTCGTTTGTTCGTTTCCGTTTATATTATATATCTGTTCACTGGGCTTTTTAAGCTCAGCCGCACGTTTTCTTTTCGTGTGCGGCAGGTATCTAAGCTAGGAGCTTTTGGATTGTGCTTTGGATGGGACGAGAGATAGATGAAGCTTTGACCTTAGATGACCACCTTTATCTTATGACTTTGTTTTGATCATGGATTTCATTTGTATTCGTACCCTTGGATTATTTCCTTTCCTTGAACTTATGTATTATTCAAGTCGTGTTGACTTGACTTTCTCTTATGAATTTGTTTAAGACTTCCGCTGTGCTATTATGTATGCTTTGATTTGTCACCATAATGTGATGCTTCTACCCTTGTCGGGTTGGGGTGTTACAGCGCAAAAATGCAATGTGGGAATTAGCAGTTATTTGGCACCTTGAATCATACTTGGAGTCCCTTCCAAAGGTATAAACAAAAATAAAAATCATTCCATGATTTTACATTTTTGTAGTTTTCTTAATTTTCAAATGAATTTTGTACTAATTTATATAATGGAGGAGTGTGTTTGGGAAGTGAGATTTATCAGTATATAACCTTGGCGCAATTCTCAACAGAATGCTTAGTCGCAAATGTTTGGCCGTTTGCTACACCATCACTTGGTGCACCTCAAATCTGCTTCATTGATTTCTCAACGCTTGATGTTTCACTCTTGCGAAATTTAATATTCATTCTCTACATCTGATCAATCTTATGTTTTAATTTTGAAGGTAATATATAGCCGAATGTATGCTAAGTTAGGCACATGAAGGCTGCTACAACGTGTGAATTCTCAAAGTAGGAATTTGTTGGTGGCTTGCAGTCTCTTGGGTAAATAGAGTTTGATTTATACCACATTTGCTGGTTTAAAACTGATACATTATCAAATTTGCTGAATTTCATTTATCAACTTTCCTAGCAGGATCGATTCACTGGAAAAGTTCCGTGATCGGATACCATCTATACGTTCTGAACTGAAAGATGATCGTATGTATCGTACTTTAATATATACTTATCAACCGTATTCTTTAATATTGTTTTTGGCGTGTTAATCTACAGGTTGTCATTGGAGTGGATGTTGCTGCATCTGAATTCTACGGTGAGAAGGACAAGACCTATGATCTGAACTTTAGGGAAGAGGTAAATTGCTCATTCTGATCTATTGAGATACTTACATACGTATGTCGTGAAGAAGAAACTTATTGATTTTAGACTGATTTCAAGATTATATTCGTTTTCTCATATATTTTGCCAATTATTTTATACATAACAACAACGGGAAAGACAAGATCTCAGGATAGCATGAACAAAATAACAAGATCAGTGTTACGTGGCACAATATGCACCATGGCTACATATGATATGTTTTAACATGGAAAAACAATTTTGGAATTGATGATGTAGTTTACTTTTTTGTCCAGTAGTAACTTAGATTGACCTGTTCATAGGTGGGTTAAAATGACACATTTACTTATATATGGGTTGATCCAGTTTCTATATTACTAGCAGGTCGAACGAGTAATTGTACTAATTTGTGCAATATGTCGTTATATGCCACTATCAATACCACAAAATTCCAAGCGTATCTGGTACTAATTTTACCGTTCATTTGATCAAATATTTAATGGGTTCTATTCATTTTGCTAAAGTTTAATTCTGTTTGTGATTTTAGGAATTTTTTTATCAAACTATGTAAAGGCTACAACGACATAGATAACAGTAAGATAGGTGTATGGCGATCCTTCTTTTCTTCTGAGTATGAGGCAATACATGTTTTATAAAATGCTATTCATAACCCATTTAACATTTCTATTGTGATATTAGTGTGAGTTCTTATGATTTAAGTAGAAGTAGTCTATAGTGTGTATGCTATACACTGGGACCTTCATCTCTAGCTGTTGTCATAAATCACTGCTTGAATTTTTCGCAGCCTGTAAGGAGCCCTGTGACTATCTGTGGTGACATTCATGGCCAATTCCATGACTTTCCTGAACTTTTTCACATTTGAGGAAAGGTATATTGCTGAACTATCTGTGGTGACATTCATGGCCAATTCCAATTCCATGACATTTATATATTTCATTTGTAATGGCCTTTAGCCTAACCGTATCCGTGAGTTTGCGAGTGTTCGCCAGCTAAGTGGATCTGCTCATTAGTCCTTGGCTCGTGGGACTTACCTTCAATCTGCAAGGTTTCAAAACATTGGTGATAAGTGACTTATAAAGTTCCTTGATACATGAAAATACCTTCTAAGCATATTATAATGTTTGGCACCATTTTTGACATCTGTAGAGTTTAGTGCATATAATTTGGATAGAATTCATAGGAATTCCGACAGATGCGACTGCTGCACCAATTTGTGGTGCCTCCAGTAGCAGCAGGTGTTTTGACTGTTGCCAATAGTAACAATGTTGGCACCACTTTATATATTTATTCATATCGTGTATATTATAGATATTGGTTCCCCCTCCCCCCCCCCCCCCCCGACATGTGTTCATTATAGTTTTGTACAACTGCAAATATGTGAAGTTTGACTTATAAAGTCAAATATACTACCTTTTAAGTCACAATTACTATTGATATTTTAAGTAATAATTGTGGTTTCAATAATAATGTGAAAGAGCTTTAATAATTACCTTAACCGATTTTTTTTTCTTCTGAAAATTGGTAATGCTAATTATAATTTACAAAAGTTAATGGTGTTTCTTTGATATAAATCAGGCTACCTACAATATACATAGTACTAAAGTTGGTCACCTTTTGCCCATTTCCAAAGTCGAGTGAATATATGATATTTGGACAGGTTATTCCATGTGACGATATATATTAAATGAGCAAGTTTATAACATGTAGGAATGTGGAACAGAAGTTTGGTGCGCAAAGGTGGCACGAGACATAATAAAGCTTGGCAATCCTATTTTCTATGCTTTGGAGAAGGGATTGAAAAGCAAGAACAAGAGGGTGTCGAGATATTGCCTCACAACAATTGCATGGATCGGGTGTGAAATTGTAAAGGGTTCTGATGATTTGAGATGTTTAGCTTGTGACATTTTACTAAGTACAATCGAGCAATATGTGCATCCTGGAATGGAGCTTGAAGAAAGACTTTTAGCATGCTTGTGCATATATAACTATACTTTTGGTAGAGGTAATTATTCCACTTTATTAACTGAAACACTTTCTTTATCATATATAATTTTGCTAATGTATATCGCATGTAGGCATGCAGAAACTAACTCAATAAGAGAGTCGTTAAGACGACTTTCAAGTCTAACTTGGATGGCAGAGGAATTATTAAAGGTTGCAGATAAATGGGTAAGGTTACCCTTTTTTTTTTCTTTTTTTTTTTTATTTTTTTTTTTTATTTTTGCTGCAATTGTGGTTGATTTACACTTAGTTAACTCAATTGGTCTTTTCATTAACAGAGAATATCTTGTGTCCACACACAAGTTTTGGAGGCAAATTACAATGGCAGTGGAGCCGTAAATTCTCTCATGTACTATAGGGGACATCTTTTCATCGGATACTCAAATGGGTCGATTAAGGTTACGTATATATTCTACAAAGTTAAAAAGAATAATATTCTTCTTGAAGTATCGAAATGAAGATGATAAAATATAATTTGAATTATGGTATTGTAGGTTTGGGACATTAAGGGGCAGACTGCGACTCTCATACTAGATATAATGGAGCACAAGAAGGCAGTAACATGTTTCGCACTTTTGGAACAAGGGAATTACCTTTTGAGTGGATCTTCAGACAAGACAATTAGGGTAATAAATATTTTGTATTATTTCGATGTTGTGTTAGTTAAAAATTGTCATCATTGAAATAAATGAAATTTCCCTAATTGCAGATATGGCAAATGTTCGAAAGGAAAATGCAATGCATTGAAGTAATAGCGACCAAGGATTCCATTCAAAGTCTCGAGACTTGTGGTGAAATGATTTTTGTAGTGACCCATAACCATAAAATGAAGGTAACTAATAGTATCGTCACGAAGCTATAGCAAACTCCATTTAAATTTGAGAGAGTGTATATAATATATAATGTTATGCAGGTGTTAGATTCATCAAGAAAGGTGAAGGATGTTTTAAAAAACAAGCATGTGAAATGCATAAGGTCCAGTCAAGGGAAAGTTTACATAGGATGCATGGACTCGAGCATACAGGTTGGTTATCGCTTTTTCTTGGAATGATCTAATAATACTTGATTTTTCTTTTTCTTTTAATATTTATTAATCTTATAGGAGTTATATATTGGAAACAACCGACAACAAGAAATAAAAGCTCCGTTTAAGAGTTGGAGAATGCAAAACAAGCCTATCTATTCATTAGCACTCTACAAAGACTAGCTATATAGTGCAAGTACCTGCGTTGATGGAACAAAAATTAAGGTTTGGATTATAATAAAATGATTAAATTAATAACTTGAAAACGTGGTATTCATTGTGTATGTAATGCAGGACTGGAAAAGACAAAGCAAGGCTCAAGTGTCTATAGTAACAGAGAAAAGAGCAAATGTTTTAGCAGTGGACATAGTAGAAGACTTTATATACTTAAACACCAGTAACTCACCGAGCAACCTAGAGGTGCGTGATATACCTGTTAATATTTGAATCACCGCAAGCCTTCTAAATATATGACTATACATGTCTAATAAACTTATTTCTACAAAACATATTTGGTTAAGAGGGACACAACATAAAGTTGGAAGGTTGTCAGCAGGCAGCAAGATAACAAGCATGCTTACAGCTAATGACATGATCTTATGTGGTACTGAATCAGGGTTAATCAAGGTAATATAGGTGTACTTAATTGGTTACCGGTTGTCTTATTTAAGGGCAAACCACAAGAACTAAAACACGTCATACTTTTTTTAACCATTTAATGCAACATACTTACCATATCTTTGGCAAGAAATAGTTGGTATATTGCATTAAATGTTAAAAAAAGGCATGTTACATATATCGGTAGTTCGGTAAAAGGTGAATAACTGCATACTTTTATGACTAACAGGGTTGGATCCCCCTTTAGCACTTGATTCTTTGGTTAAGATGGATTGGTTTGCTACGATTGAGTATATATTATGGCGTAAATATACAAGAACTGGACTGCACATACTGTACATGAATTGCATACCAGTCTTACATCTCAACACGGTTTATTTCCACGATTCAAATTTTCACACAATAAGAAACTTGGAGAGACGGGTCATAATCGATTGTATCTGGTGATTATAGTAATTGCTAATCTATTGTTATTAGTTATCTATATTTAGCTTTCTTATGCTTTTAGTACATGTAATTAAGCTAAAATTTGGTTTTTTGTGGATTGTAATGACCACCTTATGGTTGGGTGGGTAGATAAACGTATATTTCTTTTTGTTCTTAATCCATTCGATATATAATTTAGAATGTCTATATCTTTATTTTGTGCCAACTTAATTTTTTCAACGATAATCACAAGTCTTGCCCGTCCAGCGGGCGGGCCATGAAGTCTAGTGTGTGTATATATATATATATATATATATATATATAACAGGATAAACATGACTAGATAAAGCCACATCATCGTAAATAAGTCCACGTCAAAGGTCACATAGGCAATAATCCGCATGCCAAAGTCCAAGTATGCAATAATCCGATTGTTAATTTATTTGTCAAAAAAATCACATTCATGGATTCGAACTCAATACCCTGTTCATTTTATGTTGTGTGTTACCCACTGAACCACGTAAATTTTTTGGTTACATTATGTGGCCGAATTTCTAATAAGGGTACTACGCAATCATCATATTTTTAGTATTTGATAAGTATGAAAAATATTCATTGTGATCTTAACCCCATTCGGATTGGATGTGTATGTTTTTAAACCTAATTCTACATTATATATATATCGCTTATTATGTCATATCATAACCCATTCACAAACACATATTATACATGACCCATATATCAATATGCAACCACAGAGACATTCAGCAAGGCTGTCAAGATCAAACATAAAAAAGACGTCTGAAACTGGAACCAAAACGAAGAAAAACAAAAACACTATAGCTGATTCATCGGGTATTTTTTAGAATAAACAGTTAAACATTGATTGTTTGGTTATGAATATGAATCGTATTATTAACTGCTTATATACTTTTGAATTGTGTTTTACTAAAAAACGTTAGCAGTACTAAGTTTAAATGAGCAGTACTAACTTGAAAGTTAGTACTGCTATTATGAGTTTAAAGGAGCAGTACTAACTTGAAAGTTAGTACTGCTGGAACCTAATTGTTATATTATGTATGATTAGGTTTTTTGATGTAATTACGAATTGTTTGTGTACAAATTTTCAGCAGCAACTGAAGAGGCAAACAACAACATTATACTGGATTCAGCAGGTGGTTTGTTTATTACCAATTAAACATGCATGGTTTTAAACATTCATTATGTATTTAATGTTTTTCTATTGTCATGATTTATATATGTTGCTGTATGTTGGTTAATAGAATGCATATTAAAATTCATTAGATAACTCATATTTTCTAATCAGCATGATTCATATATATTTATTAGATTAACAATTACATCGTCTTTAATTTACAGCGTTGAATGAAGCACCAAGTGATAATCAGGAGAATAAAAGCCTACAAGGTATTTTATCAGTTAACACAATTTATTAATTATTTTGTATTCTTAAAATCACGTAAAAATAAATACTTTTTAATAGATGCATGTATGTTTGAGAGTGACACACCTGGAAGAAGATTTAAAACTCATATTCTCAATTTAGAAAACCCTCCGAAAGGTAGTTATATTATAAACAAATATAGTTTTTAATATTTTTATAACTATTAATATAAAAAGTTATAGTAATAATATAGTGAATGACTGACAGGATGCAATAAACTTGCATTGGGAAATACTCATAAGATGTATGGTAAACATGCTTCCAATCTAGATATCCGGTCAACAAGTAATTGTCAAAACATCATGAAGAAACAAGTGTTGCAGGTTTGTTTCTTTGTTGTTTGTTTTTTATTTTTTAACATACCCAGTTATAAAAATTCAGGAGATAATTTAATGTATTTATTTATCTTATGTAATAGATGCATGCATGTTTGAAAGTGATACTCCTAAAAGGAACTCTAGATCTCATATGTTGAATTTAGGAGGGCAGCAGAGGTTAGAATCTGAAAAGATGTCCTATATCAGAAGTCGTCAAAAAGATTTGAGAGATCCAATAAGAGGTATTATAGTTACACAATTAAATAATTTTTGCATGGTTACATAATATTAATAATATATGAGCATTATAATGAAATCTTTACTGTTTGACAATAGTGAATGTATTGCCGAAGATAACACAAGAAAAGACATCCTCAAAGCAAAGTTTTGGATATCAGACATCCTCTTTTGACTGCCATTTAGATCAAGAAAACTCTGAAACAAATTATGAGGATTTTTCATCAGGTGGTTTAATTGTTATAAATTTAATATACAATGTTTATTAAAAATTTTAAATTAACATATGTTCCATAACATAACAAGAATATGTTAAAATTTTTATAGGTATGAAGGTGCATAAACATTTGAGGTTCCAGAATCATTCTTCCAGTTTTAAAAACCCATCAATAGGTATTTTGATTATACATAAAGGAATGTATATATATTTAAAAATGAATTACAACACAAGTTTATACTCATTAAATTGCAGGAGTTAAGCCACAAGCCCACAACAAACAAGGAACAGTAGATTACATTCTGCCAGTTTTGGAAACACCACATCAGGTTTATATTAATAAAGAACACATTGTACATTATAATTATGTGTTACATATTAAATTTATATTATAATATTTTGTAGTGCTTAACTCACATTATCAGAAAAACAATGGAATGCACAATTCTAGCTCTCAGCGTGTTTCACCAGGTATTTAGATATCAAGAGTTTTGCATTGACATTATTGTTTTAAATCATTATATAACTATATTATGTATGGTTTAATTTAATAGCAACTAAGATCAAGGAACGAATAATAACTGCCGTTAGTCGTATCAGTCCAATGGTTGATAGTATGGCAATAAAAGCAAGATGTATTTCTCTATGGCATTCCCACAAGTTGAAT
Source organism: Artemisia tridentata subsp. tridentata (assembly GCA_021014915.2). Classification (NCBI taxonomy): domain Eukaryota; kingdom Viridiplantae; phylum Streptophyta; class Magnoliopsida; order Asterales; family Asteraceae; genus Artemisia; species Artemisia tridentata. The sequence continues at coordinate 346,188,212 of CP139506.1, read as the reverse complement.
GAAGAACACGATCCATATAGTTTGGATTGTGTCTTCCAAGATAAAGAGGTGATTTTACATTTATAACAAATAACATGTAATTTTTTTGGTTTTTTTAATAAAGTATATTTGGAAAAATTGTATAAACAGGGCGACCGAATTCAGATTTACAAAAAAAAGGAACTGATGTTTAAGTTTGAACCCCTTCTTCAAGAGGGTCAGTGTTATATCATCTCTGATTTCGGTGTGGCGGAAAACAGTGGAAGATTACCGTTGCTTCCCAATAGGTGAAAATTTTCCTTTTACAAAGGAAGAGAAGTGACTAGAACAAATCAAATTGATGGTAATTTTGTTGAATTTATAAATGAACCATTCACACGTATCTTAGACAGCAACAATGAGTATCATGAACATGATTGTGTCGGTATGTATTTTATGTTTTCCTTCATTAGAAAAGTTTTTGAGTTTAAGATTTTATTAACAGTGGCATTTATATAAATTTGTTTGCAGACGTGATTGGAGCAGTTGTTGCTATTGGAAACATTGTAACTGTCAATAGCGCTGGTGGTCCTAAAATTCGTAGTACAGTTGTTATAGAAGATGCTGAGTGAGTACATATATATACAGTTTTTAATAATAAATATAAAATACAAGATTCATGTAATAATATTTTAAAATGGCAATATACAGATCTTATAGACTTGATTGTACTTTCTGGGATAATTGGGCGCAAATGTGGAGTGCATATGATGAGAAACTTGAAGAAGTTGGGCATTTAGACATCCTTTTGATGTTAGCGAAAGTTAAATACTGGGATAGTAAGTTTAAAATATATTTATTGTGAATAGAATACATTAAATTATGTTATATATAGTTGATACAATTGTTAATGTAACTACATTATTAAATACAGACAAGCCTGTAATACACAATGCTCTATTCGGATCAAAGATCTATATTAATAGATGTATATTTGATTTTAAATGTACATGTAATTACATGTGAAATACTAAATGTCTAAAATGTTCACATGTTGCAGGTATGAGACACAAGATGGTTATGATGCGAGTCAGTTCCGTATTGAAACCTATTCTCAGGGTGCGCGTGTTGTTACACCTGCAGAGTTTATGCATGGCTGCTTAAAGAAAATGGTTGGTATGATTCGTAGCATTGAACCGGTAAGAAATCATTGATTTATGAAGATTTGAGACATGAAATTGTTGCATTCAACTTTGTATTAATACTGCATAAAAAATGATAACCAATGATGACGTATAGTCCGCATTCGGGTCACGAACCCGACCCACACTTAAGTCCATCACAAATGGACTCATACCCATCATGAATGGGCTATTATGATAACGGTTTGGGCTCACGATAGCCCAAGCCCGAAGTTATTTACGACTTTGATATAAGATATGTAACACCCCGACCCGACAAGGGTAAAGATATCACAAATATATGGTTTCATATCAGAACAACATAGCATCCATAAACCAAAATAGCGGAAGTCAAATACATAATCCAACAATAAGTCAACATGACTTATATCCAAATGAAAGGAAATAAAAGAAGTACATAAGTTCAATGCCTAAACAATGGCAATATAATGTCTAAGGAAATCAAATGGTATATAAGCTATAACGAATAAGCTCCACTCAAGTGCACTCAACCCCAAAGCCATGCCCAGCTCCTAGCTTAAATACCTGCCGCGGGAAAAGAAAACGCGGCTGAGCTACTAGAGCTCAGTGAACAGATATAACGTAACAAGCAGTAGCATAATGAATAATACATGAGTAAATGAGAATGGAAGCATGAATACATGGCAAGAATACATGGTAAGAATACATGGTAAGAATACATGGTATCATAAGGGAAAAGGACAAAGGTGCATGGTAAAGAAAGGTCAGTAATCCACTACGAGCCCATAACATGAAATCATAATCATAATCATAGCCATAAACATGTAGAGGGGAGACCTCTTAGTATCCTGTATATATGAGGGGTGACCTCATCATGGGTTGGAGTAGCTAGCTCCCGGAGTGTGAAAGACGTGTATCGCACACACCATCAGTCACCATGAATAACATAACATAACATAACATAACATAACATAACATAACATAACATGTACATGAACAAATCTAGGATGCATCCATACGCCCCAGGTGGCCATAATCTGCCTCTACGTAAACATAACATGCAGGGACGGGACAGGTCATCACTCTCCTGCCCTAGAGTCATGCCATCGGTGCATCGAATGACATGGACATGAAACCCTCATGCCTAGTGAGTGGCTCGTAGTATCAAACTGAGGGTAAAGGTCAAGTATTATGAATCATGTTTTAAGTTTACTTGCATAGGTCAATATCATGTTTCATAAGTTCATAATCATGGTTCATAAGCAAGGTTCATAAGCAAAGGTTCATAAGCAAAGGTTCATGGTCAAGGGTTCATAATTAAAGGTTCATGAATGAAAGGTTCATAATCATAAAAGGTTCAATATCATGATGGTTCAAAAGATCGGAGTTCATGAATGAAGGGAACATAGCAATGGTATAGGGAAACCCTAATATGAATCATAACAAGAGAATGAAGGCCTCTTAATAAAGAAGCAGAATATCTGTACCTTATTACTGACAAAGGAACACACTGAATAAGATGATCAAGAGCACAAGACTACTCCCTCTTCACACCTAGAGGAGTAAAGACATGATTACTAAAGATCCCATTTCCATATTAAGTAACTTTCTATTTTTAGCAGGTTTCCATCTTTAGAAAGTTTCCTTATTTAGTAAGTTTCCAAATTTAGCAGATTTCTATAATGAGTAAGATTTAAGTATTATGATTTAGTTAAGTCATTAATTTAGTCTCATTATGGGATTAGGGTTGGTTTTAGCAAGTTATAAAAGTTTAGGGTTAAATATGACAAGTTTACATAGTTTAGGGTTTTAATTGTAAATATATCAAATTAAAGGTCTAGAATGAAAATATCATGATTTACTTATTTAAATACCCCATTTATTCAAAATTACATCCTTAGCCCCTTAAGTTCCATATTTTACACTTTAAACCCTTTATTTATAAAAGTTACAAAATAAACCCTAAAGTTACATAATTTACAATTTAATCCATATAATATCTTTAATTACACCATTAACCCTTAGATTTAATTATATACAGAATATACCTTCTAATTTCATGCATGGTACGATTTAACCCTTTAGTTTCCCATAATTACACATTTAGTCCCTATAATTATAAAACATATATATTAATTTGTAAATTCCAAATAATTACATATTAGCCCCCATAATTATCCAAACTTACACCAAACCATCTTAACATTATAATTTACTCAAAATTACCTCAAGTTTCCAGTATTTACATTTTTAGTCCCTTGATTTAATTAATTTGCAAATCGAATTACTAATTATATATAATTACCCATTTAACCTTTTAAATACAAAATTTACATATAAACCCCTCATTTAACATTTTATACGAATTATACCATGTTCAAATAACCTACAAAAATTATCCCTTGAGTTTTTAGAATTACAAAACACACCCTTAGATTTATTTCTACAAATCGATATACACTTTTAATTAACAAATCAAAACCCTAATTTCACTAATCATTACATCATCATTATCATATCATTTAAACACATCAATTTTCCAGATTTCATCATAAAATACCTAGGTCGATTTGATTTTAGGGTTTTCCATAATTTTACTTTTGTTTCTATTTAGCCGATCCATAAACAATTTCCAAAATAATAGATTTAGGTCTCCACAATTCAAAGTAACATTTTTATAGTGTTATATGATGATCATAGATGCCATGAAAAATAATAACATGATCCAGAAAATTCGTATGCATTCCTCTTGATTTTATATTCGATTCTAGGGTTTATAACATATTATTTTCCATACGATTTATATATGATGCATGGGTTGTTTTTATCATTTTTCCCAGGTTGTATTCGACATAAAGATCATAAGAAAAATGGCCAACGAATTTTAGAGGTGTCGCAGAATTAATTTAGGAATTACCTTGTTTACTAGCGCACGAAAGGAAAATAACTCCCCAAAAATAGAGATCGACCAAACAAGGCTTCACCACTATTTTTCCTAGGTTTTACACGTTAGGAAGAGTGTTAGAAAAATGAGAAACAAGATTTGTGGTGATCGAGTGAATTAAAACGAATTATACCTCTTTTGTTTGTTGCGATGGGAGAAAATTCACCACAATAGGATCGAGCAAAGAACACCTTCAAAATTATTTTTCCAGTACTCCTTAGAAGTATATTGATCACAGAAAAATGCTTAGAGGATTTGTGGAAATCGTATGGAGGCTCAAGGGATTTTTGGTGTGTTTTCTTTCCAATCGGTAAATTAGGGCTTGGAATAAAATGTGGTGATTGAATTATAGAATGAAGGACCGGTCAAAGGGGAGGGATAATGGCCAAGAAATTCGAAATTTGGTCAAGAGAATTAATTGCCTTGCTTAATTATTTTTAATGCCTTTTTATTTCCCTTAATTACCTTTATTTAAATCATAGAATTTGAATTTAAGCTTTATTAGGCGCCCAAGGGCATTTTGGTAATTTTATGGCTTGAATAAAAGTTAAATGAAGTTGTTAAAATTATTTGGGATCATAACTTGTTCATTGCTAGAAGTTTGGAATTTATTTTGTGCTTTACATATGTTTTATTTAGATTTAAATTCCCAGGGGCAATTTGGTCATTTTACATGTTATAGAATTTCAGGTATTACAAGATATCTCTTATTTATGGGATATATATCAAGTAGCCGACTTAGGCGGGATACGCGAAGGGTAAGGAACACGAAACCAACTAGGGCTTCGTGTGTATATAAAGAGTCCTTCGACTCTCATTAAAGGTACGACTTACAAACCCTAACTCTTCTACAACCCCTAAAACCGATTACTTACTCTCACGCCGGAGGATAATCGTGGGAGACAATCCCACGATAAGCCTAACGGTGTCTTTTGGTTTTCTTAGTGCGCAGGTCTCAAGCATTAAGATCTGATTGGTACGGAATCAAGGAACGCCCAACTTTTGTATCAAAAAGTGGCGCCATCCGTGGGACCCTACACTAAGAGGTTTCCGAAGAACTAGAATGACGAAGCACGGAAATCAGCGGACTCCGCATGCGAAGAAGACGCATGACGACCTACTAGGGAAGAAACAGCAAACTGATGCGACCTCTAAGCAAACCTCTGGAACAACCAGTGCGCCTAGAAACTTAGGATCGTACTCAGATCTGCTCTTTACTCCAATAGAACCGCTCACTATGACTACCAATGCTACTACAACAAGTACTAGCGTGGTAGACATACAGCGCACTCCTCTCACCATGCCAGAAATAAACTTCACTGAACCACCAAATGCGCCAATCCGAAACAAGGATCTTGTTTTAGAAACAAACTCCCTCACACTAGAAGGAGTCACGCCCGAACTAGCGCCAAGTGATTTCGTATCTCAAAACTACGAAGCCTTAGCTGCGCTCATGCGAGAGGAGGCAAAAAAGAGGTCAAGCCAAAGTCTGCACGCCAGGCTCAACTTCGACCCTGAGGATGAAGCATCCCCACTGCGCCACCGAAAGGAAAGACGCGAGAAGGATAGCCGCAAACACCCAGTGTTTACCAGGATTGGAAGGAAAGTTGTGGATGATGAAGCAGCCGACTTTCAGCATCTGGAGGAGCATGAGGATGGGGAACGGCGCGCCAATGTCCACACTAGGCTTGGCAGTCGCTGGGTTCATGATAGGCTTGGGCGACGATGCTCCCCAAGTGAAAGCCCTTCAAGCTCTGATTCCGAGGATAGTCGGCGCAAGCGCCACAGAGGAACAAGCTCAGATTCCGATGATAGTCGACGCAAGCGTCGCAAAATAGTAAGCTCACCCTCAAGTGACTCCTCGGACAACGAGGACAAAGAAACCGGACACTGGAAATCAAGGGGAAAATACCGCGACCAGGAAGACGAAGACATGTCTCTTCCCTGGCGTCGCCAAAAAGTTGATGCGTTTACTAGGCGCATCAGCGATTTTTCGGAAAATAAGAGAAGGCGCATGCCTGCTAATGTCAAAACATATGATGGGACAGGTGATCCTGATGATCACCTAAAAATTTTCGAATCAGCAGCCACTATCGAAAATTGGCCACAACCTGTGTGGTGCCATATGTTTAACTCTACATTAGTAGGGAATGCGCGCAATTGGTTTAGTAAGCTTCCACGCAGAAGCATCGGTGGGTTTGAAGAGTTGCGAAAGGCGTTTCGTTTAAACTTTACTCAAAGGAAGAAGTGCGCCAAAAACCCTGTCGAGCTCGCTAGGGTAAAACAGCGACAAGGGGAATCCACAAGCGCTTTCATGGAGCGCTATAAGGACGAATGCATGCAAGTCAAGGCGTGCCCAGAGATACTAAAAATATCGGGTTTTATGAACGCAATCAATAACCCAGATTTGATAAAAAAAGTTAAACGATAGGGTTCCCCAAACCTTTGACGAGCTCATGAAGCGCACAAGGTCCTTCGTCCAAGGAGAAGCAGCGGCTGCGGATAGCAAGAAAGGTTACTCGAATTATAGGTCACAAGAGGAGTCAAGGAGACAATCCAATGACCAGAGTGGCAATCCTAACAAAAGTTATCGCACCCAAGGGGTCGGACGGGGAAACGACAAGTACACCCCATTAACAAAAACTCCCAAGGAGATATTTGCGACGGAAGGTGCGAACTTTCCAAGACCCCCACCTATGCGCACCCCTGAGGATCGGCGCGTAGGGAACGGATACTGCGAGTATCACGCACAGAAGGGCCATACCACTAATGAGTGTGTCCAATTACACCAACTAATTGAGAAACTAGTGAAAGAAGGCAGATTGGACCACCTCGTTAAAAATATTAAGGAGGGGAAAGACAAGCAGAGAACCGGAGGCAAGAAAGAAGCGCCTAAGGAAAAAGCTGATACTATCTACATGATACAATCATGGCAGCGAAAGACTAGGCAAAAGGTGAGCCAGAAATTCTCTCAGGGAAGCGAAATCTCCTTCCCCACCTTGACCGCGGACAACACAGTGGCAGAACCACTTACCATTGAAATAAATGCGGGGGGTCACGACATCCACCGCATGTATGTCGATGGGGGCGCATCATCGGATATAATGTATGAACATTGCTTCAAGAGATTGCGTCCTGAGATACAAAGACAGTTAAGTCCAGCCACGACTGCGCTTACTGGCTTTACAGGAGAAAAAATATGGCCTATGGGGCAACTGCGCCTACTAGTCGCTGTTGGTAATAAGGAACACTCCGCGACAGCCTGGATGAACTTTATGGTGATCAAATCTCCTTCGCCATACAATGGCATCATTGGAAGGTCAGGAATCTCGGCGTTGCGCGCGGTACCATCCACAGCGCATGGGATGCTCAAATTCCCAGTAGAAGGCGGCATTGTCACCATTTACAACAACGCTGCGCCACCAGAAGAATGTAACACGATTACATGTGAGACGACGCACGTCCCAGAACAGAGCGCAGCTAAAGTTCCAAATTTGAAGGTCGCAATTCACCCCGATTACCTAGGGCAAGAAGTATCAATCGGAGGATCGCTGTCTGACAAAGGCAGAGCAGCCGTGTGCGCACTCTTACAGAGGAATCTGGATATCTTTGCCTGGGAACCAAAGCACATGACCGGTGTGCCACGCTCGATCGCAGAACACAAGCTAAAAATCCGACAAGGATATTCCCCAGTGTGGCAGAAAAAGCGCGGCCAAGCTCCAGAGCGCGCAAAAGCCATTCTGGAGGAAGTACACAAACTTGTGGACGCAGGCATCATGCGTGAAGTCTATTACCATGACTGGCTTTCTAATCCAGTCATGGTCAAGAAGGGTGATGGCAGTTGGCGGATGTGTGTGGACTTCACTGATCTCAACAAAGCATGTCCACAGGACTGCTATCCGCTGCCAGAGATAGACTGGAAGGTAGAATCTCTGTGTGGATATCCCTTTAAATGTTTCTTAGACGCATATAAAGGGTACCACCAAATCCAAATGGCCAAGGAAGACGAGGAAAAAACAGCTTTCCACACAAGCCAAGGTGTCTATTGTTACACAAAGATGCCTTTTGGCCTGAAGAATGCGGGCGCCACCTACCAGCGATTGGTAGATAATGCATTTGAAAAGCAAGTGGGCCGCAACTTAGAAGTTTATGTGGATGATCTTGTCATAAAAAGCCATACTGAAGACGAAGTGGTGCGCGATATAGAAGAAACATTTAGAACGCTACGGGCGATCAACATGAAGCTAAATCCCAAGAAGTGCACTTTCGGTGCTACAGAAGGCATGTTCTTGGGATATCTGATAGAACCAGATGGCATTAAGCCGTGCCCAGAAAAAACAGAGGCTGTCATCCAACTTCCTTCACCACGCACGCTGAAAGAAGTTCAGTCTCTAAATGGGAAACTAGCCGGTTTGAACAGATTCCTGTCCAAATCAGCGGATAAGTCGCTCCCTCTTTTTAAAACACTCAAGAAGTGTACAAAAAAGGGAGACTTTCGTTGGACTGCGGAAGCGGAAGAGGCTTTCATACAGCTTAAGCAACATATAGCAGCGCTTCCTAAGCTTGTCGCACCCCGACCAGGGGAGGAATTAATCGTTTACTTATCTGCGACTCATGGAGCAGTCAGCGCAGTGCTACTGACAGAGAGGAACTCTGTACAAACACCGGTATACTTCGTAAGCAAAGCGCTCAAGAAGACAGAGATTAACTATAGCCCAATGGAGAAGTTGGTCTTGGCATTAGTATTTGCTGCCAAAAGACTGCGTAGATACTTTCAAGCGCACCCAATAGCAGTGATTACTGACCAACCTATTAAGCAAGTTATCTCTAAACCTGACGCATCGGGGCGATTACAAAAATGGAGTGTGCTACTAGGCGAGTATAACATCTCTTACAGACCACGCACTGCGGTTAAAGGGCAAATACTAGCAGACTTCATCATCGAAAAGCCAGACACCGATGCTGCACCTCCACCAAGCAAGGTAGAACTACAAGAGCCATGGATCTTATTCACGAATGGATCTTCATGCGTGGATGGGTCGGGCGCTGGCCTTATACTCACTAATCCAGAAGGAATGGAGTTCACTTACGCACTGCGTTTTGAATTCACAGCCACGAACAACGAGGCAGAATATGAGGCCCTAATCGCTGGATTGCGCATTGCAACTCGAATGGGTGTACGCAACCTAGAAGCAAACGTGGATTCTCGATTAGTAGCCAACCATGTGTTGGGCGAATATGTGGCTAAAGAGGACAACATGGTTCAATACCTTGAAAAGACAAAGTCACTAATTCAAAGTTTTGATAGGTTTACCATCAAACAAGTTCCTAGAGGGGAAAACAAAAAAGCAGATGCACTGAGCAAGATTGCATCTACAAGCTTTGCGCACCTGTCAAAACAAGTATTGGTGGAGATTCTAAAGAACAAGTCCATCTCGGAGATGGAGATATCTACGGTGATAGAAGAGCAGGATCCTACATGGATGACCCCTATCATCGATTTTATAAACAAGGGCAAATTGCCAGAGGAGCAGAAAGACGCTCGACGGATACGGCGCACGGCGCAGAGGTTCGAACTTAGAGATGGTATCCTATATCGGCGCTCATTCCTACAACCATGGCTTCGGTGCGTTGGACCTCTTCAGGCAGATTACGTACTCCGAGAGATCCACGCTGGTTCATGCAGTATGCATTCAGGACCACGGTCCGTCGTAGCACGCGCATTGCGCTCAGGATACTACTGGCCTACTATGCACCGTGATGCGCGCGATGTGATAAGGAAATGCAACGACTGCCAAGTTCATAGACCCATCCCGCGCAGACCACAACAAGAGCTAACACCTATCACTTCTCCATGGCCATTCTATAAGTGGGGTATTGACATTGCGGGGCCCTTCCCTGTCGCAGCGGGAGGACTTAAATTCCTTATTGTTGCAATCGATTACTTCACTAAATGGATCGAAGCAAAGGCAGTAGCGACAATCACAGGTAATCAAGTAAAACGCTTTGTTTGGGAAAATATCGTATGCCGTTTTGGATTACCTGGGGAGATCGTTTCGGACAACGGAAAACAATTCCGTGATAACCCGTACAAAGACTGGTGCGCAGAGTTACATATAACACAATACTTCGCATCAGTAAAACACCCACAAACCAATGGTTTAGTTGAGCGCGCAAATCGTAGTCTAGGCGAAGGAATTAAAGCGCGCCTGGACAAACACAAAGGAAGATGGGTGGACGAATTGTCGCATGTCTTATGGGCGCACCGCACGACAATCAAGGTTAGCAATGGAGACACTCCTTTTTCCCTTGTCTACGGGACAGAAGCTGTTATACCAGCTGAAATTGGGATGCCAACTATCCGCACCGCGGAAGTTAATGTCGCAACCAACGACGACGAACGACGGATAGACTTGGACCTACTGGAGGAAAGGCGCGAGCGCGCAGCCATACGAGAGGCAAAAACCAAGTCAAAGATGAAGGGATACTACGATGCTAAAGTTCGAAGCACCTCATTCAGACCTGGCGACTTTGTGTACCGCACAAATGATGCAAGCCACGCAGAAGACACAGGTAAACTTGGACCAAAGTGGGAAGGACCCTATGAGGTCATTGAAGCACTAGGACAAGGCGCGTACAAGCTGCGTGACATGGAAGGCCGTGAGCTACAACGCACATGGAATATCTGCAATCTCAAGAGATGCTATCTTTAGGAAAGGTTACGACCCAACGCATGGATACCTACGCACTTTAGTAAGTGCCAAATAAATATCCGTGTATTTACATTCTTTGTTTCATTTAGACAAATGTTTTTATCTTTTTACAAAAACTTGCAAGTATTAATAAAATGTTGCGGTTTCTAGCTAACTCCGTGACACACTTTACTTTATTGCTTACATATAATTTATGTCTCAATATTGTTTGTTATATTATCTTTTGCCTACATGGCATGCATGCACCAATTAAAAACCCACGATGGTAAAAGGATGAGTAAACCTACTAAATGACTCGTTGAGTAAGAGGGTTGCAAACCCATCAACATCGGATCACGCATCCTTGTTAAACACCTTACTCTCAAGACGTTGGAGTAAGTTCGATGCGCATCTCACGACAGGTGCGCAACAATGCATACTGTGCGCGTTTAACAAATTAGGAGTTAAGACAATTATCCCCTTCACATGGTATTCGCAGTACGCTGCAATCCATACACTTGTGCATCCCACGATGGGTACACAACAACTTGTGCATTTCATATACAATTATGTTACACACGATCATGCCATATACGACTATGTCATAAATTTACACACGCTTATGTCACGAATCTCATACACGATTATGATACAAATGATTATAAATTCTTTAATTGTGTTAATATAAACGGTTGGACTCTTAGACATCTTTCACGCAAAGACTAAGCACAAACATTATAACCACAATCAAATTTGGTACAATATGCGTACAATCGTATATTTCAAAACCAAGACCTTATTATGGATTACGAATTCATACAAAGGATAGACTTAACATGCACATGTGCAACAAAAATGTTAATCTATTACAAAAAGTAACCAAGACAAAAAATCTAAAGGCTACGGGTACGCCTGAGCCTAGATCTGCTAACACCACCTTGGGGCGACACTGTCGGTACGCTAACAGGTACCCCATCAGACCTTGGGAGATGCGCAGCACCAACACCGCAGAGGATGGCCTTCCCCTTCACACCCTGTTTCTTCGCCAATCTCATAGCATGAGCCTCTAAGGATTGCTTCAAGGGGATCTCCTTCTCAAGGGCAAATGGATCCTGGACGTTGCGAGGATGGACAAAAATGGGTACCTGCAGCTGTGACACGTCTGGCTTGAGGAAATAGTCAGCCTCTTCTTCTGCGCCCTCTGCCGAATGCTTGGCCAAGGTCAACCCCTCCATGATAACACTTATGGGGTAATCCTGGTCGCGCTCAAGTTGAGCAATATGAGGAAGATCCAAGCAGTTTCATCTTCTCCATAGCCGCAACAAGCTCATCAAAAGCATTGGCATTATAATTAGGCACTTGTGCGACATGCATCTTCAGCAATCCGCTCTCAGAGAGCTCCTCTACAGCTTGCGCCTTGCCATGTGCAAGCGCGCACTCCACCACCTCCCCAAAAACCTCTCGCACCTCTTGGGACTCCAAAGTACCCATGGCAGCGAGACGTAACCCATGGCTAATGAGCCATCTGCGCTCAGCAATGGTAGACACCAAATGAGGGTATAGCTCCTCATCATATTCGATGCTGAGCTTACGCAGCTTGCGCTCTTGACTCTCCAGCAAACTCTCCACAGTCTTGCGGAAGCCATCCATGTTTGAGATGAGTTTGCCCTTGTTTAGCTCCATATATCTCAAGGACCAAAGGCAGGAGGCCTTGTATTCCCTTGCTCCATTGCGCTCTTGAGTCAGTTCAGCCATGAGCAACATCTTCTCATCAGCAACTTTCTGGGCGTACACACCAGAAGCCCTCACTTCAGCCTGCGCATCAGCCAATTGCGCTCTCAGAATGTCAACCTCTCTGTCCTTCTGCGCAATCTGGCTGCTCTCACCACTATGTCGAGTCTGTAGCCGTTCAACCAATGAAGCCAACTCCTCTATAAGACGACCTGTTGGCGCATCTTCACAAGATTTCTCCTCACCCACTGGACTCTCAGGCTTGAACTCACCAGCATACGCAGAACCAGTCTTTGGTGGCGAATTCCCAACTTGCGCATCCTCATCAATAACAGCATCCAAACTGCGCGCAAGGAACAAAAAGTCAAAAAATGGCAGCAATATCAACACGGAATAAAAGTCTAAAGATAGAAGTTTCAGTGCTTACTTGAAGGAAGGAGTTCCAGAAGTATCCTTCTGCGATGCACCCTCCTCAGATGATTGCCGGACAGAAATAGCAGGGTGCTTGCTTGATGTACTTGCGCCATCATCACCAGATGATCTCTTGCGCTTTAACCTTTGGCCCTCCTCCTCCTCTTCCTCAGATTCATCCATGGCACTCCCCGACGAGTCTATATGTAATACCTCCACGGGGATCTGCGACCCAGAAGCGGGAACGCTACGCAGAGGGGTAGCCATAGTGACACCTGGGGGATCTCCCCTGTCTCACCTGTCTCCTCTGGCTCCTCTTGCGCAATCACCATCGTGCGCCCTGAGGTTTCCTGTAGAATTGGCTCTTCACCATCCCTCAAAGGGCGCACCCCTACAATCACCTGTTTCGGCTTCTCCAAGCGAACAACGCTGAATAGGTCCATTTCTGCGCAACAAGCAACAAACAAACACAAAATGAGTTAGATAATTCACAAAAGGAAGAGCGCTTACAACTAATAATCGAAAAGGAATGAAGGATGAGCACCCACCCCAGCTATTTTCATCCAAAAAAGTTGGCACCTCTTCCGGACTACCGAAGTAGTTGCGACTGATGCCCATGTGCACCAAAAACTCTTCTGGATACGCTTGTATCGGAAGGCAATTAGTATTTATCGTGTCCGCATCAGCCTCGTTATACAACCTGGGGTCTGGGCGCTCATCCTTCGGCAATGATTCTTTGGTATAAAACTCGAAAACCCATGGAAAGAAGGCACTATCTACCCAAAAGAACTTTTCCCTCCAAACCCTCAGCGCATCTAATTTATCCGAATAGCATTGCAATGTCCCGGCGCGCTTGGCAAAAGACACCCACCCATTCGACCACGTTGTGTGGTAGAATGCGCGAAATAGATGGACTGTGGGTTCAATCGCCAAAATGCGACAATTTACTTTGAAATTGGTTATTTTTGCTGCACCTATACAGTGCAGCTGAGAAATATGAAGACGATAGTGATTTAGAATATCGCACAAAAAGAGGGAAATGGGCGCACGCTGGTTAGCAAATTCGAAAAAACGCGTATAAACCCCTACCTTCCCCTGCGGGAAATCCGCTATTGACGCATTTGCATCCGGAACTACCGGATGCAATGCGAGAGGGATGTAATAATTGGAGGTGAACTGACGGAGTTCATCCTCCGATATATAGGAACTAATATCAGACAACTGAAGAACCATTATTGGAATTTAAAGTATTGTGAAGCGCAGGCGCTATTACCTTAGATTTCGTTGATTTCTGGATTGCTATTCGAAGGTTTAACAATGGTGGCAAATGATGATTTTTACTGTGGCAGTCACAGTGAAAGGATGGCTTAACTTTATATAGGGTTACACATATCCATGGATGGATGCCAAGTGTACCCCACTTGCCCTAATCGTGTGGCTGGGAACCACAAAGGTAAAGCACTTTTTCACCCACCACTCACGATTTACGATGAAGATACGGATGTACTTGGACTAGATTAATTATATTGTGCTTTGGGCGGGAAACATTTGCAACTTCCCCGCTACGCATTGAGGAATATTTTTCGCTAGAATTGTTAGTCTAGTATCCGCAATCACGCATTGCGCACACTAGACTGGGGGGACATGATGACGTATAGTCCGCATTCGGGTCACGAACCCGACCCACACTTAAGTCCATCACAAATGGACTCATACCCATCACGAATGGGCTATTATGATAACGGTTTGGGCTCATGATAGCCCAAGCCCGAAGTTATTTACGACTTTGATATAAGATATCTCTTATTTATGGGATATATATCAAGTAGCCGACTTAGGCGGGATACGCGAAGGGTAAGGAACACGAAACCAACTAGGGCTTCGTGTGTATATAAAGAGTCCTTCGACTCTCATTAAAGGTACAACTTACAAACCCTAACTCTTCTACAAACCCTAAAACCGATTACTTACTCTCACGCCAGAGGATAATCGTGGGAGACAATCCCACGATAAGCCTAACGGTGTCTTTTGGTTTTCTTAGTGCGCAGGTCTCAAGCATTAAGATTTGATTGGTACGGAATCAAGGAACGCCCAACTTTTATATCAACAACCAATAAATTTAATCAAAATGCACAAAACATATTGTGTTGTTTATGCAACTGTGCATAACATACAATATGAAAATGGATGGGCTTATACAGCTTGCAAGGCATGCAACTGTAGAGTTTCTGCAATTACGTCAGAAGGAAACAATTTTTCAAGAAACAAGAAACAATTGTGGTACTGTAAGAAACATACGCAGTTGCATCAAGGTATGAAACTGACACTTCTAATAAAAAATAAAAAACTAAATCCTCCGTACCGAATATAAAAATACAAAACTGAATATTCTTTATGTTTCATGTGTAGGTTAAAAATCATTGTTCGTATAGTTGATGAAACTGGTACCGCACAGATTGTGCTTTTTGACAACAATGTGCATAAGATGACTAATTTGACCGCGTTCGAAATCATGCAACAACATGGCATGGATACTGATCAATATTTTCCAAATGAGCTTGATCAAATCATTGGAAAACAATATCTTTTTAAGATTCTGTATTCTGAATTTAACCGCAACAATAACAGCCACATATATCGAGGTGAAAAAGTTACTGAAGATGTTGATACAATCAACTACTTTAAGCACGGCTTCCTAGATGACGAGGTTTTAACACTACATTATTGTATTATTTGTTAATCCATATACCCCAAGTTGTTACAAATTGAACTTTTCGTCGTCAAAGAAAACAGGAAGCCGAAGATTACTTATAAGATGACGAAGATGATTTTGAAGATGATGAAAATGTTCCAGATGATGCTGACAATGAATTATATAAAGATGAGGATGCCAATGCAAAATTATCTACAGATATGAATGAGGTATTATATGCGTATTTTAAAGACAATAACGCAATATCTTTATTTGAAAACATTTTTGTATTACTGCTTTTTGTATTAAACATTGTAGCCTGTTGAAGATGGCTTTACAAACACATCATATGGTATCGATGAGGTAGTATAATATTTAGTAGTTAAATTCATTCAACATGAAAACATGCATAAAAATGGAACTTAGTTTTCACCCTTTCTTGAAATCACCACAGGAAAACAATTTAAATCAAACCAGATGTGGTACCTTGGATGACACTACAACATTGTCGATCGATATGAATGAGGTATTATTCACTACCTTAATAAATAGATGTTTACTCATATTCTTAAATCCATTTAACTCCGTTACATGTTTAAAATGAAAAATTTATATTATTAACCATGTTTTAATAAAACACAGGAAGGAGATGTTAACAACGGTGTCCCTACCATGGTCGAACCCCATGGATGTGATAAAAAAAGAAACCGTGAAATGGTTGAGCAACCAAATTATGGAACACAAGATGAAGAGGAGGATACACATCAGAATAAAAAAATGAGTACAAGCATCATTGAAAAAGATGTGTGATATGAAACAGAATGCACTTAGTTTTATCCTTCCATGTTTAATTTACATTGAATAATTGTTTTTCGTTAGTTATTTTATGAATGGATTTTTATTTGGTTTTTTATATTACAAATTACATATAATGCTTGTTTAGTTGTATTTCATTTTGACTTAATGAGGACCCTTAGTGGTTTTTAGGTGTAGTATATTAGAATTGATTACTTTGTTAGCTTTTATAGTGCTTACTAAGTTTACATGGGCAGTAGTAACTTTCAAGTTAGTATTGTTCCTTTAAACTTAATACTGCTACAGGTTTTATCAACAATGATGTTCCAACAGTACTAACTTTCAAGTTTTAGAAAAAGTGCCTTCATAAAAAGTACGTACTAAGTTTACATGTACAGTACTAACTTTCAAGTTAGTACTGCTCCTTTACACTTAGTACTGTTAAAGGTTTTATCAACAATGATGTTCCAACAGTACTAACTTTCAAGATTTAGAAAAAGTGCCTTCATAAAAATTTACTTATCTTAGCATTTTAAGTGGCCATTCATTTATTTGACTTAGTTTTATTGAACTGCTTTTGTTAGACAATCGAAAAGGAATATGATATGTGGTGTTATTATGAAAATTCTTTTGGGTTTATAAGCTTTGTGTAAATAAATACATGATGTCCCACATATATAGCTTTTAGAGTGCTTATTCAGTTGTTAAAAAATTTTAGTAGTACTAAGTTTAAAGGAGCAGTACTAACGTAAAAGTTAGTACTGATGGAACCTCATTGTTGCTAAAAACCTTTAACAGTACTAAGTTTAAAGTAGCAGTACTAACATGAAAGTTAGTACTGTTTGTTCTGTTTGCCTTATTTTCGGCTTAGTTAAAAAGTTTTTAAAAAAAATCCATTCATAAAAATTTGCTTATCTCGGCTTTTTAAGTGGGCATTCATTTATTTGACTTACTTTTATTGAACTGCCTTTGTTAGACAATCAAAAAAGAATATGATATGTGGTGTTATTATGAAACTTCTATTGGGTTTATAAGCTTGATGTAAATAAATACATGATGTCCCACATAAATGAAACAGTACAATTGAAGCTACTTTATAAAACGTTATGTGCATAAGAGGTATGTGTTGGGTTTAGCTTAGTATGGAGTTCTATTATATCTTGGGATGTTAAATGTTATTATACATCTAGCTACTCAAGTTATAATGTAACTTTATATGAATGCTTAATTTTTTTTTAATAGTAGTGCATGTTTTTATGCTTTCCTATTTTTATTCACAGCGTATATGTTAATGACTTATGTTATTCATGTTTCCCTCATAGACTTTATATTTACATAGATAAGTTTTGTTTTTAAATAGCAATTGCCATAATTTAGTAGTTTTCTGTTTTTATTTTTTTTAAATAAAGATATCCAAAATCATTTAAATTTACAAAAGATATCCAACAGAGAAATTTGTGTTTATCTGAATTTAAGTTTCATAAAACCTATTCAAACGATTAGAAGATATATGAAACAATTTGTAAAATTTTAAAATTGAAAACTCTTTAACTTTCGCATTGTTACTTTAAAACCCACACCAACCAATTCCATTATTGCTTCCAACACAAATTTTAAACTGTTTTTTCTCTTGGTATACTATTTTGCAGTTTTACAACTTCTTGAAAAATGTCTGCTAATTACAAATGTCCAATATGTGAAGAAGATGAAGAGTTTGTAATTGCCGAATCATCAAAGTAAGCTAAGTAATAATATTTTTTAAAATGTAATTATGATTCAAAACTACCAAAATATATTAACAAATTCATTTGGATGACAGGAAAATATGTGTTCAAGTAAATGACCCAAAAGAAGATAATGCAAGGAAAGGTATGTTAATGGTTAATTATAAGTTGTGAATTTTAAATAAAAGCATGATTTACAGTGTTATTAATCAGTTGAATTAATATTTCATGTTTATAACCATTTAGATAATGACCAATTGTATGAAAACAAAATTGTGACAGATAAAATACAATTTTTTTATGATTGGTGTTGTGTTCAAAAGGCAATAAAAAAAACCAGTATGGAAGGAAAAAGAAGATAGAGATGAAAAAAATAGAATACGAAGGATTGCTGCTAAAAACACATTAGAGATGTCGCATCATTCCGTAAATAAATAAAAAATATTCAAGAGTTTAATACTGAAGAAACACAAGGAGATGATGATGATGCGGATTTAGAATGTTATTCTTATGATGAATTACATTTGTCATACTCATCATAGTTTATTGAATATAATGTATTAGTTTTATAGATGTATTTGGATTTTAAAATTGTATTTAAAATGTTTTGTTTGGTATTACTGATTTATATGAATATCCAAAATACACAAATAGATAGAATACAAACACATAATTAACAAAATTCCTTATTGTTCTCAGTCAGATTTGACATTGCAATATGGTTCGACATTTATCAATATAATCAAATTCAAAATTCCACATATATTTTTATATAAAAAATATTTTTGACAAAAGCTTTGTGAGAATTTTGCTTTATGTATGATTCAAGGTTTGTGCTGAATTAGATCCAAAGTTAAACAAATATCAATAAAGTACTTTGCATGCATGGTCTAATAATGCGCAAAAAAAATAAATAAATAAATAAATAAATAAATAAAATAATAATAAATAAATAAAAAGGATACTTTGGTGATATGTACTAATAATGCAGTTATGGTTTTGTTGGTATTAGGTCATGACTGCCTTATGACTCTAGCACTGCCTTATTAGTATCATTTATTACACTATTTTTTCTTCATATAGCACTGCATATTGACTGACTTTTGACTCTTGCACCAACCAACCCTTCACATATTATTTATATAAAGGCATAAACAAAACCTCATTTTCATCTTACATTTGAAACAAAACTTACAACCGAAAAAATGAGCAAAAACAAGAAACCATGTATTGTCTTCAACTGCACAACCTCATTTCTCATATCTTTAATTTAAATTTTTTTTATTTTTTTTTATTTATTTTTTTGTGTGTGTGCAGAAATCATAACCATAAGCAGTGATTATTCTAAAGCATCCTACCCAATGCCATGGTCTAAGTATTTTCCACAACAATATGAAGATTCAAGCAGTGAATCAGGATATGCTGAGCTGCAAATGTATCAACAAAAAAATGGTTCAAGCTCAAAGATGGTTTATGCTAAAGCATCCTACCCAATGCCATGGTCTAAGTATTTTCCACAGCAATATGAAGATTCAAGCAGTGAATCAGGATATGCTGAGCTGCAAATGTATCAACAAAAAAATGGTTCAAGCTCAAAGATGGTTTATGCTAGCATGAATCCAACCCCCAACCATACTGGAAAGCAAGCTTTTGCTGATAGGATTAAGGTGCTAGGCATGGCAAATAAGGAAACATGTGATTTACTTTGTATCGAGCCATTTGCTCCCAAAAATCGTACAGATGCAAGTGCCAGTCAAAAAAAGAAGGGAAAAAAATAGATGATTTAGTATGTATGGTGTAGCATCATGGTTTATTATGTATGGCTTAAATATGGCTTAAATGCCCTTAAATAACTCTGTTGTAACCTGTTACAACTATTATGAATGCAATGCTTATGTATGGTTTAGTATCATGCGTATGTTTTAAATTTAAAAAAAAATAAAAAAAAAAAATACAGCTGATATGGACCATAAGAGTATTAATCAAATACAAACCAAAATACTCATATGCTCTTACATAAAATATGTAACTGATATGCCATATTACATAGTAACTACTTCAAACAAAAGAGTTGCTCACATACAATTGAGTGAATGTGCTTTCTAATCTATAACCCATGCATGCATGCAAATGCAATCACAACTGACTCTCCTCGCAAACACATTTATCGAACTGACATATGGGTTAAGTGTTCAATTCGTGTACCATTCATATAAATCAACTTATTATCAATACAGATAATTACGAATAATATTTATTTTGGTATACAAGATTAAAGTATGATATATATCAATATATAAATTATATATGACATATCAAATTATGCATAATTTATATATGGCATATCAAATTATGATATAATGGTTGCTTCACAAAACATCAATACATAAAATTCGGAAAAATAAAAGGAATAAACGTATAATATATCAATACCCAAATTATGCATAATTAATTTGTAATTGAAGATACACATGTACATATAATATATATTTTGTTGATGCAAATAATGTTCTAAAAACGTTATTTCTATCTTTCGATAACTTCACGTTTTGAGGATGAAAAAATATGAAAACACGTTACGTTAAAATTAACGTAAACAAGTTTTTAATCGGAAGATCCCGTTTCTACACAAATCACTCTAGAACAAATTTACAACTTAACTAATGATCAAAGAAGTGAATTTGTGATTAAGACTTCACATTTTTATGTGACAAAACATTTCTTTCAAAAATATACTTTACAAATTATTTTTGAATAATTAAGAAATGTTTTAATGGAAAAATAAGTTTAAAATACATAACAGCTATTTTCCCCCCCAAAATCAGCTCCAAACTTCCCCAAATAAGTTTTCACCAGAAAAGACAAAAAGAGGAGCGTTTTTGTCTGACACGGCTCCACGGTTCCACTAAATTTAGTGGAGCCGTGTGTGATTTAGTGGAGCCGTCCCTTTATAACGGCCAGATTTTTTCTGCCTATAAATACCAGCCCACTTCACAGATTTTGGGCATCCTTTCACACACAAAACTTTCTGAGTTTAATACTCTCTTCACATCCTTTCTTCATTTGCAAGAGAAGAACTCAAGGTATCCAAGAAGATACAAGAGTTGTAGTTGTAGTTAGTTTACTTGTAACATTGGTTACACTCTTGTTGTATCATAGCATACATCAAGATCATTTTTCTTTTGTGAGAGTGTGAGTGAAGATCATTGTGATCTTATAGAGATAGTGATTATCTCTAGTAGCCATTGGGCTTGAGTGTTGATCAAGATTGATCAAGTGTTGATAGAATAGGTTGAGTCAAGTGAGAAGTGATCATTGTGATCTTGTGAGATCTTGGGGATCTCTTGAGTCTTGTGTGTTGAGTGTGTGAAGTTGAAAGGATCGGGTAGATCGTGGTAGATTGGTGCTAGCTAAGATTAGCACTCGACATCTAGCTTAGTGTCGGAAAACAAGTTAAGCGACGTGTATGGTTTTCTCCGCCTAAAGGGAGGTTGTTGACATAGTGCTTGAAACTCTCGAGTGTGGTACTCGGGGAGTGGAGTAGGGCGAAGAAGAGCTTCGTAGCCGAACCACTATAAATCCTTTTGCCCCGGTTTGATCTTTCCATCTCTTCTTTTTACTTTCATTACTTATAATTAGTTAGTTTATTGTGTAGTTCATATTGGTGTTGATTGATTGCACATAAGATTCAAATTAAGGTTTTTCATAAGTAAAGTTTTTAAGAAGTTTTAAAAGAACTTAAAAACCGGTAAAACTATTCAACCCCCCCTTCTAGTTTTCCACAATTGGTATCAGTAGCCACGTCAGTCAAGATTTTAAAGTAAATTGTATTTTAAAACTTGAATCGATCAATGGATTCCGACAAATATCTAGAAGGGCAATCTATGCAAAGACCACCACTTTTTGAAACCGATTGTTTTATCTATTGGAAAACAAGATTCGAAACGTATGTGAAATCAACAGACATTGATCTTTGGCATATTATTACCGAGGGTGACTTTCAACCGATTCAAATGAATCCGGAAACTAAAAAGGATGAAATAGTTTCTTATGATAAACAAAGTGATGAACTTAAAAGAAAACTAGCCAAAAATAATGAGGCTAAAATGATGATTTACAATGCTTTGCCTAAAAAGGAATTTGAAAGAATTTTTATGTGTAATACAGCAAAAGATATTTGGAAAACTTTGTTAGTCACTCACCAAGGTAATAATCAAGTCAAAGAGAACAAGATAGATCTTCTTGTTCAACAATATGAACAATTTTCCATTTCGGAAGATGAGTCAATAGATAATGCTTTTGCTAGATTTAATACTATTATCACTAGTCTTAAAGCTCTTGATGAAGGTTACTCTAGCAAGAATTATGTTAGGAAGTTTCTTAAGGCTCTACATCCTAAATGGAGAGCAAAGGTCACCGCCATTGATGAGTCAATGGACTTGGCGACATTGTCACTCGATGAATTAATAGGAAACTTGAAAGTTCACGAGATGATAATCAAGAAGGACTCCGATATAGTCAAAGGAAAAAGTGAGAGAGTTAGATCTCTAGCATTGAAAGCCAAGAAGGAGTCTAGTGATGAGGAATGTTCAAGTTCCGATAGTGAAGATGAAGAGTATGCACTAGCCATTAGAAACTTTAGAAAGTTCTTTAGGAGGAAAGGTAGAATTCTTAGACAACCTCGCGATGAAAAGAGGTCATTCCAAAAGAACCGAGATGAAAGGAAAGGGACAAGTGATAGGAAATGATTTAGATGCGGAGATCCTAATCATCTCATAGGAGAATGTCCCAAACCACCGAAAATTAACAACCAAAGAGCTTTCATAGGAGGCTCTTGGAGTGATAGCGGTGAAGAAGATGAGAAGAAGCCCAACGATGAAACATGCCTAATGGCTCAAGCCTCTAATGAGGTACATTCCAACTCTTCTTATTATAGTGATGATAATTTGTCAATAGATGACAATAGATTACATGACAAATATAATAAACGATGCGAAGTTAGTTCTAAAATTTTAGGTAGAAACAAAACACTAAAATTAAAATTGCATGAACTAGAATTGCAAGTGTTAGAACTTAGGGATCAAGTCAAAAGACTTGAGAATAATAAAGAAGTAGATGTAGAATGTAGGTCATGCATAAGTCTTCAAGAAGAAAATGAGAAACTCAAAGAAAATTCTTCGAGAATCATTAGGTTTGAAGAAGGCACAAAAGCACTTAATGATATGCTTGAAAACATTAGGTATAATGAACATGACCGTGTGGGTTTAGGATTTGACCCAAATCAGGCTTCAACAAGTAGTACTAAACAAGTAAAATTTGTAAAACCTGAAGTGTCTGAGTCTGAAGGAGATGGCACCACTAAAGGTATAGACGGCACCACTAAAATTAGTGGTACTGTGGTACAGTCTGGTGCTGAAGTCAGATCAGGGTCAATTTTGAAAAATAACTTAAGTACTAAACCAAGTCACATAGTTGTAAATGGTACTAAAGTACCTATTGCTAGCATAGAGGAAGTCAAAAGCTTTTACAAACCCGTGTCAACTCCCGGACTTGGATTTGTAAAGCCCGACACTAGGTCAAAGACTCCTCCACCTAGAAAAACAAATTCTCCCAAACCTCGGTCAAGAACTCCTCTACCGAGAGGTAACTCTAGAAGACAAAGTTATCAAAGTAACTTCCTCGAAACTTGGAATAACCTTCAATCACAAAGTTACTTACCATGGGAAATGTGTCCTCCATTCTCACATCCTAAACGAATGCAACAAATGCGTAGGATGTTTAACACTAACAACTTTGGACCCATGAGATATTGGGGACCAGATGCTTGAACTTCTGTTTTGCTAGATAAACTTGGTTGTAAATAAACTTGAAGTCCAACAAATGGAGTATGATTAGTGATTGCACTAATCTTGTGTCGCAATGTCAAGTCTTGTCTACTCTTGCTTAGCTCTCAACAAAGGTAGTCTAATCTTCTAGTTTTAAGGGCAACACCTTAGGCTAAGGTACGCTTTCTTAAAACACCCTTTGTTAGTAGAAATGCTAAGCATGTAGTGTTATTAGAAGCTAACATAGTAGGCACTATCACAAAGAAACGAAATTCACATTTCATCACGTCTAAAATATTTGTCAAAGACAATTATGGCTTACTCAACTTGTCCAGAAATGTACAATGATCGCTCAAAGATCATGCATGACAAGTTTTAGATGAGTATGATGAGTGAATCAAGTTTCTTCCCTAACCCATGTATAATATTACTTGAAGAAAGTATCCTCATAAACCTAAGTATACTATATATGTATAAGATACTTAGTTTAGAAAAATCTTAATTGATATTAACGCCCTTATCCGCGAAAACGAATCTCACAAGAGACGATGAAGGTGAGTGCGCGGATATTACTAGGTTAGGGGCATGAAAGGTAACTTAATTTACCTAACGGCAAGTAGGCCCGACATCATGTCTAGTGTCTGGCTTTGTGCCCGCTTGTAAGAAGGATTCCAAAACTTCTTAACTTAAAGCGTTTGATGTATCTTCCGATGCATTAATGGCACTATACACTTGAGATTATGATATCTCAAGGAGATTGGTGTAGAAACTGTTGTCTATACCAACTCTGATAATGCGGGAGATAATGTGGATTGATAAAGAGAGAGTGATGTTTGTACCCTCATAGGTTGTTGCTAAACTTCTTGGTTCTTCAAGAAACAAACCACTCTTACTATCTCCACTACCGAAGCCGAATACGTAAGCGCCGGAAAGGCATGACAACAAGCACTATGGATGAGACAAGCTCCAATCAAATGAGACGTCCTTCTCAACAACACTCCTGTGAAGAGTGATAGTCGAGGTGCAAATAGACTTGACCGAGAACCCCGTGGATTGCTCATGTACGAAGCTTATCGAAGTACGTCATCTCCTCCGTCACGATGATGTCAAAAGAGAAATCTTTTCTTTGAAAAGTTTTCCTTAAAGGACAACATCGTCGATATTCTAACCAATACGTTCTTCACACCCCTCTTATGACTATTTGAATATTTCTTCAGAATTATTGAAGTCATCTCTCATATCTCATCTCATGACTTTCTAAATATTTCACTGGAAATATTGAAGTCATTTCTCACGTCTCGTTTTATGACTTTTTAAGTCATCCTTCTCATCCCACTCATGACTATTTCAATATTTCACTGGGAATATTAAAGTCATCCCTTACGTTCTATCTCATAACTCGCTAAATATTTCACTTGAAATATTAAGTCATTCCGTACGTCTCGTCATATGACTTTTTAATATTTCACTGGAAATATTGAAGTCATTTCTCTCGTCTCGCATCATAACTCCATGAGTCATCCGTCTCATTCCGCTCATGACTAATTAAATATTTCACGGGAAATATTGTAGTCATCCTCTACATCTCGTCTCTTGACTTCTACATATTTCACGGGAAATATTGAAAGTCTATCCTTACTTTCCTCCAATAACCATTTATGTATTTCCCCGGAAATACCAAAGTTATTTCTTGTCATTACGCTTAGTCGTCCTTGTTAGAAGAGTTTATTAGGTATAAATTATTTCATCGCGTCAAAAAGTCTTGCTAAATAAGTAAGATTAATCAGTCAAGAGTCAAAAGAGAACAAAAATGGATCTCAGACACAGACGGCTCCACTAAAGTGGCATGGCACCACTAAACATTAGTGGTACCGTGGTACCGTATGTCTGAGAAAGCCCGTTTTTCTTCTATTTCCCTCTGCACAACCATTTAAAACACATATACTCACTGTGAACTACTGTCAAAAACCGAACCCAACACTCAAAATCCAATTTCACCCTTGCTAATCAAGATCGAGGCATTGCAGTCAACAAATCTTAATCACTACAACACAAATTGTAAGTCAATTATCTTTAATTTCTTTTCAATTTGAGTCTAGGGTTTGTTCTTGTGCATAAAATCGAATTGGGGGTTTTCAATTTTAGTTGAACTTTTATGCAATTAGGAGTAGGATTAGACAATGTAGTACTTGCATGATTCCCTAAACCTAGGATTTTCATAAACCCACTAATATTGGACTATCTAGTTCGAATTTTCCCATTTAAATCGAATTAAGATTAATTATTTGTAGTGGAATCATGTCTAGGATGATTAAAATTGAATTAGGAATGATTAACATTGAGGCTTTTCAATCTTAAAATTTTTGGCGCCAAGTTGAGGCATTTTCCAAACACCTCAATTCCATCATTTTCGAAAAAGTTCACGTATCTAGGATCATGAAACCGTTTTCGCGCATTGTTGATGCAAACTAAAACCGTTTTTGCATGCATACATGATCTCACAAATATGGATCGAATTACATAACTAATATGTATTCTTCGACATACTTGTTTGAGCAAAATTGAAGTTAGGAGTGTTTGGGTAATCTCATTAGAATTGTTTTTAGAGTCGAGATCACCGCACCTCCACATTGTTTGCATTTAGGCACACACACACATTAAAAATGTGATCACCAAAATGCAACAAGTTAACATATATACAATTATATTTTTGTAGGTAACAATGCCTTGTATGGATTATCAAGATACCAAACCTTACATTCCCCGTCTATTAGACGATCCAAACATCCCCGATGAGAAAAAGCTTATCTTGCTAAAGTCCAAGATCGATATATACACGAAGGTCGTGTAGTCGATGCTCATTTCATTCTCTTGGATAACATCCAAGCTTGCTTCCCTACTATTGATTTTGATTGTTTATACAAAATAAACGATCAAATTTGTCCTCGCTTCGTTCTTGAGTTTTATAGTCGTGTCCGTACCTTCAATGACCTTGAAGGTAATGTCTTCCTTGATTTTTGGATCCAAAACCAAAACATCATTTTGTCCATCTCCGAGCTTGGTGACATTCTCGGTGTTCCTTCGTATGGTCAGTGTGCATACACTGAAGACCATTCCCTGGAGTCACTTCACTACAATCTTGAAAGTGAAGGAACCTATCGTACCGAAATCCCCAACCTTGAAACCATAAAAATCCACATCCAAACTCCTCGAGTCGCCAACACGCACCACAAGCGTGATGGTTCTATTGTCTATCTTGATCCCAACCGAATCTACCTCAAAGAACTCCTTCCCGACCTCAGAAGTTGGGAACTTCTTCTACGTGAGAATGTGTTGAGCCTTGCGGGCAACCGTGATCACGTTCCGGCGAGTCTCACCCACATGCTTTATTGTCTTAGTATCGAGGAGCCATACAACCTCGCATACTACATGGCCAAAAGGATGGCCAACATCCATAGTCGTTCCGATAAGCTCATGCCATATGGTATGTTGCTTACTCGTCTATTCCGATGGGTTATGGAAAATTTCCCACATCTTAATAGTGTCTACTATGTCCTAGTCAATCCTGTCATGAAACCCCTTGGTGGACCACAACGTCGCACAAAGCAACGTAAGGACAAAGGGTCCAAACGTGGTCGTAAATCCACTTCCGATGCTACTTTCTCGTCTTCCTCCTTCGGTCATGGATCGTCATCCCAACCTATGGATGAGGATGATGATGAGGTGAACGAAGAAGGAACGTCTCGTCCTCGTACTCCCTCTCCCGACACATACTTTCGTAACCTCAATACGTCATCGTTCGTACAAACATCCGACCTTCCCTTCAGTCAAACCAACTTAACTTCCGTGATGAGAAGGCAAACAACGATGTTCAACCGACAAGTGTCGATGCATGAGCAAACAATCGGGGGGTTCAAGTCCATTGGCAAGGCAATCAAAGGGCTTGGGAACATGATAAAGAAGTTGGGGAAGAGAAGAGATTAGATATGATTAACTTAAGTAGTATTACTAACTTAAGTATTATTAAGCTATTAACATTAACAAGTTTAAATTGTCTTAACAATTTTTTTTCTTGACATTGGTTACTTTAACAAGTTAATCAATCTTTATGTTTTATTACCTTTGTGAGCTTTGTCTAGTTCATAAATTTTCTTTTATTTTATTGCATGCACTAGATGATAAAATTGCCTAGAATGATGCATGCTTAATAGTTGCCTAAACAATAGATAATCACATGACATTGTTTGTTGCTAGTTGAGACTAGTGTTAGGAAAACAAGGTGATCTATCTTTAGTGAATTGAGGCTTTGGGATTTGCTGCAAAATAGTCCACCCAGAATTACCCATTTTAGGCAGCCTAGAACCTGCAGAACTGGAAAAAGAGTCAATTGCAGGCCACGGCTCCACTAAATAGGGCACGGCTCCCCTAAATTTAGTGGTGCCGTGGGTCATTTAGTTGTACCGTACCCTGGGAAGACGAATTTAACAGTTCTTTTTCACTTTTTGACCCTCTTTTCCTGGAATTCTGCAAACACAAACTGATTCCAATACACACATATCCCCAAATCCACCATCCTATCCAACCTTGCATGCTTTGATTTGGCTATATAAGCTCATATCATGCATTGCTATTCCACCACCATTCCACACACACCATTCCCTTATCATGACTTCCACAATAGCTACCACTTCACACAAAGCCAAAAAGCCAAGGTTTAACCTCATGCCAACCAATGAGACAATTTTTATTGATCTCACCGTAGATGATGATGAAGATGTATACACATCACAAGCTTCAACCAAATCAACTTCCTCAATATCCACACCACCAAGTCCACCACAACCTTTAGCTCTCACACTAACCTTCTCACCATCAACCCCCTTTGAACTTGGCACTAACACATCATCTTCATCACTTTCACCATCACCACAACCTTTAATGGGTGATCCCATTCTTTATCCCCTACAACCACATACCCTAAGTTGTCCTTGTTGTCACCACAACCAACACCTCATCATGTGCCTTAGAGATGATTTGAGCCTTCAATTCTCCTATCTTGAGCACCTCCTCACACCGCCACAAGAATCCATCATACTACCTCCTCCACCACCAAATAGCCCAACCAACTAAACATGGTTATGTTTAGTTTTTCAAATAAAAACTTAGGACCCTTTTGGCATTTGAAGCAAATCTTGAAGTCTCTTATCACCAATGATGTTTATGTCTTTTCTTGTAGTTTGTTTTGCTTCTATGATGTAGTCATACATATGTATGACATTTGTTTTATTTTTATGAATGAATGGGCTTTCATGTGGTTGTTTCATGTTTATTTTTGGCTACTTAGCCATATTTTTGTGATTAGATATTTGTCATATGTGCTACATGTTAGAACTTGTATATTTGCTTTCTAACTTTGTTTTGTAGCACGAGTCATTGCTCGATTCCTTGGTGTCCTCCAAACGAGGGGGAGTATACATCAAGGGGGAGCCTTAGCAACCTTTTTGCTTTGACAAAAAGGGGGAGAAATGGGAGTAAACTCATTAAAAACTTGTTAAAACCAATTTTAACTTAAAATGAGTTTATGTTTTGTCATCATCAAAAAGGGGGAGATTGTTGATGCAAATAATGTTCTAAAAACGTTATTTCTATCTTTCGATAACTTCACGTTTTGAGGATGACAAAATGTGAAAACACGTTACGTTAAAATTAACGTAAACAAATTTTTAATCGGAAGATCCCGTTTCTACACAAATCACTCTAGAACAAATTTACAACTTAACTAATGATCAAAGAAGTGAATTTGTGATTAAGACTTCACATTTTTATGTGACAAAACATTTCTTTCAAAAATATACTTTACAAATTATTTTTGAATAATTAAGAAATGTTTTAATGGAAAAATAAGTTTAAAATACATAACAGCTATTTTTCCCCCCAAAACCAGCTCCAAACTTCCGCAAATAAGTTTTTACCAGAAAAGACAGAAAGAGGAGCATTTTTGTCTGACATGGCTCCACAGTTCCACTAAATTTAGTTGAGCCGTGTGTGATTTAGTGGAGCCGTCCCTCTATAACGGCCAGATTTTTTCTGCCTATAAATACCAGCCCACTTCACAGATTTTGGGCATCCTTTCTCACACAAAACTTTCTGAGTTTAATACTCTCTTCACATCCTTTCTTTTTGATCATTTAGTTAGGTTTTCTTCTGTTCAAGAGTGATCCAATCATCCAACTTAGAGATCCTCTTCATTTGCAAGAGAAGAACTCAAGGTATCCAAGAAGATACAAGAGTTGTAGTTGTAGTTAGTTTACATGTAACATTGGTTACACTCTTGTTGTATCATAGCATACATCAAGATCATTTTTCTTTTGTGAGAGTGTGAGTGAAGATCATTGTGATCTTATAGAGATAGTGATTATCTCTAGTAGCCATTGGGCTTAAGTGTTGATCAAGATTGATCAAGTGTCGATAGAATAGGTTGAGTTAAGTGAGAAGTGATCATTGTGATCTTGTGAGATCTTGGGGATCTTTTGAGTCTTGTGTGTTGAGTGTTTGAAGTTGAAAGGATCGGGTAGATCGTAGTAGATTGGTGCTAGCTAAGATTAGCACTCGACATCTAGCTTAGTGTCGGAAAACAAGTTAAGTGACGTGTACGGTTTTCTCCGCCTAAAGGGAGGTTGTTGACATAGTGCTTGAAACTCTCGAGTGTGGTACTCGGGGAGTGGAGTAGGGCGAACAAGAGCTTCGTAGCCGAACCACTATAAATCCTTTTGTCCCGGTTTGATCTTTCCATCTCTTCTTTTTACTTTCATTACTTATAATTAGTTAGTTTAGTATGTAGTTCATATTGGTGTTGATTGATTGCACATAAAATTCGAATCAAGGTTTTTCATAAGTAAAGTTTTTAAGAAGTTTTAAAAGAACTTAAAAACCGGTTAAACTATTCAACCCCCCCTTCTAGTTTTCCACATATTTTGATTTTATGTTTAGTATCAAAATATATCTGTTCCAAAAATATATTCGACAATGCAGTCTATAAATAAAGGTAAATTGAATGTAAAACATTAAACCAAAACATAATATTCAGCGAATCAACAAGCACGAATGATGTTGACACCTAAATCAACGAATGACAAGTTCAACAGAGATGTAACAGTAATCAGTATATCAGACGATGAAGAGGTATGATATGTGTTTTAATTAAGACTAATTTATTTATAATTGTATTAATCTAGGTTCATGTTATATTAACTTGATACTTTTGAATGTCGAAAATATGCAGAATAGCGAAATTTCAAAAACTCATACTCAACTTTTTTCTCCAGATGTGAACAAAAATGACATACCAATTATTGTTTTATCGGATGATGACGAGGTAAAATTACTGATTCAACATTGATTTAAACATGTCACCAAAGTCATATGTCTTACTTATTGTTTGACGTTTATAGCATGTTTCAAAGTCACGCAAACGACGTAGGTTGTTCAAGAACAACAAAAGTGTCAACACTAATGATTTTGTTATTATTTCATCAGAAGATGAACAAACACCAAAATTTGACACAATTAAAAAAAAAATACTAAGCACAATCAAGCAGAAGAAATAATGGTATGAATTTACATTACAATATCATAAATTATCTTTGATCATGTATACACTATAACTTACACTATGTTTTTATATTATGAATTTGGAATTGTATAAGTTTCATGATGAAGAGCACGTTGTGATAAAACGTTCTAAAACATCACATAAGTCAAAAAAACACATTACATAGCAAATATATGTTGTTAGACGAAGATACAGATTATGAATTTGATAACATCAAGAGCACCAGTGATGATGGCGTTTGGACAAACATCAATGATTTGGAAGAACAGTTTTATGCTTTAGATGAATATAAGCCCACATATAATATCCTTGATGAAGAAATCATTGAAGACTTCCCAACAGGTTGTTTGTTCTAAAATAATTCTATAAACATTTGTAGTTGTAAAGTGTTTTAAATGCTGGAACTTTATACTTACATATTTTATTTTTGGATTTACGCAGATGATTACAAATATAGTGTCTCTGATGAGGAATATGATAGAGAGATTTTACGCAAGCATAACATGAGTGACGATGACATGTGAGATGATATGGTTGATACTGATGGTAAAGTTCATGGTAAACATGGTGGAAAAAACTACATAGATGAAGAAGCTTGGGAAGTAGATTCCAATGCGTATAATGTGAGATCGATACCTGATGACGATGATTTATCCAGTTTTATTAATGACGGATCAACTGATTATGAAACCACTGATGATGAGAATAGTGATGATGAATTTTGATCAAGCATGTCAAAATTTTCCAAAAATTATGTTTTTATTTGTGACAATTAGTATTTTATGACAAGTACTATTTTATTAAGAAGATTTTTTAGGATCTATATGATTTATAATTCAGGATTTTTATCCAATTAGTATGATATATTTTTAATGATTATTTTGGTGTTTTACTCTTGGTAATTATTTTTTTCACAAGATATATCAATACAACATTTATGAGTATTTTATGTCATGTAAGGTACAAAATTTTGAAGCAAAGATACGCTTAATTGATACTTAAACCCTTTTCTCCACGTTTGTTTTTTTTTCTTTTCTTTTATGCCGACTCACGCACAACACAACCAAAAAAAATCAATCGTTAGTTCTTTTTGGTGTTTTTCAATTCTTTGAGGACGACATTGATCGATTCAAAGCTACCCAAAGGTACGTATGGCATCTTGATTTTATTGTTTATTGATCCATATGAGGGTTCTTTAAAAAATGGGTAGGGGCTGTTTGAGTGGTTATATTAATTGTGCAGCGATGAACAAACATGCAAAATTAGGAGTTCTTATTCAGGTTATTTTTAGTGTTTTTGGTTTCATGTAAACTACACGTATTGAACGTATAAATATTTTTTTTTAAAAGATATGTTGACATCTAAGTTACACACTAATAATAAAGATTATTAGATTTAACTAACAATTTGACCATTTATATCACTAATAGCGTATAAGATTTGAAAATTTAAACAGTTGCAACTTAAAGGCCAGTTATAGTGCTTATCCAGTTCCTAAAAAAAGATAGCAGTACTAAGTTTAAAGGAGCAGTACTAATTTTCAAGTTAGTACTGCTTATGTAAACTTAGTACTGCTAAAGCTTTTTAACAACTAAATAAGCACTCTAAAAGATAAAACACTAATCAAGTCTAATATACTACACCTACCCTAATGTATGTTTAAATAACAATATGTTATTTCAATGCATTCAAATAAAAAAAAAAACAATTAATACCTTTTAAACATATAAGTTTAAATCGGATGAAATTTACATAAAGTTGAGAATACTGTTGTTAGTACTGTTCAAGTTTAAAGGAGCAGTACTAACTTTCACTTTAGTACTGCTCATGTAAACTTAATACTGCTAAAACATTTTAGCAACTAAATAACCACTCTGAAAGCTAACAAACTAATCAAGTCTAATATACTACACCTAGCCTAATGTATATTTAAACACCAATACACTATTTCAATGCATTCAAATAAAAAAAACAATTAATACACTAAAAAAACTGATCATTGATCAGTTACTTCCATTAGATAGCATCATAGTATTTACAACAAAGTTCCATAACAAAGTTCATAAACTAAAGACATGATAACATCAAAACACAAAAGAAAACCATAAACACATCTTAAACATCTTCGGAGTCTTCATTATTCTCCATCTGGTCCACATGATATTCCTTCTCATCGATTCCTTCGTGAGCCAACATCAGGAGTTGAGACATTGAATCAAGTTTTCGACGGTCCCTCATTTGAGATTCAAACAGGCAATCATATCCAGCTGTAGCAACCTCATGAAAAGGGCCAAATGAATCAGCCTCATTCATAGTTTGCTACCGTTTTTAGATATTGGCCCTCAGATGGGTGCATTCATCCCCCATCCGGATGAGTAATCCTTCCTCTTCTGTTATGTCTTGAGAGAACAAAAACTTCAATGCATCGGCTAGATTGTCTCACCTTATCCTCTTAAGTTTTTATTCAAAATCAGTTATTTCCACTTCAAATTAACATATTAAGTATTGCAGTTAAATCATTTAAAGTGTTAAATTTAGCAACTTTCATTAAGTTTTAGTGTTTTCAAGCTTAGCAGGCATACCTTGGTGTGTAATCCTGTAAATGTAGAGAATACTGTATTATTAAGTATGATATAAAACTGCTAAACAAAAGGCAAACATAAAAAGTATATAAATGGAAACTCCCCAACAGTCGAGTTCGATCTGACTTGAAGCATAATGTCCTGAGGTAGGTGAACATGAAAACTCGGGTGCCACAAAAATATTGACAAAGTATCAAAGATGGATGCACAGACCATGCGAATTTAGTAATAGTTGGGCTTGGTCTCCGTACATCCATTATTGATATTCCGTCTATTTTTGATATTTAACTTGTGCCCATAGTATGCAATCAGGTTGTTCAATATAAAAACCCCGTTGCTAGAAAAAAAAATATAAGCAAAGTCGTCTACCACAGCGGATTAAGCCTGTAAATTTAAGATATCATAAGCATACATATACAAATACAGCAGTTTGATATTCAAATATGGCATAAAAAATTCAAGCAATACTTATCTTTTCTTTGTTCCAGCTATGTAGCAACATGTCAAATGTACAGATGCAATAAGCAGATAACCAATGCTATCCAAACACTTAAACCTTCAGATCGTATCATAGGACTACAAACCTGCTTAAGCGATTTCCAATATTATATTGGTCTAGCGCAAGTGTGTAGACCGCATCTACTTCGAACAATCCTCCACCATATCATAACAATCCAGCCCGGCTTAACCGACCTTCAAATGTTGTATTACATTATACACAGGTTACAGGCTGCACCTGCTACCAAATGTACACATAAATATAAGACTTTTAACTACCCAGGCATGGACATCATAACCTAGAATCTGTACACTAATTGCTATAATCAGTTCTAATTGCTATAATCAGTTTAGTATACAATTTACCAAAATTGTCCATTTTCTGACTACATTACACAAAACATTCTTGACATTTTAGCCAACCTATGGAGGATATTCAACTCCAATAAATTGTCAATCTTTTAAGCATCACACATGTTGTAAAGGAAAGGGCAAGTTATTCCAAACATCATACTTAATCGTACCTAAATGAACTGATAGATAGATATGATAAACCCACAATCTCGACATAATTGAAAGTAACAAAGTGCAAACCTACAACTACCATAATACTTCCATATATAGCATATACATATTTTACTCCTGTAGTTAACACATTGCCACTATCCAAATAATGTGAAATAAAAAAAAAATCAAAACCGATAATGTGCTCACCTAAAGTCTAATCAGATAATCACAATAATCCATAAAAACCACAAAACATCATAAAGTAACCAACTTTAAACGAATGAACACATTCTGAAACAAACACATTAAACTAATCAGGCTAAAATCCAAATCACTACACCTCAAGAGTAATTAGATAATCACATACAACACCGATAATCAGATAATCCCCACAAACCACAAAACATCATAAAGTAACCAACTTTAAACGCATTAACATATTCTGAAACACAACCATTAAACTAATGAGGCTAAAATCCAAATCCCAGTTACAAAATCAAACGAGCATACGAATAAAAAAAATAATACCTTAATGACTTAAGCAACTACGAAATCCATATTGAGATTTGTTTGATTACATTTTTGTGGCTTGGAACTCAAACCCCTAAAATCGCTATACCGATCTATTTCACAAAGATCCGTTTGTGTATGTGCTTTGTGGATGAGTGTGTGAGAGAAAAAGTCAAACACACAATAAAGTCTAAATATGTTACCACTTTCAATAATACATATTAAAAATAAATGTAATAATAATAATAATAATAATAATAATAATAATAATAATAATAATAATAATAATAATAATAATAATAATAATAATAATAATAATAATAATAATAATAATAATAATAATAATAAATAAAAAAGATCAAATAGAGTACTAGAAACTGATCATTGATCAGTTAAACTACTTATATACATTCATACATGTCAAAGTTCATTACAAACCAACCATTAATATCATCATCTACGTGAAACCAAAAGAACGTAATCAACCATGAGCTAATCAAACAGATCTATGATGCTAATATGATCCTCCTTTTCAGACAAACCAGCACGGACTTCAATCAAGATAGCCGTTGATGCGCGTGATGTGTCGTTGCGGTTTAGCAGTTTTAATGCCTACTCAAGTTTTAAATTTATATTTAGCCGACTTATCAATAACACACACACTTAACGAGCAGTGTACCCGGTCAGTATGAAGATAATGGTAAGTAGAGTGTCGATCACTAAGAGTGGAACGTATTATCTCGTTATTCTAATCAGTATTTTAATATCCTAACGCAAGGGGGTTTCAGCCTGAGAGACTGGCACGGTTTGTTTGCAATTAAATAATAAAATAAAGCAATAGGCACGAATCAGCAAGTAGCACACACGTACACAGATAAATACTTGAGACAATAAGAGGGCTGTCCTTATGATTAAGTAGATTGTCACTTGTTTTATTGATAGCTTTATATGAAGTGTATGTAGTTAACCCTTTCTCGTTGGTCCTATTCTTATCGGCGAGTAAACCCTTAATGATTACTTATGTCTAAAAGTTATTCCTAAGTGATCAGTTTAGAAACAACCGTGGGAGCCACATTATGTCCCGCAGTCAAATGCCCGCAAGCCACTAATAAACACAGAGGTTATCAATGCACTAATAAGTAGTAACCAAAGACATCATCATATAAACTTTAATTGATGGGAAAGCAAGTATTAAAGGGAGTGCAATCTTTCGTTGTCACATTACACAAGCCACCAATCCTGATGAATTAAAGTTTGCTAACACAATAAAACAAAACTACTTAATGAATTAAACACATGCAGCACCTTCTTACAGCTCTTGTATCTTTGATTTGGGTGTGTCTTGTGCTGCCTCCTTGACTGAATTTGTCCTTTGTTCCTCCTGTTTGGTCTTCGGTTTTAGGGTTTTCGGAACTTATAATTCGTCTGGTCTACGGGGTATTTATAGTTTCTGTCTGAGGGAAGATGCGGCGCATCTACTAAGTAGATGCGGCGCATGTACTTAACTTCGCGTGGGGTCCAAGATTATAATATTCAGGAATATTCGTACACCGCCAGAAGATGCGGCGTAACTCCATGATTAGATGCGGCGCATGTCCTCTTGTATCTTGGATCGTATCTGGTGATATCTTGATAGAGATGCGGCGCATGTCGAGAGTGAGATGCGGCGCATCTGGAGCAGAATTGACTTGATCTTGTCCATGTCAGTAGACTTTCACTTTATGCACGTTTTGCTCCATTATTAGTCCAAAATCGCTAAGTTTCACCAAACGCTTGTTTTTACCTGAGAATTACAAAAGTAAACGATTAAGTATCAATCCTCATACATAATATAGTAAAACAAGTCAAATTAATAGGATAAATGATAGTAATAAAATGTACTTATTTGAGTTCATCAAATATCCCCCCACTTGAACTTTACTTGTCCCCAAGTAAACCTTAGAATTTCTTTTATGAAAATGTATCCTAAAAGATGTTAGGATTTATTTTTATATTTAAGCATGTATTTGTTCATTTCATAATCACACAACTAAACACTTAACGAATTAGAAGTAAAATAAAATAAGTCGATAAAAGCAAATCTAATCGTTTAACTGTCCAGTCGCGACGAATATTCTATCATAAGCTTGGCAAGTATACACATCTCCACCACTAAAGCTAAGGAGTAACAAGTCTAAAGCGGTAAAAAGGGTTTTTAGGCTTAAGGGTTAATTATTCTCTTTCACTATCGATCTCAAATTCCAGAAAAGGCGACAAAATCACAAATACATGATCGAATCCACGAACACGATACTTGCAATTGCTCAAATCCTTAACTCGAATAGGCTAAAGATAGGTTCAAACTTCACCAATAATAATATATCAAAAAGGGCGACAAAATCATAAATACATAGCCGAATCCACGACTACGATACTTAAGATTGCTCAAATCCCTAATCTCAATAAATCAAAGGTTTGGTTGGATAAAGAATAATAAAGGGTATGGATAACAATTAGGATATAAATTGGTGTAAAAAAAATAAAAATAAAAATAAACAAAACAAATAAATTAAAATCCTAAGTGTGGTTAATCACTATCCCAACCATCCCATGAATAAGACTCATATCATCGAATAACTCACGCTTTAACACTTGAAACACACGCTTTAGGTAGACACGAATTATACTCAACAAGATCTTAATCAAAGAATAAACCTTAATTGGCGTTCCCATAACTGCCAATTCCCATTCAATCCATAGATATAGTACAACAAATAGTGGTGATATCGACCACTTACATAACTTTACATCGTTGGCTTAAAATAAAACATCCAACTTTTCTTTCTTTCTTTTTCTTTTCTTATTTTTTCGATTTTTTTTTTTTTTTTTTTTTTTTTTTTTAAACATAAACATAGATGTGTAAAATTTCACCACATCACTATAACTTTCTTTCCTGATAATTTTTCCATACTTTTCATGACTTCAGAAATAATGGTAATAGTGAAAGTAGTAAACACACGAAAAATAAACTCCAAAATATACAATATTTACTTTCACTCCAATTGCATTGTGCAATTTCCCGACCTAACCATAGATAATGAATTACGCACGCGAACACAGGTAATGTAAGGAAACACACTTTGCCTATAGCAATTAACCAACCACGGATTCTAATCTACAGGGTAGGCTAAGGTGTAAGGGTGTAACGAAACATTTTAAACATAGGTGTAAGAAACGAAAGGAATGGCTCTGAGTGTTTTTCTAGGGGTATCTTACTCTAAAAATGAGAGTAACAAAAGGGTTTATACGGGGGTTAACTAACCAGTGTAGTTAGCTAATAACACATAACATATAAAGGCTATTTGGGTGTAATCCTAGAATTTTACCAAGTTAGACAAGTCATTCCAATTATATAAAATAATACTTATTATGGTGGTCTCGAATAGTATACAAGCCAAGTTCTAAAGTTTACAAGTCACCGGCACACTCATAGATTTGTGAATTTTGAAAAATCACAATTTTTGAAAATAACGTCATGTGTGCAGTTATGCAACTTAGATCTTAAACAAAAACATGCTAAAAATTTTTAAGTTTGATATATTAAGCACATTTTAAGCATAATTTTTTGAAAAAGTTTAGGACAAGTAATTGTTAAGTGTTCTAATTCTCCAATCCCCCCACTTAAGTTAAACAACGTCCTCGTTGTTTGTATAAAAGGTTAAAAACTGGAAATTAAAAGAATTAGAACAGAAAAAACTCCCTTGAGATTTGCTCGGTATGATCCTCCATTAGTATAAGAGCAAAAATCAACTTCTTGTGGATTAGAACGTTAAAGCTTCATATTTGATGTATCCACAGGAAATTCAGGAAACTATAATACCACCAACACTTTAAAACACACCTAAGATAAGAAAGGTTCAACTTGCATAATACATTAGTAGTTAGGAAAAATAAAACTTAAAAATTAAAACTGAAAATCATCAGGTCAGTCGATGCGCCGTATCTTATTGAAGAAGATACGCCGTATCGAGCCTGGAATTAATACGGATCAGAATAAAGATGCGCCGCATCCTTAACCAGGGATGCGCCGCATTAAAAATAAACTGATTAATAGTTTTAAAGTCGAAAATAAAATGCAGAAAAATAAAATAAGATATGACCATTGCAGGAGATGCGTCGCATCTCAGAATTGAGATGCGCCGTATCCTCATGCGGCCTGGAAACAAAATAAAACGAAGTAAAGGATAGGATGCGTCGCATCTGTTTAAGCAGATACGGCGCATGTAGTAATCAAACAGACTGATAACAGTCTGTTGTAAAATGACTCGTTCCACGGTTTAATCTCATACGTCCTCTCGTACTCTCATGCTGAACTTAATGCCAGTCTTCATCAAACATAACAAGAAATATAAACTGAAACATTAAATATAAACATAAGAATAGCGATTAGTACAATCCAAAAAGTAATAATAATGTGTGGAACAATGTCTATGAAATCAAGAGAGTAAGGTCATGGGTGAGTGTGGTCGTCTGGATGGGTCCCGGAAGTGCTGGCTCCATCAGTCCTCTGGCGGACTCTGCGCTCGTATGCACGTGTCACTCCCGCAACCTCAGTACCATCTGGACGAACGTGTGTAATACCCTGCTGCTCTAGTAGTCTGCTCACACTCATGACCACCCACTCTGAGTCTCTCCTCAGTGCTCTCAACTCTCCCTCGACTGCCTCAAGTCTCTGACCAATGGTGCGTGGGGGTACTGGTGCCTGTGGCACCTCCTCGTCGGCAGGAGCAGCAGCCGGAGGTTCCTGAGGTCCTCCCTGCTCCGCCTCTGGCCCTGCAGCTCTGGCGGGCCCTAATGCTGCCCAAAAGTGGCCTCCCGCAGCAACCTGGCAGATCCCGAGTCTAACCAAATAGTCCCTATCGATAACCGGGAGACGGGCCACAATAACCTCCAGCCCCGCTGGGATCTCTGCTCCAATAACTCCAAAATGGCGGGCCAGCCTCGAAACAAAATGCCCGCCAGTCATCTGGCTCCTCCGATCTCTCCCTGCAGCAGATCGGTGTAGGTAGTGCGCTAAAAAGTGGGGGATGTTCACCGACATCCCCTCATCCATACTCCTCAAGAGGAAGAGGTCCAGAGTGGTCACCTTCTCAGGTGACTGACCCCTCCCAGCGATGGTGAGTGCAATCAAACGGTGGCATAGCCGCCTCATCGGCTCTCTGATCAATGTGTAGGATGGGGTGGAAGTAACGATGTCACCCATCGAAGAAATCCTAACCCAGTAGTCACTGAATACCCCTCTGTCAGGGACAACCCGTAAACTCTCAGCCCAATACCTGGCAAACCCAGCAGATCCAAGCTCCTCCTCAGTGTGTAGCCCCATGGCCAAAATAAACTGCCTCATCGACATCTGCCTATGCACACCTCCTAACCTAAACACCAGTGTGTCAGCTGTATCAATCTCCACATCCGTCTCCCTGTAATGAATCGTGCTAAAGAACTCCAGCATAAGCTCCCTAATCAGAGGCTCGTCAATCCTAAATAGTCTCTCCCAAGCACTAGACCTAAACACTGCCTCCTCATCATCTCCAACAACTACCATCTCCATCCGATGCTGTAAACTAGCAGCTGCATGTCCACCACCGATCAATCCCACATCGTCAAAATTCAAAACCTGGACTCTGAATATTTTCTTGAAGTAAATCGAGTCAAGCCTATGCAAGTAATCCTCTAGAGCGGCAGGAGTAAGTCCCATGTTCTCAAATTGTAGCCACTGATGCCTTAGTGTGACTTCTGGTAATGCCATCTGAAATTGATATTCACAGTCAGTAAACAGTCTGCAAAACAGGTAGATACGGCGCATTGGATTAAATCAATGCGGCGTATCTGTATAAAGTATAAGAGATGCGATGCAAGACAATAGATACGGCGTATGTAGATGCGTCGTATCTAGATTAATCAATACGGCGTATCTAGAATTTTATCAATTTTGAAATAGGTCGTTACGGCGTATTAATCAACCTAGATGCGCCGCATCTAAAGGCATATCAGCATAAAATAAAGGGGCAGGCACGTTTATCGAGAATCCGTATCCGTGACGTAAACTACCACTAAATATCACAGTTTTATATACTCTTTATATTAGTTCAAATATCTCATTCCACCACTACTAATTCGCCTTCCCGCTAAATATTCAAAATCGAACCAAAAACCTTAATTTTCGGTTAAATCAAATTAGGTTATGAGTTCAACTATTTATGCAAATTAAATACGGGGGAAACCATCTAGAGCAAGTCCTAATCATATCTCTATATCACTTAAGCACGAATCGATTCAATCCTATAAACCCTAATTTTCGTATTAAGCAAAATTAAATCGAAATGGAACAATTACCTTAGTTTTTGTGATTAGGAGAAGGATTATAGCTCGGATTAAAGTGTGGATTCGAGGAAAGATGTTCGGATTAAGAGTATAATTTCACTGTGTGTTCTTAACTGTGTGTGTTTATGCGGCGCATTCCCGTCGTATTTATAGGGCGACACGATGCGCCGTATTAGAAAATTGGGATGCGCCGTATCTATTTAATTTCGTTGACTAGTCAATAAGTCCTAGTTGGTCGAGGATACGGCGCTTTGGATATTTAGATCCGCCGTATCGATATTTTAGTGAACGAAATTTAAATAAAGAACATACCTTGGCTTCCGCAACACGATTCTATATTCATCCAATTGGGTTTAAACGGTATACCATATAAATGAATTCGAGATAAGAGCAATAGGCATAAACGTTTTGTTAATAATTGTAATCTTATTGTTTAGAGGATAAGTTTTTATTCCGATGTTAGGAACAAATATCGTTTTTAGGCGTGCAAAATTAAGATTACGATTTGAATCAGATGTATAACATGGATAATAAAACTGAGATTATAATGTAGAGAACTTTCCTTTGGGCAGTTGAATTATCGTAGAGTTTACCTGGGATTCTATTTCAAGAATTTAAGAAGTTCAATGTTACCAGTACTGAGTTTTCCTCCACTCTTGTTGTCTTATGTTCGGTCACTTCAGCTACCGTCTCTTGGTTTGGTTCAGAATGTAATCCTTCTTGGTGATGCTCGAGTCATCATTTATCCTGAAAATAAACAACTTGCACACGAGAGTAGCTGACCGATCAAGGTAAATATCAAAAATCAACTATATTTATCAAATTATATTCGTCGTACTAACAAAAGTTTATGCGCCGTACTTTTGTTACGTTTAAAAATAAATATTGATTTTTGATTCAGAAAGATGCGCCGTATCGATAGAGATCGATACTCCGTATCTGTTTAATAATTCGCAAACTGTTTTTATTTAAAATAATAGATACGCCGTATCTGCTAAAGCAGATGCGTCGTATGGCGTTAACGTTTAGAAAAATTTTTTATCGAAAACAGATACGCCGTATCTGCAAAAGCAGATGCGTCGTATTACTTTATCGCTTAGAAAAAATTTTCTTATTAAAAACAGATACGCCGTATCTTGGGGAAAAGATGCGTCGTATCGAATTAATTAAACGCGTTGTATTTTAAAAAAATTAAACGCAATACGCCGTATCTGAGAGATCAGATGCGCCGTATCGTTTGATTTAGCACAGTACAACGATAGCAGAACAGAAAAATACGAAAAATAAAAACAAAAAATTAAACACACAAACGAAAATAAACACACAAAAATAAAAGAAAACAATTAACACACAATACAACAATTATGCAAAATAGTACAATGATGCAATTAATCTAATAAAAAGAAAAACCTAATTAAAATACTAATCAAATTAACAGATAATAACAATTCACTCCCCGGCAACGGCGCCAAAAACTTGATGCGCGTGATGTGTCGTTGCGGTTTAGCAGTTTTAATGCCTACTCAAGTTTTAAATTTATATTTAGCCGACTTATCAATAACACACACACTTAACGAGCAGTGTACCCGGTCAGTATGAAGATAATGGTAAGTAGAGTGTCGATCACTAAGAGTGGAACGTATTATCTCGTTATTCTAATCAGTATTTTAATATCCTAACGCAAGGGGGTTTCAGCCTGAGAGACTGGCACGGTTTGTTTGCAATTAAATAATAAAATAAACCAATAGGCACGAATCAGCAAGTAGCACACACGTACACAGATAAATACTTGAGACAATAAGAGGGCTGTCCTTATGATTAAGTAGATTGTCACTTGTTTTATTGATAGCTTTATATGAAGTGTATGTAGTTAACCCTTTCTCGTTGGTCCTATTCTTATCGGCGAGTAAACCCTTAATGATTACTTATGTCTAAAAGTTATTCCTAAGTGATCAGTTTAGAAACAACCGTGGGAGCCACATTATGTCCCGCAGTCAAATGCCCGCAAGCCACTAATAAACACAGAGGTTATCAATGCACTAATAAGTAGTAACCAAAGACATCATCATATAAACTTTAATTGATGGGAAAGCAAGTATTAAAGGGAGTGCAATCTTTCGTTTTCACATTACACAAGCCACCAATCCTGATGAATTAAAGTTTGCTAACACAATAAAACAAAACTACTTAATGAATTAAACACATGCAGCACCTTCTTACAGCTCTTGTATCTTTGATTTGGGTGTGTCTTGTGCTGCCTCCTTGACTGAATTCGTCCTTTGTTCCTCCTGTTTGGTCTTCGGTTTTAGGGTTTT
Source organism: Artemisia tridentata subsp. tridentata (assembly GCA_021014915.2). NCBI lineage: Eukaryota > Viridiplantae > Streptophyta > Magnoliopsida > Asterales > Asteraceae > Artemisia > Artemisia tridentata. Next base: position 346,143,893 of record CP139506.1, on the reverse strand, counting down.
CGGAACTTATAATTCGTCTGGTCTACGGGGTATTTATAGTTTCTGTCTGAGGGAAGATGCGGCGCATCTACTAAGTAGATGCGGCGCATGTACTTAACTTCGCGTGGGGTCCAAGATTATAATATTCAGGAATATTCGTACACCGCCAGAAGATGCGGCGTAACTCCATGATTAGATGCGGCGCATGTCCTCTTGTATCTTGGATCGTATCTGGTGATATCTTGATAGAGATGCGGCGCATGTCGAGAGTGAGATGCGGCGCATCTGGAGCAGAATTGACTTGATCTTGTCCATGTCAGTAGACTTTCACTTTATGCACGTTTTGCTCCATTATTAGTCCAAAATCGCTAAGTTTCACCAAACGCTTGTTTTTACCTGAGAATTACAAAAGTAAACGATTAAGTATCAATCCTCATACATAATATAGTAAAACAAGTCAAATTAATAGGATAAATGATAGTAATAAAATGTACTTATTTGAGTTCATCAGCCGTTTAGGCCTCCAACCTCCTTCGCTCTCTGATTTGAGCCTTCCTCAAACACTCATAGGTATCCCAACCAGCTTCTTCATCATCGTGGTTAAGGGACCACACCTCCGCCATTCTCTCAGTGCGTTTTTGAATCTTCCTTTCCAACTTATTGCAGCGCTCCCCAACCCACCTAATAAAAGCTTCATCTTCTGTGTGTTCTTGAACGAATAGAAACTTGAAGCATTCGTGAAGCTTTTGAGACCCAGAAACTGCTTTCAGTTCATCGATGAGAGGAGTATCGGCAGCTATTATTTGATTGTTACGTCAGAGAGGATTTTTTTGGTTTATAGAAATTAGTACAGATTATTAAATATGAAACAAGTACTAATGCAATGTATATAACTAAATAGGATTGGAACTGAACAGGTTTCATCATTACAAAAATTAACTCCATCTTAATTCACACACTTGGTTTAGTTTCTCATGCACAAATATCAAATACGTTTTTGTCAAAAACTTTTGGAATAACGCATAAAACACTTCCACTTATGATAAAAGATGCATAAACACATAATTTTTTGAAATATAACATAACTAACCCTCAAAGTTTGCCAATTATGATACTCAAGAGGCATGATTGCAACACTTAACTCTCGTGTTAATTCAGCCTTTGAACCTTCTCCCATGCAGAATTATCAAATCAGTATTTAAAAAAAATGTTTGCCATTGCAAGATAAACCCCTCATTTATACATTTTCTATAAAAAAAACCTCAATGTAAACTAAATACTGCATCAAAAGATACGTTTACGTAAATGCATGCAACATATGCATTCGAAAATGTTATATAAAAAACCAAACAAAACTCCAATCCTTATTGAGTTTCTTTTCGCAAAGCAATGAAAAAGGCTATAGAATTAACTGAACAAGCAGATACAAAAGGAATTCAAGTGCAAATTGTAGGACGTATCGACGGAAAAGAAATTGCGCGTGTTGAATGGATCAGAGAGGGTAATGAATACCTAATTTAAACATACAACACATAAAAGATTAATTACCATGTATTTTAAATGTATAAAATACCCCAACTCATACTAAATAGTACATAAATAACAATACAATAACCCTATTTACGAAAATTACAAGACATGCCCGTCCATCGGGCGGGCTTAGAAACTAGTATATATATATATATATATATATATATATATATATATATATATATATATATATATATATATATATATATATATATATATATATATATATACAATTGAGATCAAATAAGATCAACCTTAAAGTTGTTAAAATAGGATACATTAAAAAACCAATAGAATTAAAGCAAGTGGCATTAAGTGTTTTATTTAAGCAAAAATACTAATTAAATGAAAAAGGGTATTAAAGGTATTTAACATCTCTTATTTTTCAATAGCCCTAAATAATCTCATATCTCTCTCACACACACACACAATATATCCGCCACTTTTTTTTTCTCTTTTTCACACTCAGTTTCACAACCAGATCGTCCACCATATAGCTTTAATATACACTCACAATATATCTCTTTTTCAAAATCAGTTTCCCAACCTAAATAATCCCGATCGACCTGTCAGATCCATTCACAATATATCCGCTACCCAATCGTCGCCGTTGTTAGATCCATTCACCGGCGCCAACAGCTAGCCCTATTCTTGCCATCGACAACAACAAAAAGAAGAATCATGGTGGATTTGCGACCACAGTGGATTTATCGGGGATTTATCCGGTGTACCGGCGGCGGTTCTTGGTAAACCCTAATGATATGGACCGGCGGCGGTTCTTGGTAAACCCTAATGATCATCGGGGATTTATCCGGTGTACCGGAATATGTTGTAATAAGCTTTTTTCCGGAACCACGATATAGCAGGTGATACCCACAAAGATGTTGTCATGATATATTCGGTGTAGCAAGATATATCATTTTCCGGTGAACCACGATATACCCGGTGTATCGGAATCTGGTGTCGTTTAGTTTCGATCTGTTTTTCAAGTTTATCAGATGGGATTTGATTGCTTTAAAGATTTTTTATAGTCCAATGTAAGTGTGTATCGGTCGGATTTGTACACAAGATGGTGGAAATGCACGGATTTGTAACAAATTTGTATATCGAATTATGGGTAAAATGCACGGATTCCGGTTGTACCAGAATCTGCTGCTGTTAGGTTTCGATAGGTTCTTGGTACATAGATGTGTTCATGTTTTTGCTCGATTTCGATAGGTTTTTGATACACACATCTATATATGTATCTGATGTGTTTGTGTATCTGATTATGGGTAAAACTCACGGATTCCGATGTACTGGAATCTGCTGCTGTTTGGTTTAGTTGTGTTGTATTAGTTTCGAAAGGGATGTATCTGTGTATTTGTAAGATTTTCATCTTTTTTATTTTTTGATGGTATGTATCAAATTATAGGACATTTGTATATCATTTGGGTTTGTTTTTAATAAATGTATCTGTTTATGTGTATCAAGTTTGTATATTTTATTGATTTTTGTGTATAAAATTATGTTTTTGTACTAATATGTATCATTAGATTATTAGATATGTCTGTAAAACAATAATTTTGTATATTTATTAATTTTAAAAAAAAAATTAGTAAAAAAATATGACGTGTATTAAAAAAATAGCTGAAAATTTGAAAAAAATTAACAACATTTGGATTTAAATTCTCCAAAATACCCTTGAAACCCTATTTAATTACAATAATGTCACTCATTTAATGTTAATCTCATACAACACAAATATAATGATCTGACGGTCCATATTGGGTCTTACTTTTAGAACTTTAAGTTTGATCTCACTTTAACCCTCCCCTATATATATATTATATATATATATATATATATATATATATATATATATATATATATATATATATATATATATATATATATATATATATGATGGTTAAGTAGAAGGGCGTGACTAAAAACTATTAGAAAATTTTTGTATTTGCGAGGAGAATATGAAGGCTTTTTATTCATCACATCTAGGGAGCAACATCAGCTGATGACCAAAAGCTTGATATAAGTTATTCTCTGCATTTCCAAATTATGTATTAAAATTTATTTGTATTAATTTCACATGGTTTTCACAATTTTATGAATTGTGCAATAAGAAAACAAGCTAGCTAAGGAAGAAAACAAAGCTGGATCGTAGTCAATAAGTTGGCTCAAGTCCAACTTTTCCTTCTTTTTTTATATAGTCAAGTTGGCTCAAGTCCAACTATATACATGTTATCTAATCTCAGGTAGCATAAACCCACACAATACATTCACATTGACATTTATTTTAGTCGTGGCAAGCTAGGTCAACATGACAGATTTGCTTAATTTGATCATATCCTGTCCCGGTATCACTATGTATTTATCTTAACCGAAGGGCTTCTTTCGTCCTTATTTACGAGTTCCTGTCTAGTTTGAATGTTAAAATGCCTTTCATGCCAGATACAAATGTGGATATGTATTTAGCCAACATATGACATCCAAATGCTAGATCACATTTTTTTAAAGATCAAAAGATCATATATGTACCTTTCATTCGACTTCCGTCCAGTGACTCACATTAAATCTGATTTTTACAATGAGGGGTAATTCGCCAAATATAAAAGCTAACATTCCTTAATCTATTTCATTCTCCATCAAAAAGTTAGGGTTTTGATTTCACAAACACACAATCAAAATTAATCATCAAATCAACTTAAAAAAAATATTTAATAATTATTGATTTCACCATAAATTTCCTCATTGAATTGATCTTAACTTTTCAAAATTAGGGATCAATTTTGATTGTTTTTTTTTTTTTTTTTGCTAGAATTTAGGTTCAAAATTATCAATTAATACACAATTAATTAGTTAGATATATGGATGATAATCTGATTATAAAGGAAGAAACTCAGGTTATTACCCTTTTATATAATAACGATGCAAACGATCGCGTTTAAGGTCAAAACGGTGCGTTTTGGCCTTTCAAAAGCGACGCTGTTTCAGGCTTCATTTGGTCAGTGTAAGACTTGACTTGCAAAAAATGACGCTGTTTAGGGGTCAAACGCTGCCTTTTAAATATGTCGTACTTGCTTTGAAAGTGCGTTTAAGTAGAACGACGTCGTTTTGAGGTTGGTTTTTTTTTTTTTTTTTTTTTTTTTTTTTTTTTTTTTTTTTTTTTTTGTAATAAAAACTATATACTCTAAAGGGAAAAAATAAACACACACAGAGAGAAACAAAAATCGATACACACACAAACTATTAGATCTGGAGTAACAACATTACAACGAAAATCGTTTGCTGCATGCAAGTGATGGTTTTTTTTTTTTTTTTTTTTTTTTTTTTTTTAATTTACTTGACTGGACACTGATGTGTTTGAAAATTGAGGTTTTTTAATTTAGCCCTTTAAAGTTCGAATTGTTTTAGGGGTTTTATTCGGAATGATGAGTGAAACATTTGGTTATGCCTGACATACCATGTTTGTGTTCAATGTTGATTCGTAAGCTAAAGTTGTTGCATGTTGTAATTTTTCAGGGGGTTTATAATATAATTGTTTAGAGTTAGAATTGTTTTAGGTGTTTTTGTTGGAATGATGAATAAAACATCATTTAGAGTTAGAATTGTTTTAGGTGTTTTTGTTGGAATGATGAATAAAACATCATTGTTTAATATAATTGATGAGTGAAACATCTGGTTATGCCTGACATACCATGGTTTGTGTTCAATGTTGATTCGTAAGCTAAAGTTGTTGCATGTTGTAATTTTTCAGGGGGTTTTTAATATAACTGTTTAGGTGTTTCTGTTGGAATGATGAATAAAACACCTGATTATGCCTGACATAAATTTGTTGCATGTTGTAATTTTTCAAGGATTTTTTTAATTAGCTGTTTAAAGTTAAAATTGTTTTAAGAGTTTTGGTCGAAATGATGAGTAAAACACTTGATTATGCCTGATGTATCATAATAGTTAGCCAAAAGTGTAGTTAGAAGTGTTAGGGTTTGTGTTCATTGTTGATTCTTAAGCTAAGGTTATTGCATGTTGTAATTTTCCAGGCTTTTGTGGATCTAATTTAGATGCAGTTGTTGCATGTTCTAAAGCTTGCTGAAAAAAACAGAAATTGCAAGTTGCAGGGCGCACTGTGAAAGGTAACTGATTTCCCGCTAAAATACACAAATAAGAATTTTTAGTAAGCAATCATGAAAAACCCAATCTAAATATTTGGGGTCAGTTTATAAGCCGCTGCAATAGCTTTGTTTCACTATTAGATGTATGTTACTTTGATATATTCTATTAGTTATGATGTTTATGAGCATGTATGATTACATCAACATTTAGGTTTTAAGGTAATATATGATTTGTTTGGCCATTCAATGATATGAGTGGTTATATGATTATTGTGTTTTCATGTAGCAATGTTTTAAGGGGTTTAGGTGTTACTTTATAAAACTGTTTATTTGGTTATTAATTTATGATGCAGACTGTAGGCAATTTTGAGAGTGTTTGGGACTGCTTATACAAACTACTAATCTGTTATTTGGGGTGTCATAAGAGCTTATTTCATAAATTAATGAACAGATAAGGCAATATGCAGTGTTATAAGCTGCCTCACTGAAAACGAAAAGGGAATGCATTTTGTAGATACTGGAAAATTGTTTTTTACAACATAAATCTTGCTAACAATATACGGTATATGTCATTTATATTTACAATTACGCTTTTCTCCTATGTTCGTTATAAAGTCTGCTCGCCGAAGGAGTCTGCAGTGAATAAGTTTATAATAGGCAAACAATAAAGATAAGTTTTGTTAGCTTTTAGTTAGGAATGAGTTAACTAGATGTGCTTTTTCAAAGTGATTATGTGGTATTGTATAGTTAGTTATTGGAAATGGGCTGATGAAAGTAGAGCTTAGATACATCTATGGTGTATTGTTGAATTTATGATAATGAGATAGTCAGATGTTGAACTGCTTGGCACAAATCTTTCCAGATAAAGTTCGAACACTATCATCATGGACGGAACTTAGAAGGGACCGAGGGGGACTGTGCCCCCCTCCTCCCCAATTTTTTTAACCCTATGTACTTTTTATACGCTTTTATATATGGTTTTTCATATTTAATACAAAAATTTCAGCGTAGTGTATATCAGCCCCCCTAAAATAAGTACTTTTTAAGTTGATCCCCTACCAACAGTGTTCAAGTTTCGTCCCTGGCTATCATAAACCATAAATTTAACAGTAGCAGCGTTTAATCCAAGCCTGACTCTAATACTGTAATTTGGTCAGGTGATAATTTGTTATTTTTCTGTGACAAAAAGCGTTTCATATAAAAGGCTACCTTATTTGCAGCAAATACAGTATCTCAGCCAAAAAATAAATAGGGTCTAAAATGATGTGGATTTTGTCTTGCCAGAATTGTGCCGTTTAAGGTTTGCGTTGGACCATTTACGATTTAATTGTATTTAAAGTTAAACCGACATCGTTTAAACATGATTTGTGATGTTAGTTGCGTATATGTGATGGCATATTATTTTATACACCAAAAAATTTATGCATTCTTCATGACTGATATGTTTTGATTTATGGGTTCTCATGGGGGTTAGTGGATTTGATTTGCATATTATTTGCTTCGATATGATGATTTGGTAACCCGATCAATTGTACTTTTTGGCGTGGAAAAAATCAGATGACATAAAATGTTGACGTGTTTTGCAGCCATTATGATAGTTGAGCCAAGGCCCCAATAGTTTTATAACTTGGAACCATGTTACTAAATAAAAACTTTTATGAATTGGTATATCAGCGGTTTTAGGTTAAATCGTTTGGATCTCAATTTCACAAAAATAGAGGCTTCCATTGGCTTAGGGAGTTTGATTATGGTGGTGAAAAGGTTTCATTCAGTGCCTTCAATACTTTCGTTTGCTTTGCTATTTTATTTTGCAGCATTAAAAGGAAGATTGCCATAAGTATGAATTTATGGTTATGATAGTGGTTTGTATATCTGATTCAAATATTACTTGTTTGGCTGTGATGATTTGGTCACTCGATGACCGGATGACATAAAATATTACCATGCTTTGCAGCCATTACGATCTATGAAGTAAGGCACGAATAAATTTATATCTTAAAACTGCCATCACCAGAAATAGCCGTGTATGATGCATGTTGATACAAAAGTTGGGCGTTCCTTGTTTCCGTATCAATTAGATCTTAATGCTTGAGACCTGCGCACTAAGAGAACAAAAAGACACCGTTAGGCTTATCGTGGGATTGTCTCCCATGATTATCCTCCGGCGTGAGAGTAAGTAATCGGTTTTAGGGTTTAGTTGAAGAGTTAGGGTTATTAGATCGTACCTTAATGAGAGCCGAGATGCCCTCTATATATACACACGAAATCCTTGTTGGTTTCGTGTTCCTTACCCTTCGGTGTATCCGCCTAAGTCGGTCGTTTGATACATATCCCATAAATAAGAGATATCCTATATCAAGACCATAAATAACTTCGGGTTTGGGCCTTCGTAAGCCCAAACCGTTATCGTGATAGCCCATTCGTGATGGTCTTGAGCCCATTCGTGATGGGCTTGAGTGGTAGTAGCGTCCATTGGTCGGGTTCGTGACCCGAATGCGGACTATACGTCATCATGTCCCCCCAGTCTAGTATGCGCAGTGTACCTACTGCGGATGCTAGACTAACAAATGTAGCAAAAAAGTATTCCTGAATACGTAGAGGAGAAGTTTCAAGTGTTTCCCGCCTAAAAAGCTATACGATGAATCTAGTCCAAGTACATCCGTATTTTCTTCGTAAATCGTGAGGGGTGGGTGAAAAAGTGCTTCACCTTTTGGCCTCCCAGCCACACGATTAGAGCAAGTGGGTGACACATGTCAATCATCCATGAGATCTTGTAACCCTATATAAAGTGTCATCTCCATTTCACTGTGCTTATCACAGTAAAAACGTCCCTTTCCGCCATTGTTAAAAACTCTAAACAGCGAACAAGAAATCAACAACTCATAAGGTAATAGCGCGTGCGCTTTAGAATCCATTACATTCTAACCATGGTTCTTCAATTATCTGACTTTTCATCCGATATATCTGAGGACGAACTTCGTCAGTTCACCTCGGATTATTATATCCCTATCGCATTGCACCCGGTGGTGCCGGTGGCGACTGCGTCCATAGCGAACTTCCCGGAAGGGAAAGTAGGAGTTTATACACGCTTCTTCGAATTCGCTAACCAACGTGTGCCCATTTCCCTATTCTTGTGCGATGTGTTAAACCACTATCGTCTCCATATTTCCCAACTACACTGTATAGGTGCAGCAAAAATAACAAATTTTGAAGTAAATTGTCGCTTGTTGGCGATTGAACCCACAATCCATCTATTCCGCGCGTTTTATCACACGTCGTGGTCAAACGGGTGGGTGTCCTTTTCCAAGCGCGCAGGGCCGCTGCAGTGCTATACGGAAAAGCTAGACGCACTTAGGAATTGGAGGGAGAAATTCTTTTGGGTCGATGATGTATTTTTTCCATGGGTTTTTGAGTTCTATACCCAAGAGTCATTACCGAGAGATGAGCGGCCCATCCCCGGAACGTATAGCGCAGATGATGCGGAGACGATTAATGCCAATCGCATCCCTATCAACGCATATCCAGAAGAGTTTTTAGTGCATATGGGCATTAGTCGCAACTACTTCGGAAGTCCTGACGAGGTGCCAACTTTTTTGGATGAGAATAGCCGGGGTGGGTGCTTGTCCTTCCTTCCTCTTCGCTTATTAGTTGTAAGCGCTCTTCCCTTTGTAGCTTATCTAACTCGTTTTGTGTTTGTTTGTTGTTTGTTGCGCAGATATGGATCTATTCAGCGTTGTGCGCTTGGCGAGACCTAAACAGGTGACCATAGGAGTGCGCCCTTTAAGAGAAGGTGAGCAGCCAGTTTTGGAGGCTACCGCGGGGCGCACTATGGAGATCGCACGGGAGGAATCAGAGGATACACCCCCAGTTGTTTTAGAGGCGGTTCCTCTTCGCAGTTTCCCAACTCCTGAGGTACAAATCCCTGTGGAAGAGCTGTCGCGCACAGACTCGTCAGAGAGTGAGGGGATCGATGTGGGTGAAAGTGAGCATGAAGGCGCTGGCCAGGGGGTGAAGTGCAAGAAAGCTGCTGGGGATGATGGCGCTGGTACGTCCAAAAAAAGGCGCCATCTTATCTCTGGTGAGCGATCATCATCAGAGGATAATGCGTCACAGAAGGATACAACTGAAACTCCTCCCCTCAAGTAAGTAATTAGGCTTGTGTCTTCGAAACTTTAACGCATAGTATGCGTTGATATTATAGAATAACTTTAACCCTTGCCTTTTGCGTGCAGTGTTGGAGGTGCTGGTGATGCTGCAACGCGCGCTGGGAAATCGCCACCCAAGGCGAGTCCCTCGCCTACTGATCATCTTGCGCAGGGAAGCCAAGGATCTGGGACAAAGGCTTCTAAAGATGTGCCTACGGACCAGTTGATTGAGGAGTTAAGCTTGGCTGCTGCGCATCAAGCCTCATTGGTTCCACAGCTCAAAGCTAGGCATGCGGGTGAAGGTAGCAGCAGTGCGCAGAAGGATAGGGAAATTGCGCTACTGAAGGCGCAGTTAGCTGATGCTCAGGCTGAAGTAGAGTCAACCACTGTGTATGCTCATAAGCTTGCTGATGAGAGGCTATCATTGTTTGCTCAAGTGAACCAAGAGCGCGCTGGCGCAAAAGAGTACAAGGCCACTTGCCTTTGGGCCTTGAAGTATATGGAGCAGAATAAGAGCGCTCACTTCGCCAGACTAGATGATTTCCGCAAGGCTGTGGAGGAGTCGCTGGAGAAGCAAGAAATCAAGCTGCGCAAGCTCAGTATCGAGTATGACGAAGAGTTGTACCCACATCTGGTATCTTCTATCGCTGAGCGCAGGTGGCTTATCAGCCATGGGCTACGCCTTGCTGCCTTGGGTACTTTGGAATCCCAAGAGGTGCGGGAGGCTTTTGGGGAAGTTGTGGAGCGTGCGCTTGCACGTGGCAAGGCGCAGGCTATAGAGGAGCTCTCTGAGAGCGGATTGTTGAAGGTGCCTGCCACACAAGTGCCCGATTATAATGTTGATTCCTTCGATGAGCTTGTCGCTGCTATGGAAAAGATGAATCTGCTAGACCTTCCTCACATTGCTCAACTGGAGCGCGACCAAGATTACCCCATAGGTGTTATTATAGAGGGGTTAACCTTGGCTAGGCATGCAGCGGAGGGCGCAGAGGCACAAGCTGACTATTTTCTCAAGCCAGATGAATCGCAACTGCAGGTACCTATCTTCGCTCGCCCTCGCAACGTCCTGGATCCTTTTGCCCTTGAAAAGGAAATTTCTCTGAAGGAGTCCTTAGAGGCCCATGCTATGAGGCTTGCGAAGAAGCAGGGTGTGAAGGGGAAGGCCATCCTTTGCGGTGTCGGTGCTGCGCATATTCCTAGGTCTGATGGAGTGCCCGTTAGTGTACCGACAGTGTCGCCCCAAGATAGTGGTCTTCTGAAGGAGCTTGAGGGAACTGGTCGTGCTGCATACCATGTTGGCGGTTCAGGGCTTAGACGCACCCATAGCTTTTAGATTTTTTGTCTTGGTAATTTTTTGTAATAGATTAACATTTTGTTGCACATGTGCATGTTAAGTCTATATCTTTGTATAAACTCGTAGTCCATAATAAAATGCTTATTAGAAAAATACGATTGTACGCATATTGTATCAAATGTGATTGTGGTTATAATGTTTGTACTTAGTTATTTTTGTCTTTGCGTAAAAGACGTCTATGTTGTGTCTAAGAAGCAAACTGTTGTGTACATACTTAAGAAAATTTATAAGAATCCATAATCGTGTATGAAGTTCATAAAATTTACAATTGTATAGGTTGATATGCAGCGTACTTCAAATATCATATCAAGGAGTTAAGTGTCTTAACTCCTAATTTGTTAAACGCGCACAGTGTGCATTGTTGTGTATCCGTCGTGGGATACACATTGAACTTACTCCAACGTCTTGAGAGTAAGGTGTTTAACAAGGATGTGTGATCCGATGTTGATGGGTTTGCAACCCTCTTACTCAACGAGTTTTTTAGTAGGTTTACTCATCCTTTTACCATCGTGGGTTTTAATAAGTGCATGCACGCCATGTAGGCAGAAAGTAAAATAACAACAATATTGAGACATAAATAACATGTAAACAATAAAGTGAAATGTGTCGCGGAATTAGCTAGAAACCGCGACATTGAATTAATACTTGCAAGTTTTTGTAAAAAAAAAAAACATTTGCCTAGATGAAACAAAAATGTAAATACACGGATATTTATTGAGCACTTACTAAAGTGCGAAAGTGTCCGTGTGTTGGGTTGTAACCTTTCCTAAAGATAGCATCTCTTGAGATTGCAAACATTCCATGTGCGTTGTAGCTCACGGCCATCCATGTCACGCAGCTTGTACGCGCCTTTTCCTAGTGCTTCAACGACCTCATAAGGTCCCTCCCACTTTGGTCCAAGTTTACCTGTATCTTCTGCGTGGCTCGCATCATTAGCGCGATATACAAAGTCGCCTGGTCTGAATGAGGTGCTTCGAACTTTAGCATCGTAGTATCCCTTCATTTATGACTTGGCTTTTGCTTCACGTATAGCTGCGCGTTCACGCCTTTCTTCCAATAGGTCCAAGTCGATACGTCGTTCATCGTCATTGGTTGCGACATTAACTTCCGCGGTACGAATAGTTGGCATTCCAATTTCAGCTGGTATGACAGCTTCTGTCCCATAGACAAGAGAAAAAGGAGTGTCTCCATTGCTAACTTTGATTGTCGTGCGGTGCGCCCATAAGACATGCGACAATTCATCCACCCATCTTCCTTTGTGTTTGTCCAGGCGCGCTTTAATTCCTTCGCCCAGACTACGATTTGCGCGCTCAACCAGACCATTGGTTTGTGGGTGTTTAACCGACTCGAAGTGTTGTGTAATATTTAGTTCTGCGCACCAGTCTTTGAACAGGTTATCGCGGAATTGTTTTCCGTTGTCCGAAACGATTTCCCCAGGTAATCCAAAGCGGCATACAATATTTTCCCAAACGAACCGTTTTACTTGATTACCTGTGATTGTCGCTACTGCTTTTGCCTCAATCCACTTAGTGAAGTAGTCTATTGCCACAATAAGAAATTTCAGTCCCCCCGCTGCAGCAGGGAAGGGACACGCAATGTTGATACCCCACTTATAGAATGGCCATGGAGAAGTGATAGGCGTTAGCTCTTGTTGTGGTCTGCGCGGGATGGGTCTATGAACTTGACAGTCGCTACATTTCTTTATCACATCACGCGCATCGCGATGCATAGTGGGCCAGTAGTATCCTGACCGCAAGGCTCGCGCTACAACGGACCGTGGTCCTGAGTGCATACTGCATGAACCGGCGTGGATCTCTCGGAGTACGTAATCTTCCTGAAGAGGTCCAACGCATCTAAGCCATGGTTGTATCATGTAGATCGTGTCAGCCTTGTCCTTAGGTGCTTCTTTCTTGCCCCCGGTTTTTTGTTTGTCTTTTCCATCCTTGATGTTCTTAACTAGATGGTCCAATCTGCCTTCTTTTACTAGCTTATCTATTAGTTGGCGCAATTGGACACACTCATTAGTGGTATGGCCCTTTTGTATATGATACTCACAGTATCCGTTCCCTACGCGCCGATCTTCTGGGGTGCGCATCGGTGGGGGTCTTGGAAAGTTCGCGCCTTCCGTCGCAAATATCTCCTTTGGAGTCTTCGTTAGTGGGGTATACTTGTCATTCTCTCGTCCGCCCCCCTGACTGCGGTAGCTTTTATTACGATTGCTACTATGGTCATTGGATTGTCTCCTTGGCTGTTCTTGTGACCTATAGTTTGAGTAGCCTTTCTTGCTATCCGCAGCGGCGGCTTCTCCTTGGATGAAGGACCTCGTGCGCTTCATGAGTTCGTCAAAGGTTTGGGGAACCCTATGATTTAACTTTTTGATAAGTTCTGGGTTATTGATTCCGTTCATAAACCCTGAGATCTTTAGTATTTCGGGGCATGCCTTGACATGTATGCATTCATCTTTATAGCGCTCCATAAAAGCGCTTGTGGATTCCCCTTGGCGCTGTTTTACCCTAGCGAGTTCGACAGGGTTCTTGGCGCACTTCTTCCTCTGAGTAAAGTTCAAACGAAACACCTTCCGCAACTCTTCAAACCCATCGATGCTTCTACGTGGAAGCTTACTGAACCAGTTTCGCGCATTCCCTACTAAAGTAGAGTTAAACATGTGGCACCACACAGGTTGTGGCCAATTTTCGATGGTTGCTGCTGATTCAAAAAATTTTAGGTGGTCATCAGGATCACCTGTCTCATCATAAGTTTTAACATTAGCGGGCATGCGCCTTCTCTTATCTTCTGAAAAATCACTGATGCACCGAGTGAATGCGTCAACCTTTTGGCGGCGCCAGGGACGAGACATATCTTCGTCCTCCTGGTCGCGGTATCTTCTCCTGGACTTCCAGTGTCCTGTTTCTTTGTCCTCGTTGTCCGAGGAATCACTTGAGGATGAGCTTACCCTTTTGCGGCGCTTGCGCCGACTATCCTCGGAATCCGAGCTTGAAGGGCTTTCACTTGGGGAGCATCGTCGCCCAAGTCTATCGTGGATCCTGCGACTGCCAAGTCTAGCGTGGACATTGGTGCGCCGTCCATCATCTTCATGCTCCTCCAGAGACTGTAAGTCGGCTGCTTCATCGTCCACAACTTTCCTTCCGATCCTAGTAAACACTGGGTGTCGGCGGCCATCCTTCTCGCGCCTTTCCTTTCGGTAACGTGGTGGGGATGCTTCATGCTCAGGGTCAAAGTTGACCCGGGCTTGCAGACTCTGACTTGACCTCTTTTTCGCTTCCTCTCGCATAAGCGCAGCCAAGGTTTCATAGTTTTGAGATACGAAATCACTTGGCGCTAGTTCAGGCGTGACTCCTTCTAGCGCGAGGATGTTTGTTTCCACATCAGGACCCTTGTTTCGGATAGGCGCATTTGGCGGCTCAGTGAGGTCTAATTCTGACATGGTGAAAGGAGTGCACAGTAGATCTACCGCGCTAGTGGTTGTTGTAGTAGCATGGGTAGTCCTTGTGAGCGGTTCTACTGCAGTAAAAGCCAATTCTGAGTATGATCCTAGGATTTTGGGCGCACTGGTTGTTCCAGAGGCCTGCTTAGCGGCTAAATCAGTTTGCTGCTTCTGCCCTTGTATGTCACCATGCGTTTTCTTCGCCTGCGGAGTCCGCTAATTTTGGTTTCCGTGCTTCGTCATTCTAGTTCTTAGTAAAGTTCTTAGTGTATGGTCCCACGGATGGCGCCACTTGTTGATACAAAAGTTGGGCGTTCCTTGTTTCCGTATCAATTAGATCTTAATGCTTGAGACCTGCGCACTAAGAGAACAAAAAGACACCGTTAGGCTTATCGTGGGATTGTTTCCCACGATTATCCTCCGGCGTGAGAGTAAGTAATCGGTTTTAGGGTTTAGTTGAAGAGTTAGGGTTATTAGATCGTACCTTAATGAGAGCCGAGATGCCCTCTATATATACACACGAAATCCTTGTTGGTTTCGTGTTCCTTACCCTTCGGCGTATCCGCCTAAGTCGGTCGTTTGATACATATCCCATAAATAAGAGATATCCTATATCAAGACCATAAATAACTTCGGGTTTGGGCCTTCGTAAGCCCAAACCGTTATCGTGATAGCCCATTCGTGATGGTCTTGAGCCCATTTGTGATGGGCTTGAGTGGTAGTAGCATCCATTGGTCGGGTTCGTGACCCGAATGCGGACTATACGTCATCAATGCACTTTAAAAATAATAATAGTAGAGTAATGAATGGTAATTGGTTATTCAAATAAATACCACATCTTCTAAGATTGTTATGAATGGTAATTGGTTATTCAAATAAATACCACATCTTCAACGACATTAAACCACCATCTTTCCCTTAGATTTCGCCTATAGCTAAGAAATCATCTCTTAGTTGGATGGATTCGTTTAACAGCCCTTCTGATGCTTGGTACCCATTGTGTAACTCTTGTAATTCTTGTCTCCTAGCTTATCGCTAGTTTGTTTATACTGCAATTAATCGTCAAAATATTATAAGTAATTTCATATCTTCCCTCTTTTTAGTTGGAAATTTCATATATACCAAAACATACATTAAAAATATTGTACATTATGCATTCAATACTTGCAATTTGAGTATATATAAAAGTAGGGTGATATATTAAATTAATCCAAAAAAGTTATATTACTTGAAATTTTGGCTTGATGTACGTCACTACAACATTCGACCCTTTCGGAGGGGATTTTTTCCCCTTTCTGCGGGGACATGTCCCCGCCGAAAGGTCACCACCGAAGGCTCATCGCTGATACTTTCGGCGGGGACATAGATCAACTTTGGGCGGGGACTGTGAGTCCCACCGCCTTTTAGCTGGTCAAAGATTGTCCAGCGTGGCAACTCTTTTTGGCGTCCCCGCCAAAAACTATAATACTTAATCAGAAAGTCACTTAATCAAGCGATTATATTAATTAATTAAGTCTTTTGGCGGGGACGTGTCCCCGCTGAAAGTAGCTTTTACTGTTGGCTTAATTTCTTTCGACGGGGACATGTCCTCGTAAATAATGTTAAACACCCATATCTGCTTTAACCTTTTGGCGGGGACATGTCCCCGCCAAAAGCCTCTGACCCATTTTGCAGCATATTGGTACAAAATGGGTAATTTCCAGGTTTTTCCGGAATTTTTCTGGAAAAAACCTACCAAATGCAGCCTATTGCAGAACCTGTTTTTACAATAACATCGCCAACTTCGCCAACAACAAATTCGCTAAACATACAACAACAACAACAACCAACCCAAATTCGCTAAAAATAATATTAATCCAAATTCGCCAACTTCGCTAAACATAGAACCTGTTTTTACAATAACTATCCAAATTCGCTAAACATAAACATATGAATCCAAATTCGCCAAAAACGGTTCAAAAACCGTGATCGCATGATATTCTACAAAACTATACATAAGCTAGCTAGCTATCCGCAAAATGGGGTGGCTCATGACCTCCATCCCCACCGTGGCTCGTAGCTATAACATCTGCCATCTGTAAACGTACTAGTACAAGAACATAGAAATTAGTGAAGAAACACATATACATATATATATACACACATTCAAATAAATAACAATATATACCAAAAAAGATAATAATAAATAATTAAATAAATAAACACATTTAACAACTCGATAACAATTTCATTCAAATAAGTGTCGTTTAACAAATTACAATTTGAGATCAATCTCCCACATCACTAAGATAAAATCATCATTATTAGTGTCAACTTCATCTTCACGATCGACGTGGTCTTCATCATCAGATGCTAAATCATGAGGAACGTGGTCATCATAATCAATATCATCGTCGTCGTCGACATCAATGATAATTGGTGGTGGTGGTGCCTCAACTTCCGCTGGCTGGACATCATTATTTATGGTGTTATAATTCTAGTTATCCAACTCAGCAGAGAGTGTGACATGTGATGAGTTGTTGTCATGTACAACATCTTGATTGTCTTCTACCACGATGATATCCGGGTTCCAAATCTTTCGATGATAAGAATCTTGGACGGCCTTCCAATTACCACGTTTACCCGGGAAATCAAGGTAAAAGACTTGTGTTGCAAGAATGTATGGTTCATTTTGAAATGATACACGGTCTGTCATAATTTGTGTAATGTTATTTCTATAGGTACAACGTTTTATGCGACCCTCATTATTAGTGTCGAACCATTTGACTTTAAACAGCACAACCTTGAACGGAATATACAAAAGCTCGAGAATTTCTTCAAGCTGGCCATAATACATTCCTCCGCTAGGATTAGGAGTTGAAATTCCGCTGTTTTGAGTTGAACGACGTAAATCACGGTCGTGTACGATAAACTTCACACCGTTGACTACGCAAGAGTCGACTGAGACTGCAGTCCATGCTGGTCCACAAGCCAAAGCGAATAACTCAGAAGTACAACTTGGGTCATTCTTTACTTTTAATTCACGAACCTATGAAAAAGTTAAGAATAGATATAGATGAGTAATAGTCGTTATTTTTACAGGGTAATACATACAATAAGTCTACCTTGTTCCCAAACCAGCGAGGAAATCCTTCTTGTATGTCATTGCCAGGAAATGCCCTGTAAATGTTCATGATATTAAAATAAGTGGTCGAATAATAACTTACGTAAAACACATTTTGAAATAAAAAGCGTACCTCTCGTACTCGTTCACGTACGGGTCGATTTCATGACTGTTGTGTAGTACATACCATACTACTTTCTGCATTGTGTCTGGTTGAACCCGAATCAATGATTATCTACCATTCATTTTACAGATTGATCGAAACACCTCAAACTGACTTGTTGGGCTTGGACCGTCCTCATTCCGGTCAGGACGATTAAATCTCGTCTCAACACCCCAAAAATAATGCGAACAGAAAGTTAATGCTTCATCAGCAATATAACACTCCGCTATTGAACCTTCGGGCTTAGCTTTATTTCTGACATAATTCTTGAGCTTTTTCATGTATCTTTCAAATGGATACATCCACCTCATGTAAACAGGCCCGCCTTCAATAGCCTCTTTGGGTAGATGAATAACCAAGTGAATCATAATGTCAAAAAAAGCAGGAGGATATATTTGCTCGAAACTACACAAAATATTGATGAGTTGTTCTTTAGCTTTCAACATGTCATCCACCATCAACGTTCGAGCGCATATTTGTTTGAAGAATGAACAAAGCTCGATTATTGGTGTTGCGGTGGTTTGGTCCTTCAAGTAATTTTGAAGTCCAATAGGAAGCAACCAGTGCATCATTATATGACAGTCATGAGCCTTCAAGCCTGTTATGTTGCTATCATTGTCGGTCACTTTATGCTTGAAGTTAGATCCGAACCCATCAGGTAGTTTAACACCTTTGATGAATTGACAAAAAAATCATGATATTAGAGTAAGTCATCGAAATGAATACGCGAATTGAATTGGAACAAATAAATTTTGAAATAAAACGCGTACCTTTGATGAATTGACAAAATTGTTTTCTTTCTTCAGTTGTGAAAGAGTACGTGGGATGAGGCTTAGAGCACTTCCCGTTTCCTTTGTTGACGAGCCACAACTCTTCACGAATTTGCAAATTTTCTAAGTCTTGTCTTGCCTTGTTGGTGTCTTTTGATTTGTCATTCATTAACAAAGTACCCAACACACTCTCACACACATTTTTTTGGATATGCATGACATCTAAATTGTGTTTTAGTGTAAGAAAAGACCAATACTTTAGCTCGTAGAAAATGGATACTTTGGTCCAATTCAATTCGCGATGAGGATCACGTTTTTTCTTCGCGCCCCCAAAACTTGGATGTTTCCCCGGGATACATTTAGGCAATCTCCTAAGTTGAGTCAAGATGACATCACTGGTAAATTTTCTAGGAGGTTGTCTATCATCGACCGCAGTATAGAATGCCCTTCTATTTTTTCGCCATTTATTGGTCGTGTTTAAGAATCTTCTGTGACCAACATAAGCGGTTTTGCTTAACACGCGAACAGATGGAGTGTCTATATTACATGTCGGACATGCCAAGTAACCTTGCCCACTCCACCCAGACAAACTACTTTGAGCGGGAAAGTCATTGATAGTCCATAAAAGCGCTGCTCTCATACAGAATTCAGTGCCAGTGACAGCATCCTTAATCATGACTCCATCTTTCCATAAAATCTTTAGGTCTTCAATCAAAGGCCTCAAGTAAATATCTATGTCCTTCCCGGGTGATTTAGGGCCCGGAATTAACAACGTCAACATAAGAGAAGTCTCTCTCATACATATCCAGGGAGGCGTATTGTATGTTGTTAATATGACCGGCCACATGCTGTAAGACTGACTAAGGTTGCCGTACGGATTGAAACCATCAGCAGCCAACCCTAATCGGATGTTTCTTTTTTCATAGGAAAATTCTTTTGATACTTCATGTCAAATTTCTTCCATAATGGACCATCAACCGGGTGTTGCATCTTACCGTTCTCCGTAGACTGCCCAGAAGCATGCCAAGTCATATGTTTTGCAGTGTGTTTAGACTTGTACAAATGTTGTAGTCTAGGAATGATAGGAAAGTAACGCAACACCTTGTTAGGAACTTTCTTCCCTAGTGTGTTCTTGTCTTTCCATCTACTAGCATCGTAGATGGGACAATTCTGCAAATCTTCGTTACCCACCCCCCGATATAAAAAACAATCATTTACACAAGCATGTATGGATTCGTATCCTAACCCGATCGTTTTATATGTCTTCTTTATTTCATAGTATGACGATGGGAGTTTGTATCCTAGAGCGGGCGGGAAACATTCCTTGAGAAATTTTAGGGTTTCGTTAAATGTGGTGTCACTCATTTTACCTTTGACCCTGATGTTCGTAAACTTTGCCATAAAGTCCAATGAAGACATCCAATTACAGCCCGAGTATAGTGGCTCGTTGGCAGTGGCGAGTAACTCTTCAAACTCGTTACGTTGAGGAAGTGTCGTTGCTTGAGTTGGCTCGTTGCTTGTCTCTCCAATATTTCCTTCAGTTGGCTCATTTTGTTCGTCATTCGGACAAATATCATGAAGGAACTCAGCCATGTCACTCCCATGATGATTTGTGTTGGGTACTATTGTCTGGACATCTGGTTCACCGTGATTATACCATTTCGTATAACTTTGGTCCCAACCGTATGTGTGTATGTGACTAAACAAATCTTCGTGCTTTATCCAACCAACGTTATAACAATGAGTACATGGACATTTTACATTCCCAGCAATATTCACAAAGGACTTGCAATACTCGCAAAAAGCTTTAAGACCTTTTAGAAATTCGATGCTAGCACGAGATTTAGAGACCCAACTCTTATCAATTGGCATAACTGCGTTTTAATGATGCAATAAATAATTATATAGAATTAAACATGTTCACAAAAATCTACACGTAAATACATAAAGGTGGAATCACGAGTTGTGCGTTTTGTTCACCTAATCCAACTATGGAAGGCAATCCTAACCCACTCTTTGAATGTTTCGTCTCATATATGAATGCGTATAACTGAATTTACTACTTGAGAAAATTTCGGCAGCATTTCCCCTCAACTCCCCAAATATGTGCATTAAAGACATATTCGTAGGAGTAAAGGGGAAACACTGTCGAAATTTTCACAAATAGTAAATCAATTATACGCATTCATATCCTAAATGAGACAAAACATTCAAAAAGCAGTCCCAAACAGGGGACTTTCCGAAATTAATTTCTAATAAATTAATTTCGGACGGGTTTTCTATGGGATGATTAACTTCGGACGGGGACTTTCCGAAATTAATCACTAAATTCCTAAAATCATTGACAATAGTCTAACACAATCAAATTCCATATAATTAACCAAACACAAACAAAAAAACGTATTGATTGTGGTCTTGGCTCTCGGCTAGCTGGTCTTGACAGAAGGCTGGTCTTGATAGCAGACTGTACCAAACAAAATTAAGGTTAAAATTGGCTTTTAGCTCAAGCCATAAGCTTTTTTTGATAAACTAAGCCAAACAGCAGACTATATGGAGTCTTTTCCTTTCTGGCCTCATCTATAAACAAATGGTATTCCTTAAATTTACCCAACAGGGCATGGCTCATAATCCATTGAAGTGAAAGATGGAAACAAATTACAACAACTGAAACAAGAATAAGCTGCTACCGTTTTATGTAAGACAGAAAATGTTTGTATGGAGAATATCATTTCTTAATGAAAACACGTACTATAAGCAAGCAATTTACAAAAATAATTCTGCATAAACTAGAGGACTCATGTTTGGCGAATTAATCATGAGTAACTTGTAAACTAACCAAAAAAATGGCTTCGATTCTCGGCTTGGTCTCGACAACAGACTATACAAAAAAAATTAACAAAATAATTAAAAAAAATAACAAAAATCAGAAAACACATTTATAGCAAGTTAACATATTGCAAAAATTAACAAATAACAATGGTAGCAGAAGCAGAAGCAGCTTGAGGAGAGGTGCGAGTGTGGGTGTATTGTGGTGGAGATGATGGTGCTGTGGTGGTGGTGGAGATGGTGGTGTTGTGGTGGTGGTGGAGATGCGAGTGTGGAGAAGCAGAAGCAGAAGTAGACGAGTTTTTTATTTATTTATTTTTTTACTAAGTGTTACCAGATCTAATAATAGTGGAGGGTAGGTGTTAAACAATCTTTCGGCGGGGAAAAGTTTTAATTATTTGCCAAATCCTTTGGCTGGATAAAGTAAATGCTACGAGGGAAAATCATTTTTTTTGGTGAAATCTTTCTGCGGGGACATGTCCCCGCGGAAAGTATTTTAATTAAAAAAAAAAAAAATCATTTATATTATTGTAACTAACTCAAATCAATATTAATTCTTTTAGATTTAACTAAATTTTTTCTAAATCATATTTAATTACTTTAAAACTTTTTAAAATTATTTACATCACTTTTACCTAATAAAATTAAATCATTTATACTTAATTTAAATCATTTAAAATTATTTTTAAAACATTTTAATAAAGTTAAATCACTATTAAATCATTTAAATTTAATTTAAATATTTTGTAAATCATCTTTAATTAATTTAAAACTTTTTAAAATTATTTACATCATTTTTAACTAAGTTAAGTCATTTATACTTAATTTACATCATTTTTAACTAAGTTAAACAAATGAGTCGATATGATTCGGTTGTACACAAGATGTTAAACGAATGAGCCGAGATGATATGGTTGTACACGAGATGTTTAACGAATGAGCCGAGATGATATGGTTGTACATGAGATGTTTA
The DNA here is from genome assembly GCA_021014915.2 of Artemisia tridentata subsp. tridentata. NCBI lineage: Eukaryota > Viridiplantae > Streptophyta > Magnoliopsida > Asterales > Asteraceae > Artemisia > Artemisia tridentata. The sequence continues at coordinate 346,121,496 of CP139506.1, read as the reverse complement.
ACGAATGAGCCGAGATGATATGGTTGTACATGAGATGTTTAACGAATGAGCCGAGATGATATGGTAGTACACGAGATGTTAAACGAATGAGCCGAGATGATATGGTTGTACACGAGATGTTTAACGAATGAGTCGATATGATACGGTTGTACACAAGATGTTAAATGAATGAGCAGAGATGATATGGTTGTACATGTGATGTTTAACGAATGAGCCGAGATGATTTGGTTGTACACGAGATGTTTAACGAATGAGCCGAGATGATATGGTTGTACACGAGATGTTTAACGAATGAGCCGAGATGATATGGTTGTACACGAGATGTTTAACGAATGAGCCGAGATGATATGGTTGTACATGAGACGTTTAACGAATGAGCCGAGATGATATGGTTGTACACGAGATGTACAACGAATGAGCCGAGATGATATGGTTGTACACGAGATGTTAAACGAATGAGCCGAGATGATATGGTTGTACATGAGATGTTTGACGAATGAGCCGAGATGTTATGGTTGTACATGAGATGATATGGTTGTACACGAGATGTTTAACGAATGAGCCGAGATGATATGGTTGTACACGAGATGTTTAACGGAATGAGCCGAGATGATATGGTTGTACATGAGATGTTTAATGAATGAGCCGAGATGATATGGTTGTACACGAGATGTTTTAACGAATGAGCTGAGATGATATGGTTGTACACGAGATGTTAAACGAATGAGCCGAGATGATATGGTTGTACATGAGATGTTTAACGAATGAGCCGAGATGATATGGTTTGTACATGAGATGATATGGTTGTACAGAGATGTTTAACGAATGAGCCGAGATGATATGGTTGTACACGAGATGTTTAACGAATGAGCCGAGATGAATATGGTTGTACATGAATGTTTTAACGAATGAGCCGAGATGATATGGTTGTACACGAGATGTTAAACGAATGAGCCGAGATGATATGGTTGTACATGAGCCGAGATGATATGGTTGTACATGAGATGATATGGTTTGTACACGAGATGTTTAACGAATGAGCCGAGATGATATGGTTGTACACGAGATGTTTAACGAATGAGCCGAGATGATATGGTTGTACATGAGATGTTTAACGAATGAGCCGAGATGATATGGTTGTACACGAGATGTTTTACGAATGAGCTGAGATGATATGGTTGTACACGAGATGTTAAACGAATGAGCCGAGATGATATGGTTGTACATGAGATGTTTAACGAATGAGACGAGATGATATGGTTGTACATGAGATGATATGGTTGTACAGGAGATGTTTAACGAATGAGCCGAGATGATATGGTTGTACACGAGATGTTTAACGAATGAGCCGAGATGATATGGTTGTACATGAGATGTTTAACGAATGAGCCGAGATGATATGGTTGTACACGAGATGTTCAACGAATGAGCCGAGATGATATGGTTGTACACGAGATGTTAAACGAATGAGCCGAGATGATATGGTTGTACATGAGATGTTTAACGAATGAGCCGAGATGATACGATTGTACACAAGATGTTAAATGAATGAGCAGAGATGATATGGTTGTACATGTGATGTTTAACGAATGAGTCGAGATGATATGGTTGTACACGAGATGTTTAACGAATGAGCCGAGATGATATGGTTGTACACGAGATGTTTAACGAATGAGCCGAGATGATATGGTTGTACACGAGATGTTTAACGAATGAGCCGAGATGATATGGTTGTACACGAGATGTTTAACGAATGAGCCGAGATGATATGGTTGTACATGAGATGTTTAACGAATGAGCCGAGATGATATGGTTGTACACGAGATGTACAACGAATGAGCCGAGATGATATGGTTGTACACGAGATGTTAAACGAATGAGCCGAGATGATATGGTTGTACATGAGATGTTTGACGAATGAGCCGAGATGATATGGTTGTACATGAGATGATATGGTTGTACACGAGATGTTTAACGAATGAGCCGAGATGATATGGTTGTACACGAGATGTTTAACGAATGAGTCGAGATGATATGGTTGTACATGAGATGTTTAACGAATGAGCCGAGATGATATGGTTGTACACGAGATGTTTTACGAATTTGCTGAGATGATATGGTTGTACACGAGATGTTAAACGAATGAGCCGAGATGATATGGTTGTACATGAGATGTTTAACGAATGAGCCGAGATGATATGGTTGTACATGAGATGATATGGTTGTACAGGAGATGTTTAACGAATGAGCCGAGATGATATGGTTGTACACGAGATGTTTAACGAATGAGCCGAGATGATATGGTTGTACATGAGATGTTTAACGAATGAGCCGAGATGATATGGTTGTACATGAGGTGTTTAACGAATGAGCCGAGATGATATGGTTGTACATGAGATGTTTAACGAATGAGCCGAGATGATATGGTTGTACACGAGATGTTTTACGAATGAGCTGAGATGATATGGTTGTACACGAGATGTTAAACGAATGAGCCGAGATGATATGGCTGTACATGAGATGTTTAAACGAATGAGCCGAGATGATATGGTTGTACATGAGATGATATGGTTGTACAGGAGATGTTTATCGAATGAGCCGAGATGATATGGTTGTACACGAGATGTTTAACGAATGAGCCGAAATGATATGTTGTACACGAGATGTTTAACGAATGAGCCGAGATGATATGGTTGTACACGAGATGTTAAACGAATGAGCTGAGATGATATGGTTGTACACGAGATGTTTAACGAATGAGCCGAGATGATATGGTTGTACAGGAGATGTTTAACGAATGAGCCGAGATGATATGGTTGTACATGAGATGTTAAACGAATGAGCCGAGATGATATGGTTGTACACAAGATGTTTAACGAATGAGCCGAGATGATATGGTTGTACACGAGATGTTTAACGAATGAGCCGAGATGATATGGTTGTACAGGAGATGTTTAACGAATGAGCCGAGATGATATGGTTGTACATGAGATGTTAAACGAATGAGCCGAGATGATATGGTTGTACACAAGATGTTTAACGAATGAGCCGAGATGATATGGTTGTACATGAGATGTTTAACGAATGAGCCGAGATGATATGGTTGTACATGAGATGTTTAACGAATGAGCCGAGATGATATGGTAGTACACGAGATGTTAAACGAATGAGCCGAGATGATATGGTTGTACACGAGATGTTTAACGAATGAGTCGATATGATACGGTTGTACACAAGATGTTAAATGAATGAGCAGAGATGATATGGTTGTACATGTGATGTTTAACGAATAAGTCGAGATGATTTGGTTGTACACGAGATGTTTAACGAATGAGCCGAGATGATATGGTTGTACACGAGATGTTTAACGAATGAGCCGAGATGATATGGTTGTACACGAGATGTTTAACGAATGAGCCGAGATGATATGGTTGTACATGAGACGTTTAACGAATGAGCCGAGATGATATGGTTGTACACGAGATGTACAACGAATGAGCCGAGATGATATGGTTGTACACGAGATGTTAAACGAATGAGCCGAGATGATATGGTTGTACATGAGATGTTTGACGAATGAGCCGAGATGTTATGGTTGTACATGAGATGATATGGTTGTACACGAGATGTTTAACGAATGAGCCGAGATGATATGGTTGTACACGAGATGTTTAACGGATGAGCCGAGATGATATGGTTGTACATGAGATGTTTAATGAATGAGCCGAGATGATATGGTTGTACACGAGATGTTTTACGAATGAGCCGAGATGATATGGTTGTACACGAGATGTTAAACGAATGAGCCGAGATGATATGGTTGTACATGAGATGTTTAACGAATGAGCCGAGATGATATGGTTGTACATGAGATGATATGGTTGTACAGGAGATGTTTAACGAATGAGCCGAGATGATATGGTTGTACACGAGATGTTTAACGAATGAGCCGAGATGATATGGTTGTACATGAGATGTTTAACGAATGAGCCGAGATGATATGGTTGTACACGAGATGTTAAACGAATGAGCCGAGATGATATGGTTGTACATGAGCCGAGATGATATGGTTGTACATGAGATGATATGGTTGTACACGAGATGTTTAACGAATGAGCCGAGATGATATGGTTGTACACGAGATGTTTAACGAATGAGCCGAGATGATATGGTTGTACATGAGATGTTTAACGAATGAGCCGAGATGATATGGTTGTACACGAGATGTTTTACGAATGAGCTGAGATGATATGGTTGTACACGAGATGTTAAACGAATGAGCCGAGATGATATGGTTGTACATGAGATGTTTAACGAATGAGACGAGATGATATGGTTGTACATGAGATGATATGGTTGTACAGGAGATGTTTAACGAATGAGCCGAGATGATATGGTTGTACACGAGATGTTTAACGAATGAGCCGAGATGATATGGTTGTACATGAGATGTTTAACGAATGAGCCGAGATGATATGGTTGTACACGAGATGTACAACGAATGAGCCGAGATGATATGGTTGTACACGAGATGTTAAACGAATGAGCCGAGATGATATGGTTGTACATGAGATGTTTAACGAATGAGCCGAGATGATACGATTGTACACAAGATGTTAAATGAATGAGCAGAGATGATATGGTTGTACATGAGATGTTTAACGAATGAGCCGAGATGATATAGTTGTACACGAGATGTTTAACGAATGAGCCGAGATGATATGGTTGTACATGAGATGTTTAACGAATGAGCCGAGATGATATGGTTGTACACGAGATGTTTTACGAATTTGCTGAGATGATATGGTTGTACACGAGATGTTAAACGAATGAGCCGAGATGATATGGTTGTACATGAGATGTTTAACGAATGAGCCGAGATGATATGGTTGTACATGAGATGATATGGTTGTACAGGAGATGTTTAACGAATGAGCCGAGATGATATGGTTGTACACGAGATGTTTAACGAATGAGCCGAGATGATATGGTTGTACATGAGATGTTTAACGAATGAGCCGAGATGATATGGTTGTACACGAGGTGTTTAACGAATGAGCCGAGATGATATGGTTGTACACGAGATGTTTTACGAATGAGCTGAGATGATATGGTTGTACACGAGATGTTAAACGAATGAGCCGAGATGATATGGCTGTACATGAGATGTTTAACGAATGAGCCGAGATGATATGGTTGTACATGAGATGATATGGTTGTACACGAGATGTTTAACGAATGAGCCGAGATGATATGGTTGTACACGAGATGTTTAACGAATGAGCCGAGATGATATGTTGTACACGAGATGTTTAACGAATGAGCCGAGATGATATGGTTGTACACGAGATGTTAAACGAATGAGCTGAGATGATATGGTTGTACACGAGATGTTTAACGAATGAGCCGAGATGATATGGTTGTACAGGAGATGTTTAACGAATGAGCCGAGATGATATGGTTGTACATGAGATGTTAAACGAATGAGCCGAGATGATATGGTTGTACACGAGATGTTTAACGAATGAGCCGAGATGATATGGTTGTACACGAGATGTTTAACGAATGAGCCGAGATGATATGGTTGTACACGAGATGCTAACCTCTTTTGGCGGAGACATATCCCCGCCAAAAAATGTAATATACTATTTTCGTAAATTCTTTTGGCGGGGACATGTCCCCGCAAATAAATGATAAACCTTATCCTCTTTAATATCCAAAAAATCTTATCCAAAATCTACATAGAATCCAAAAACCGTATCCCCCATCACCACCTTATATTCTCTCCCTCTCTCTCACAACAGCAACAACATCACCTCCTTCATCCCCCATCACCACCTGATAACACCAAACCTCTTATCTTCACACCAATTTCAAAATCTGAGATGCAGCGATATAATCCTTTTATGTGTAATTGTGGAGCAGGAAATATAAAAAAAAGAAAATCACATCAACCAGGTACATTTGGATTGGAATATTATGCATGTCCTCTTTCGTAGGTGAACAATTATACATTTCTTATTTATGTAAATATACAAACAATCATATAATTACATTATTTATGTGACAGCCAAGAGAAAAAGATCATGGATGTGGATATTTTATGTGGAAGAGTGAATTTGATGAGCAGTTACGAGTAACCTCTTCTGCTTCAACATCTCACGGTTCTGGATCTGCACCAACAGGGTGCTCAAACTGTAATGAAAAAGATCTTAGGATAAACATGTTGGAGGCACAAAAGCAGATGCTAGAGACAAGAGTAAGGATGCTGGAGGCAAGACTTGAAATGGCAACGAATCACGACGACCCCGCCCACGCATGTCAGTCGGCTGCAATACTCCGTGAGCTGTTAGGTGACATGGACAATCTTCATATGTAATGTTGTTGTTGTTGTTGTTGTTATTGTTGTTTGTGTTGTTGTTGTTGTTTAATAAAATGTTGTTGTTGTTGCAACCATGACCATTTTGGTTAAAAGAAGCTGGTTAACAGCAACCCATACAGACTCAAACGAAACAACTTGACAAGCAAACGAAACAGATCAAACAAAACAACTCGACAAGCAAACGAAACAACTCAAACGAAACAACACACGACATATACCATAACAAACATCGCCCATTCATTTTTTTTTTTTTGCTGCTACTTCCCGCTTTGCTAGAACTTGCACCATCTTTTCCCTTCCTTGCTTTCCTTTGCTTGATATGTTCAAACGTATCTTCGAGGTTTGTTACCCTATTTCCCAGATCATCAAGTTTGGTGTCCAACGTGCTTTCAGCTTCATCATCAGCAACAGCCTCCAAATACTCTCTGTAGTACGGCTTTTGCCTCAGCCATTCCAGAATCCGGTCTCTCATCCACAGTGCACAGTTCTTATATGAACCATATTCATCATAAATTTCGTAGCCATATTCATTAAGAACTTCATTAAAGAGGAGCATCGACGATAAAACCTTTGACCACTCCTCTTCCGGTGTGTAACCGTCCATTGTTATGTGTGTTTTGTGGGAATTAGTGATTTGGTTATTTGTGTTTTGCCGGTCTCTCATCCACAGTTAGGTTATATATAAGTAAAACCTTGGCGGCAAAAATTGTCGTCAGTACTTTTAACGGGGACATGTCCCTGCCAAAAGTCAAAAAATATTGGCGGATTAAAGCTAGCTTTTAGGAGGGAAAATACTTAATACTTTTAACGGGGACATGTCCCCACAAAAAACCCAGAATTGTGCATCTTTACTTTCGGCGGGGATATGTCCCCGCCGAAAGTGAGAGCGGGAAAAAACCGCGGGAACAATTAAGCGTTCTAAGTTTGATCAAACTTTATCAAATGTGGGAAACACTTTCGGCGGGGACATGTCCTCGCCGAAAAGTTGCGTTGAAAATTTAGTAAACGATCAGCGAGACTTTGTGCCAGCTCAGCATAGTTTTTGTCGTTTAGCGACTTTCGGCGTCCCCGCTGAAACTCTCCTCGCCCGTCGTCTCTTTTGTTGTAGTGCATAACTACGTAACATTGTATTTTTTTTAATTTTTATTTTTTTTTTGCTTTCATTCGAAGTAACGACGTTACGTTCGCCATAACTACCATTGCATGTAAAGCAAAAGCATAAATTTCTGATAGTTTTTGTATCTGAAACCATCATGAAACTAAAAAAGAAAAGACAAAAACCGGTATCATTATAATGTACAAGAACAAATGAACGTCATTGTATACGACCTTGATTGTTT